>SJYX01003606.1:0-36039 GCA_006410675.1 Oreotragus oreotragus | reverse complement strand
AAGGAGATCAGCCCTGGGATTTCTTTGGAAGGAATGACGCTAAAGCTGAAACTCCAGTACTTTGGCCACCTCATGTGAAGAGTTGACTCATTGGAAAAGACTCTGATGCTGGGAGGGATTGGGGGCAGGAGGAGAAAGGGACGACAGAGGATGAGATGGCTGGATGGCATCACGGACTCGATGGACGTGAGTCTGAGTGAATTCCGGGAGATGGTGATGGACAGGGAGGCCTGGCGTGCTGCGATTCATGGGGTCGCAAAGAGTCGGACACGACTGAGCAACTGAACTGAACTGAAAGTCACCTTATTCCTCTTTTGTACTTCCTTTTGGTGCACACACATCCCTCCCCCAACCCACCTTCCTAGACTCAAAACAAAAACCGAGAAGGTGCGGAGTATATCCCTAAGTTGCTTCCTGCTGGCCCTTCTCTGCTGATTCTTTAGTATTGTCAAAGGCGAGTCTCCTACAGGTAGCAGGGCCAATCCAGGCAGCTCTGGGTAGTGAGCGGATTGTAGGAGTGTCTGCTTTGAGACTCCAAAGTGATAGCTCTGTTTGGAGCCATTCCATTTGGACGTGGCCTGTTTAATACCTTTCTCCATTCAGTTGAGGATATTTAGGGCTTCTCTAGTAGATAGTATTTGAGCTGAGGTTTGAAGGTGTGTATATACACACACACATATATATATATGGAGAGAGAGAGAGGAAACAAGACAAATGAAGGCTGGTGGGGAAACAGTGATTTGGGCAGAAGGAAGTGTGAGTGTGAAAGTCCTGAAGAGAAGCTGCATCTGTCAGGGGGTTAGAAGGAAGGCCAATGTGACCAAGATGTGGTTTGATATGACATCATAGGATCTGCTGGAACATACACAACCTCAAACGGCAGGCTAAGGCTTTTGGATTTTACTCAAAAGCCAGGGGGAAATTATCTGCATCTCAAGTAAGTATTTTATTGTTCCAAGTATTACACAAAATTCCAGTCTCAGACAGGTTTATTGTTTCTAAGATGTTACTTTCTTTTTTTTTAATTTTTATTTTTACTTTATTTTACTTTACTGTATTGTATTGGTTTTGGCATACATTGACATGAATCCGCCATGGGTATACAGGAACTCCCAAACATGAACCCCCCTCCCACCTCACATCATCCCTCCAGATCATCCCCATGCACCAGCCCCAAGCATCCTGCATCCTGCATCAAACATATACTGGCAATTCGTTTCTCACATGATAGTATACATATTTCAATGTTATTCTCACAAATCATCCCACCCTCTCCCTCTCCCTCAGAGTCCAAAAGTCCACTCTACACATCTGTGTCTGTTTTGCTGTCCTGCATACAGGGTCCTCATTACCATCTTTCTAAATTCCATATATATATGTTAGTATACTGTATTGTTGTTTTTCTTTCTGGCTTACTTCATTCTGTATATTACATTTAGTCTTTTCCTAGAAATGAAGGGAAAGAGGGGTTCTTATACTGTGGTCTGTAGAAGGCAGTTAACTTCTCTCGTCACAGAGCTAGAGAATATAAAGTATAATACTTGTGGTACACCACTGCTTTTGCTACTCAACATTCATCTGCCATGCGCCACTCTTTATATTAATAAATGATTTAGATGAAGACATTTCCATTTCCCCAAACAAGGGAATACATATTTAATCAATCACCATATAGTAGCAGAGTATGGTTAAATCAGTAAAAAGGAGTCATCAGTAGTTCTAGTGTATACATTAGTAAAATAAAAGGAGTGAGAGTAATTAACTACCACACAGAGCACTGATACAGTCTCCTTTTTGGAACTGGTTAATAAGTCCTAATTTTGTAACCAATGGATTTCCTTTACATTTTCCATCTTCTCCTGCCTACTGTCAATACCTTACTTTTCTTTTCTTATTCCCAGGTTGTGTTTTCCTTCTCTCTCTCTCTCTTTTTTTTCCTTTCTTTTTATTTTCTATAGTAGATAACTCAAACTTCTATCATTATAATTTTTGAGCCCTTATAGATGCTACCTTCATGAGAATACTATGGTTTCTTATTAGTTATTATTATTGAATGTGTGAACACTGAGTTGCACTCAAGTGATTCTCTGGATTCCAGATATTATCTCACCTGCCACTTTGTGTAGCCATATTCAGATTTACCTAGCTTGTGGTGATCAAGTTTCCTGGCCAATGAAGTGATTCAGAAACATGCTGATTCAACAGCATGAGGAGTGTAGGATGGTCTGGAGGCAATTACAACTTCTAATAGAAACTAGTCTTGATTGTGTTTCCTAGAGGAATTATTTTTCTCTTGAGAGATAATATGTGAGCTAATGTATCTAAACCCATCAAATCCAAGACTATGGGAAAAGGAATAAGAAACTGTTTTAGTGATGATTAGGTATAATTATGAAAGGTACCTACTTTCACCTCTTGGTTTTGGAACCCTTGAAAACTAGGAAATCTGGAAGCAGTCTCCCTGTAATGGCCTTTATTTTAAGACATACATTATAACCAATGGATGATACACCAACCCACGTAGATGTTGCTTTATAGATGACTCCGTACTTGAATTTTCAACAGGTCTTTGAATAGAGCTATCACATAATACAACCAGTGAATGTCATCAGCAGAGGACCTTTGTTGCCATTTTTTTTAATTTACCTTAAAATTTATTCTCTGGACAGAATATATGTTCTTTAGATATATCAGAATGAAAAAAAAATTATTGGATGATGCTGGCAAAATTAATGAAAGTGGGAAAGGCAAAAATGTGTACAAATTTATACATCAGTTTCCATAAGGACTAATTACCATCTGTCCATGATGGAAATAATTCAAAATGATCAAGCCCTTGCTACTTGGTGAACATGAGATTGTCATACCAAGCTGCTTCCTATCAATGGTTACTATAACTAGATCACTTTGGTAAGGAAAACACATGCAGGTAAATTCTTGCATAGCTTTTTTCCCTACTGCTGTCTCAAGATTAGACATGGACACATTCTCCAAGCACAGAAGCAACTATGAAAGATGCTCCCTGACAACTATAAAATAGATCATTTTTTAAACCTGATTATTGTTAAGCATCTCTGTCCAGGGACCCTCCACTGAAAATTTATATGAACACAGATTGTCACACTGCCTATTGACAAAATATTTCCCCTAACTAGTCTGTTTGAATCTCCACTTCAAAGCATCTCATTACAGACAGGGTAGAGAAATGGATTTGCTGCCTGGAGTTCTTCCTTTTAGTAAGATTCCTTACACAATACTTATCAGTAGCACTGCTTATTTCTATTATTGGAAAAATCTGTTTAAATCCATCTATATGGTAAGCCTAGAGTCATTTAACTGAATCTTTCATTAGTTAGACACAGGAAATGCCACTTGAAGCCACAGTTATAGATTCAGAGAGAAATAATAAATGTTTTAAACAGGTACACTTGGAATATGAGCAGCATTTTCAAGTGACATACGTGTGCCCTCAAGAACTTCTTTTGTGCATTAACAATACACAATTTTCATTTATTAATATAATGCTTGCTCACATGTCCAACTTTCTGATTGACTGGATAAGACAACAGATTTATAATGGCCATCTAAAGTTTCACAGTCCCTTAGTGCCCTATCTACATTCCCTGTCTACAAGCGTCTAATAGCAAAGTCAAAATAGGAGCTATTTTCCTCAAGGTAAAAATTTTTGTCAGCAAAGAATATCATGGCTTTACTACAACATTTGAGAGTCTTCCCTTTGATTCTCTTACTGGGACTTGCTAAAGGCTTCAGACCGTATCTCTTTATATTTACAGGTTGCTCAGGTAAAATTTAATTTGTTGGATCATATGATCCAAGCAACAAGGCTTCTTTTGAAATAGCTTGGATATGATGCAGAGCCCTTTCTTGCTCTGAGCACTGCCAATACCAGAAGCATTATCAATTATCTAGTAAAAAGATTAAAGAACCATAACCTTTTTAAATTCTAAAATCTAAAGAAAGTCATCAAACATTCTTTCAACTTAATAGATGGCTCAAAGAACAGAAAGTTGCTTTTTACTTTCATAATAATCTCCCGACTTACCCATAAAACTGGATCACTAGAGTTTATGGATATGGCAAATCCCTGAACTTATAAATTTGGATACTGGTATGTTTAAAGTATCTAAGATATTTTCCATTTCTTGCTCATGACGTCCAGTTAGCACAGAAGCATCAATGTATTGGACAAAGTGATATTCTGAATGATACAAAAATGACCAACTTTCCTGCAGAATATATTTATGGCAGACAACATGAGAGTATACATAATCATGAACTAAGATAGTAATGCTATAGCTTTTTTCCTAAAGGTAAGGGCAAACTGTTTTTAATGTCTTTACTGATTACCTTGAATATAAACAATTTTTTAGTTCAATGGGTGCATACAAGTATTTTGTTGCTAATAAAATGGAATAGTAGCTATTATTAGCTACTTTGAGCAAATTTATAAGTATCTAATCATTTTATAAGATTTGTCTTTGTCACTAACCTCAGAAGTGAATTATGTGGAAATGTATAAAGGGACAACCACTAACACAACTTTGACACTGATGATGGAAGTATTCCCTGCAATTTTTTTTGGAATGCATTTTTGCCTTTGACTTCTATTTTGCTGAGGTGAGAGATGAGATATGGCTGGTAATAATTCTAAAAATCCTTTCTACCATCGTATTCCACTGATATGTTCAGGAACCAGTTGAGGATCCTTCATATTAATAAGTATATCTAGTCTCACATTAGTTGCTGGAAAAGGGTAGAAAACAGCTGAGAACACCACTAGCCCTTAAGGATAGAAATATAGCAAGACATACATTTTACCTCACTCTAATGAAACTTACTTTCTAATTTAGAAGCAGACATATAAAAATATTTAATTGTCATGTAAAAATAAAGACAAAGGAAAAGTATTTCAGAGATAAATTTTATAAAGAAGATTTTACTTTGAGAATCATCATCAAAGACTTCCTACAAAGCCTATGTTTGAGCTAAAATCAAAAGAATACATAGGGCCTTAACCGAGTAAAGAGAAATGGGAGTGAAGTAGTAGTGGATTCAAAATTCCAAGCAGATGGAAAAGTACAAAGATAGTCCCAAAGAAGGCATATGTGATAGAGCATTCTGATAATTAAACAACAGTGATCAGACTTACATGTTTCATTTTATCATTGAAGATTATTTACTTTAAAATGAATAAGTTTACAAATACCAAATATATTCTAGACTATAGCAGAAAGTGAAAATCAACACGTGGAGAAGCTCTCCTAATTTTATCTATGTTGAGACACCCAGATTTCAGCAATTGAAACAGGTAAGGTTTCCTGCCATCCAAGGAACTGGATTTATTCATTTGTTCCTTACAAACAAAGTAATACTGGTAATTATTTTAAATCATAATATAATTATGAAACTTAAAAATACATACTTAGAGAAAAGAGCCCTTACCTCGACACATTCTTAGAAAAAACAGATTTACATTAATTAAAGGATACATACAGATTCAAGATGAATATCAACATATTGGAGTAGGCTTGTATAAAAATGGAAGAGGGAAAGAAGCAAGCAAAGAAGGCCTTGAAGAACTAATAAGTTCAGTTCAGTTCAGTTCAGTCGTTCAGTCGTGTCCAATTCTTTGCGACCCCATGAATTGCAGCACGCCAGGCCTCCCTGTCCATCACCAACTCCTGGAGTTCACTCAGACTCGTGTCCATCGAGTCAGTGATGCCATCCAGCCATCTCATCCTCGGTAGTCCCCTTCTCCTCCTGCCCCCAATCCCTCCCAGGATCAGAGTCTTTTTCCAGTGAGTCAACTTTTCGCATGAGGTGGCCAAAGTACTGGAGTTTCAGCTTTAGCATCATTACTTCCAAAGAAATCCCAGGGCTGATCTCCTTCAGAATGGACTGGTTGGATCTCCTTGCAGTCCAAGGGACTCTCNTTTCTGCCATAGGGGTGGTGTCATCTGCATACCTGAGGTTATTGATATTTCTCCCAGCAATCTTGATTCCAGCTTGTGTGTCTTCCAGTCCAGTGTTTCTCATGATGTATTCTGCATAGAAGTTAAATTAGCAGGGTGACAATATACAGACGTACTCCTTTTCCTATTTGGAACCAGTCTGTTGTTCCATGTGCAGTTCTAACTGTTGCTTCCTGACCTGCATACAGATTTCTCAAGAGGCAGGTCAGGTGGTCTGGTATTCCCATCTCTCTCAGAATTTTCCACAGTTTATTGTGATCCACACAGTCAAAGGCTTTGGCATAGTCAAAAAAGCAGAAATAGATATTTTTCTGGAACTCTCTTGCTTTTTCCATGATCCAGCAGATTCTGGCAATTTGATCTCTGGTTCCTCTGCCTTTTCTAAAACCAGCTTGAACATCAGGAAGTTCATGGTTCACGTATTGCTGAAGCCTGGCTTGGAGAATTTTGAGCATTACTTTACTAGCATGTGAGATGAGTGCAATTGTGTGGTACTTTGAGCTAATAAAGATGTATATTATAAAATGATGAGTAAGGTTAATTTAATCTTTGCACTTTGGTTCTACAAATAAGATGAAATTTAAAATGTTATCCTTGATAGAATATATATGAATGTGACATAATTGTGAAACTTGTTTGTACATTGAATAATTGCCCTTGAGGTATTTATATTGTCTTGCATGTGAATTTCTACTATAAAGAGAATATCAGTCGCTCATTCATGTCTGACTCTTTGTGACCCCATGGACAGTAGCCTGCAAGGTTCCCCTGTCCTTGGGATTTTCTAAGCAGGAATACTGGAGTGGGTTGCCATTTCCTTTTCCAGGGGACTTTCCCCACCCAGGGATTGAACCTGGGTCTCCTGATTTACAGGTGGACTCTACCAACTTAACCAACAGGGAAGTCTGTACTATAGAGAAACCGTAGCACTCAGAGATCAACTTTGCTTAAACATAGGTGGCAATTGTCAAGAGAAAATTATAGATGGAGAAGCAAGTCCAATCATACTTAAAATTTATGTTAATGATATTGGTCTTTATTCTAAGACTCCTGAAAAGATATTATAGTACTTTAGGGAACAGTATTGGCATGATCATTTTTACAGTTTAGGTGATGTCAGGAGAAGAGGTAGATGGCAGTTTGCCATCAGAGAGACTACTGCAGATTTGAAAAGGATAATGACTCTGGATCCAGAGAATTGTCAATGACTTCCAAAAATATTTTCAAAGTTTCTTTCACCCTTCCCTCTGATTGTCAAATTTCTGCAGATAGCATGTTTAGATATTAATGTTAACAAGGAACATAGTGGTAATATATCTAACAGAATATAGCCCAGGAATTATTTCTTCATTCCTGGAACTATGGGTGGAAGCATTTAGAACATCAGCTTTTTAATGAAACTTCTAAGCTTCACTAGCATGGTGCAAATTTAACACCTTAGCATTGCAGTGCCACATTTTTAACAGCTAGGTAGAGAAAGAATGGGAGAAGTCACTTTCAATGTAAATGATTATTACTTAATTTACAAAGAAATTAGTGCTAAGAAATCTTTAGAAGTTAATAGAATATCACTACTTGGCTAAGTCACACAACATAAAACCTGTAATGCAGAAAGCCATGCATTTTTAATGTAAGTACTTGGTTCACTTTATACTGTGAACAATAGTGAAATCAAACCCAGAAACCTTGAAGCAACCACTTTATAAGCTTAAAGAACTCCAGTGAATTTCTAAAGCAGGCATTTTCTTTTTCACACACTAAATTATAGGAAGTTATATGAACCAGTGCCATATAATTATCTGGTTCTTGTATCTGAAAAATTGTTCAAAGCTTGCCTCATAAGCCTTTGTGGACTTTCTATCTAATCCAGATCTTCTCCTTTACTTTAAAATGTAATCACATGCTCTAGTTCAATTATTAAAAACAACAGATGGTTCCATACACCAAACAAGCAAGATAAAGCATAAAATTATATTCTCAATCTTCATCAATCAAAATCTTTTCAACTAATGTTGGCAATGATAATCTCCACATAAGGAAAATATAAAGTACCAATACTTCTTGCCAAGATTCAAATTGAGGGTTATGTACATAATTATTATTTGCCAATTTAGTTAGGCTACAATGTCCAGTTATTTGACAAAATGCTAATCTAGGTGTAGCTATGAAAGGTCATTTTGTATATGTGATTCAAGTCCATGATCAATTGACTTTAAATAGGGGGAAATATCCTGAATAGTTTGGGTAGGCCTGATTCAATCAATGGAAAGACCCTAAGAACATGTTACTTAATATTTGGGTTTTACCTTTTTTGCCAGAGCACATTTGCCTTAGTAAATGGCAAACAAATTTTAATTCATTCATGTTCAAATTAGGCTAATTAACAAATCCTATACATTCTTTATTCCTATTTCTTATACCTCACTTCTGATAGCAAGTCATTTTTTCATTGAAAATAATGTTAAACAATTTGTATAAATAAGCAGAAAATTAATTAATTGGAAGGATAGAATAGATACTGAGATCTAGATAATCCATATTTGCTAATCAGGCAAGAACCAAAGCAGAGCCAAATCCAAATAAGAGAAATGCTTGTTTACAGCAACTTATCTCTTCCTCTCACCACTACTGTTTTATGGCCTATGACCGCTTGTGGAACCAGAGCCCTTGAGACCTGCCATTGGACCCCAACACACTAGGACAATATCCACTTTGCTGCTATTTCTAGATTCCAAGCTGGTCTCTTCCAAAATCTCTAACTAATCTTGCATTTTGTGACATTTATTTAAAAGTTAATTATTCGTTGGGAAGACAAAATTCACTGAACTTAAGTCATATTTACTTTTCCTTGTTGCTAAGATCAGAGAAGGAAAATCTATTCTTCATTTGTCATATATGTATACATGTAACTATCTGCATTTTATATACAAATATAAAAACTTTATATTATATACTTTTTAGCAAAGTCCTTCTTTTGCCATGAATAATTTGTTTCTCTTTGAATTTAACAAATACAAGTTACTATCTTACCTCTGATACACCCAGTTGAATCATGCAAAATTTACTAGCAATGTTTTACCTTCATGGAGTTTGCCATTTAGTCACTGGAGAAATAACATAAACATTCTAGAGTTCAATTTTATTGTCTATTAAGTGAGGCAGTTTAATTATTATGCAAATCACTTGTCAACCTTTTTTCCATACTTCTGGGAGTGAAGTTGAGAGAATGGTGTTGTAAAGGAAAGACTATTATTATTTGTTTTATCTTCCATAATAATATAGGAGACATAAAATCAGGAGACTAAGTAATAGCCAAATCTAGGTGGGAAGGAAAAATTCATTAAATCAAACATAGAGGACTGAAATTGTTGCTAAAGCTGATTTTCACATCCAAGTTGTTTTTTCAGTCTCTCAGTCATGTCTGACTCTTTGAGACTCTGTGGACTACAACATACTTGGCTTCCTTGTCCTTCACTGTTTCTTGGAGTTTGTGCAAACTCATGTCCATTGAGTTGATGATGGCATCTAACCATCTCATCCTCTGTCATCCCCTTCTCCTCCTGCCTTCAATCTTTCCAATGATCAGGACCTTTTCCAATGAGTCAGTTCTTCCCTATCAGGTGGCCAAGTATTGGAGCTTCAGCTTCAGTATCAGTCCTTCCGACGAATATTCAGGACTGATTCCCTTTAGGATTGACTGGTTTTGATCTCCTTGCTGTCCAAGTGACTCTCAAAAGTCTTCTCTAGCATCACAGTTTTAAACCATCAATTCTTCGTTGTTCAGCCTTCTTTATGGTCCAAATCTCACATCCATACATGACTACTGGAAAAAACCGATAGCTTTGACTATATGGACCTTTGTTGGTCTCTGATGTCTCTGCTTTCTAATATGCTGTCTAGGTTTGTCATAACTTTTCTTCCAAGGAGCAAGCATCTTTTTTTTTTTTATAATATAAATTTATTTATTTTAATTGGAAGTTAATTACTTTACAATATTGTATTGGTTTTGCCATACATCAACATGAATCCACTACAGGTATACATGTGTTCCCTATCCTGAACCCCCTCCCTCTTCCCTCCCCATACCAGCCCCAAGCTATCATGCATTGAACCAGGACTGGCGATTCATTTTCATGGCTGCAGTCACCGTTTGCAGTGATTTTGGAGCCCAAGAAAATAAAGCCAAGTTGCTGCTGCTGCTGCTGCTAAGTCACGTCAGGAGTGTCTAACTCTGTGAGACCTCATAGACGGCACCCCACCAGGCTCCTCTGTCCTTGGGATTCTCCAGGCAAGAGTACTGGCATGGTTTGTCATTTCCTTCTCCAGTGCATGAAAGTGAAAAGTGAAAACGAATTCGCTCATTCGTGTCCAGCTCTTCGTGACCCCATAGACTGTAGCCTACCAGGCTCCACCATCCATGGGATTTCCCAGGCAAGAGTACTGGAGTCGGTTGCCATTGCCTTCTCCAAAAACCAAGTTAAGCTTCCAAAATCTAGGAGGCAGTAAGGCCAGTCTCACAGAAGTAGGGTGGGTAAAGTAGAGAGTAGTCCAGGGAAATTTCCTAAAGAGGTGTTGTCTGCATGACATTTATATGTGTGTGTGTACTTAGTTGCTAATGTCATGTCTGATTCTTTGCAACCCTATAGACTGTAGCCCTTCAGGCTCCTCTGTTCCTGGGATTCTCCAGGCAGGAATATTGGAGTGGATCGCTATTTTCCTGACCCAGAGATCAAACATACATCTCCTGTGCCTTCTGTATTGCAGGCAGATTATTTACCATTGAGTCTCTGGGGAAGCCCATCTAGGCGGGATAACTAGTCAAATTTAAAGAGTTTGAATATAATAAGATGCTCTGCAAAAGAACATAAAAATATGATTTTTTTTTACTTCTAAAATTTTGTTCACGTAGATTTCTTTGAAGCACTATCTGACACAGTTAAAGCACTTGGTTAAGCAACAATAACAACTACTGTATTGTTGTTATTATTAATACTACTTCCCTTTAGTCTCTAGTAGAGATCTCAGCTTAAATCTCTGCTGTGCTAGGCTGGAAAACTCTGCAAAACTTTATTTTATGCAATATGAATGGACTTCCTGAGAATAAATTTAACCTCAAAGAAGAAGGAACAAATCTCAATAAGCTTGATCAGGAAATAAAGATCTGTCTTCAGGGGTAAAGTTTAAAATAGTTTGGTGATTCTCTGTAGCATCTGTATCCTATTCCATGTTTAGTCTTTCAGGGACTATCTTTAAAAAGGCAGGGAGATGGGATTAGATAAACAGAAACAGAATGAAATAAAAAATCAACATAACATATTTATAATATGGGAATAGTCATTGTGATGCAAATAGTACTTCTGATTAGTCTTTTAGCAGACTTAATAGAAATTGTGAGAGATATTTTCATCTACCTCTTAATGGAACACAGTTGATGTTTGGCATTGAAAAGTCTATAGCCTAAACTGAAACAGTAGGACATGACAATTTCCAGTAGATCCCAGAGGAAAATAGTGATACAGTAACTGAATCCTTCAAGACATAATGGAATACTGAGGCCTTCATAAATACTTGATATTCTGCATGAGCAGATGGGGAAAAGAACAAGAAGGATAGGGATTTGAATTTTTATAGTTATTATAGATTCACTATACCCATAGTTCAGTTGAGTTCAATCACTCAGTCATGTCTGACTCTTTGTGACCCCATGAATTGCAGCATGCCAGGCCTCCCTGTCCATCACCAACTCTCGGAGTTCATTCAAACTCACGTCCATCAAATCAGTGATGCCAATCAGCCATCTCATCCTCTGTCATCCCCTTCTCCTCCTGACCCCAATCCCTCCCAGCATCAGAGTCTTTTCCAATGAGTCAACTCTTCGCGTGAGGTGGCCGAAGTACTGGAGTTTCAGCTTTAGCATCATTCCTTCCATAGAAATCCCTGGGCTAATCTCCTTCAGAATGGACTGGTTGGATCTCCTTGCAGTCCAAGGGACTCTCAAGAGTCTTCTCCAACGCCACAGTTCTAAAGCATCAATTTTTAGTCCCTCAGCTTTCTTCACAGTTCAACTTTCACATCCACACATGACCAATAGAAAAACCATAGCCTTGACTAGACGGACCTTTGTTAGCAAAGTAATGTCTCTGCTTTTCAATATGCTATCTGGGTGGGTCACAACTTTCCTTCCAAGGAGTAAGCATCTTTTAATTTCATGGCTGCAATCGCCACCTGCAGTGATTTTAAAGCCCGCCACCCCCCCAAAAAAAAATATATATATATAAAGTCTGACACTGTTTCCACTGTTTCTCCATCTATTTCCCATAAAGTGATGGGACAAGACGCCGTTATCTTAGTTTTCTGAATGTTGAGCTTTAAGCCAACTTTTTCACTCTCCTCTTTCACTTCATGTTTGGGAGTTCATGTACACCCGTGGTGGATTCATGTCAATGTATGCCAAATCCAATACAGTACTGTAAAGTAAAATAAAGTAAAAAAAAAAAAAAGAGGCATTTTAGTTCCTCTTCATTTTCTACCATAAGCGTGGTGTCATCTGCATATCTGAGGTTATTGATCTTTCTCCCAGCAGTCTTGATTCCAGTTTGTGCTTCTTCCAGCTTAGTGTTTCTCATGATGTACTCTGCATATAAGTTAAATAAGCAGGGTGACAATNAGTTTTCTGAATGTTGAGCTTTAAGCCAACTTTTTCACTCTCCTCTTTCACTTCATGTTTGGGAGTTCATGTACACCCGTGGTGGATTCATGTCAATGTATGCCAAATCCAATACAGTACTGTAAAGTAAAATAAAGTTAAAAAAAAAAAAAAGAGGCATTTTAGTTCCTCTTCATTTTCTACCATAAGCGTGGTGTCATCTGCATATCTGAGGTTATTGATCTTTCTCCCAGCAGTCTTGATTCCAGTTTGTGCTTCTTCCAGCTTAGTGTTTCTCATGATGTACTCTGCATATAAGTTAAATAAGCAGGGTGACAATATACAGCCTTGAAAGTACTCCTTTTCCTATTTGGAACGAGTGTGTTGTTCCATGTCCAGTTCTAACTGTTGCTTCCATAGGCTGCTTTATATGACTACTAAAATTATTTGAATTAAAAATATTTTAGAAAAGGACATTTACATATTTATCCAAAAGCATATTTGCAAATAAGAATTGGCTTAAGAGGATTGGAGGCAATGTGTACCATCCATTTCCACAGATAAGATTCACAAATCTCTTGATTCTATAATCTAAATACATATTATCATCAAAGTCAAATTCCTTAAAAATTCTAGATTCAAAAGAGATTTTAAAAATGATTCTAAACTAAATATTGAGTGACCTTTATTCAAAAACTGTGTGACACTTTCATTTAAGGAATTTTCATCTGCTTTTGACAGATTAGTCTTTGCCTTCTTCTGTCCTCTTTCATTCCTCTAATTATTCAATATTTATTATTTATTTGATATTAAACTTTCTTTATCTTATTCTTCTTCACTTATCTTTTTAAACCTTTTCACTCTTCTTTCCCTTTTCCTATCCTATTCTTGTTTACCATTCACGAATATACACTTACTCTTCCCAAATATCTGTGTGAAAAATATTCACATTTCTAACTACCCACAGGGTTTGCTCATAAAAGTGGATTAAAGCACTTAGTGAAATTCTGTACTGGAGTCTTTTATCATATATACAGTAAGTGGTAGAAAGCATAGTTAATAAGTTAAATATCAGTTTTCCACAATTTTAAAAAATATTATAGTTTTACCTGAACATTTCCTAAATGAATAAATGATAAATATACGAAAATCCTCTAAACTCCTAGTAGATTTATATCTCTGTCCTTTTGTAAACTACATTAAAACCCCTCAAAATGAAATTTCATCATGACAATTTTTCCTTTCTTCAGGAAACAAAAGCTTTGTTCATACTGTGTATGAACAGATATACCTGGCTTATCCTACCAGCTTGTGGGGCATGTTAAATGAAAACAATGTCAGTACCCACATGAGTGGGATGCAGCAAGCACTGATGATATTACTGTCAAGTCCATATCACAGCCCGTGCCACACAGTAAGTGTGAAGGACATGTGATGACTATTCTATCACTGCTTTATCATGTGAAAACTGAGGCTTCAGTGAGGTTAGAGACTTAGAGAGGCTTGCTTATGGCAAATAACTATTAAGGGATTTAAAACCAGATATAGCCAACCCTACAATCAATGTTCTTAACCAATGCCCATTCAGCATTCCCTTTCCTGGTCTTATTTGCTGTTCAGATGATTAGACACCTTTCATGTGACATGGAAGATTCTATCACTGCTTTATCATGTGAAAACTGAGGCTTCAGTGAGGTTAGAGACTTAGAGAGGCTTGCTTATGGCAAATAACTATTAAGGGATTTAAAACCAGATATAGCCAACCCTACAATCAATGTTCTTAACCAATGCCCATTCAGCATTCCCTTTCCTGGTCTTATTTGCTGTTCAGATGATTAGACACCTTTCATGTGACATGGAAGAAAACTGGAAAAAAAATCAATAATGGTCATATGCCCTACTTTAATTTTGTTTATAATTCACTTCAGTTCATTCAGTTCAGTTGCTCAGTCGTGTCTGACTCTTTGCAACCCCATGAATTGCAGCAAGCCAGGCCTCCCTGTTCATCACCAACTCCCAGAGTTCACTCAGACTCACGTCCATCGAGTCAGTGATGCCATCCAGCCATCTCATCCTCTGTCGTCCCCTTCTCCTCCTGCCCCCAATCCCTCCCAGCATCAGAGTCTTTTCCAATGAGTCAACTCTTCACATGAGGTGGCCAAAGTACTGGAGATTCATCATTCCTTCCAAAGAAATCCCAGGGCTGATCTCCTTCAGAATGGACTGATTGGATCTCCTTGCAGTCCAAGGGACTCTCAAGAGTCTTGTCCAACACCACAGTTCAAAAGCATCGATTCTTCACTTACTGCTTTCCAATTAGATATTCACTCCTCACAATGGTAGACAAATGTGTGCATATAAGAATTTCATTTTTGTGAGTGGAGTTGGACAGAAAAAGCATAACTAGAGTTCTCCTTAGAAGTTATGGCTTATGAGTAGTGTTTGGCATATGGGAAGTATGCAAACTTATTTTCACTTTAAATTACCAACCACCACACAGCATGGCATGAATATAATAATATTCAATAATTCTGTTGATAAAACATAATGAGACTTTAATATAAAGTTAAGGATTTGATTTTTATAAGGTAAGCAAAAGCAAATGAATATTATTTTTGCTAGGAGAGAAACAAAATTTCTTTTGGCATAAGCAAACTTGTTAAATGAAAATAGAATTGAAATGTCCCTAAACTGTTTTCAATCCATACTCTGCTTATGTGAAATGGCTCTCTGCCAAGAAGTTCAACATTGGTAAATTATATATGAGATTCAAAAAGTCATATTGCCAACTCAATATTTGTATTTGGGAAAACTAAGATGAGAAGTTGTCAAGAGAGTGATCTCAGCATGCTCCATAGTGATTTGACTAGAATATTTTTTTCTTAACATTCTTACATTCTTAGGAAAGTTTTATACAGTTAGAAAGACAAAAGAGTATGCTATTTTGGACTTAAATTCCATACAAATTGACTAATTACAAGCATTTTTCATGAAAATACTTCCTTGTCTAGAAAGATAAAACCATTTATAGCAGAGACATTCATTGCGAATTTTATGTATTTTATACTACTTATTCGTTCATAGACCAACTTTCTGAATTTTCACCAGCTGATGATGGTAGGTTGCCAGGATTCTACCTTTGAAGTAATTTTTTCCTCATTATTTTTTAATATATTTAACAAGCATATCTGTGCTGGAATGAAGGGGACAAGATAGAAAGAAAAAAATGTGAATCTGGCCTATTATTAATATTCAGTATTGGCAGCTATTAAATTACTCATGATATTCATTTTTTACATACAGATAGGCTGCACATTAAATATAGCGAGGAACAGAGCCCAAGGACTTTGAGTGAAACATAAGTTGTCAGTCAATAATACTTCCCAAGTATCCAGTATGCACAAAAGACTCCCTTATATGCTATGGAAAATTTTAAGTGAGCAAATAAGTTACAAGAGGATGTAGCACAATTGTAGGGGAATGGCAAAGACAAAAATGCTAACTGAAAAATCAGTGCCCCAAAGCTTGAAACACTTGATCTATTCCCATGTTTATTTCTTACTACTTCTCTCTTTTACTTTGCTTTCAATTCATGCTATATGTAATACATGAAATTTCCTCAATACATATGCCCTCTGTCACTTCCAAAGTGCAGCAAGTGCTTGTGACTCCAACTGCTTTGTCTTTTATTCACATCCTGTAAGTGTCAGACTGATTGAGCCTGTCTTCAGGAAATCTCCCTGTATTTTTCTCTTGACTATATTAATTGCCATTCTGTTTTCCCATTGCTTCCACTTATCTCTAGCAAAATTCTCGACTTACATATTCAAACAGTAACTTTTTCCACTAGATTATAACCTCCGCTATCATTTCCCATTAGATTATAGTCTTTTTGTCTTGTGGAAAAAAATATTTTATATTTTAGTTGCTGCCATTTTAAATAGCATTTAATTTACTTCTGTTACCAAGCAATTTGGCAGTCTTTCACCAGGTTGATTTGAACTAAAGTCCCCAAGAAACAAAAATCATTAAATAATACCTTATAAATATGACAGTTACTGATAGTATAGTATGATATTCATGCCTCTTGACCTTTGCCATTTTCCATCTAATTTAAGTTTAGTAACAAGATGATTGTATTTTAAGCTCAGCTACTAAATTGTATACATTTTTCAGTTCTGTTTCTCAATCTATTTTGACCACATAAGGAAAAAGTTACAGCTATCCTATTAATTCCCCTAATTAATAAACTTGATTTCCTCTTCAGCCTCTTATGGCATGCTCCATGCTGTTCATCTGTCTCGACCCTTCCTTCCAACCTACTTGCACAGAGCCTTGGTGGTTTGGGCAGCATGCTAAGATTTCCACAGCTTTAAAACCACATTAAAAGCACATTATAACATCTGCAAATCTCTGCATCTACACTACTGTATCACAGTTGCATCTCTGCTTAACTTCTCCATGCCTTTATTATATTTCAATTTAGCTACAGATTTCACTTCCACAGTAGCATCTCATGGTCCATATTTTCAAATTCTGTGATGTACCATGTGAAGCTGATCACAGAGGCTCAGCAACACCCCCATCTGTATACATAGCCATCATTTCCTCATTTCTTAACAACCTCATTGACTATCTTTTCACTGCATTTGTTCCGAATATTTGTTTTCTCGTTTCAAAATTTCCAATGGGCTTCTTATAGTTTTCCACATGAAAATGTTGTAATCTGTAATTTCCTCCCATCCATCACCCATCCCCACTGCAATTCATTTATTGGTAAATGAAATTTCTCCCCTGTAACTTCTGTTGCCATCACCAGTCTTCTTATTACTCTCTATCTCATTAGCTCTCCATGTTCAAGCTTGGCTGAAAGAGAGTGTTATTCTTGCCTGACTTTTATTTCTTCATTCTCTCCTTCTTCTCCTTCCCTTTAATTCAATTATTGAGGAAAATATCATTGATCCTTTCTGTCTTATAATGTGAATCTCAAAGGACTAACTCATGCATCATAGATCAAAGTGATAAATGTTGTCTCTCTTGGTGTTAGACCCACTTCAAGAGATCATTTTTTTCCAAACGGAGTTGTTATCACTGGTACAGCAATATCTGATGTGCACAAATTTGGGGGAAATTTTTTACCTAAAAGATTTCTATCTCTATCTTTATAGATAATTTGTATATCTATAAGGTATGGTTAGCACATCTGAAGTTCACATAAGACTGCCCTAAACCTTGAACTTCCCAGATGGTTCAGTAGATAAAGACTCTGCCTGCAATTCAGAAGACACAGGGGAGACACAGATTTGATCTCTGGGTGAGGAAGATTCTCTGGAGAAGGAAATGGCAAAACACTTCACTATTTCTTGCCTGAAAAGTCCAATGGAAAGAGGAGCCCAGTGGGTTACAGTCCATGGGGTCACAAATAGTCTAACACAACTGAGTGACTAAGCACACAAATACAAATCTTGAAACAATAGCATTTATTGATATCATCAGAGTTTATCATATGGTAAGTGTAAGCTAAAGTATATTTTGCTTCTACTTTACTACTGTGTTGGTCCTTCCGTCTTTTCATTTATAGAAGGATAGAAGACAGTTATATTTTATATGTATGGATATACAAACACTATATGCTATAACAGAACACTGGTGAATTACAGAGGAAAATAAATTGAAATTATTATATTCAGTTCAGTTCAGTTCAGTTGATATAGCTCAGGCCCTGAAAATGGATATTGGTGGGACAAATAGATTTTGAGTAAGTCTAATTGTACCAATGATACTTTTCTAATTTTGATATTTTTTGTGTGTTTATGTAAAATGTAATCATTTAGAGGAACCAAATAAAGGATACATGGGAAGTAAATACTTTAAACTTGCTTCAGTTCAGTTCAGTTGCTCACTTGTGTCCAACTCTTTGTGACCCTATGAATCGCAGCACACCAGGTCTCCCTATCCATCACCAACTCCCGGAGTTCACTCAAACTCACGTCCATCAAGTCAGTGATGCCATCCAGCCATCTCATCCTCGGTAGTCCCCTTCTCCTCCTGCCCCCAATCCCTCACAGCATCAGAGTCTTTTCCAGTGAGTCAACTCTTCACATGAGGTGGCCAAAGTACTGGAGTTTCAGCTTTAGCATCATTCCTTCCAAAGAACACCCAGGACTGATCTCCTTTAGGTCTGCCATTTTAAATAGCATTTAATTTACTTCTGTTACCAAGCAATTTGGCAGTCTTTCACCAGGTTGATTTGAACTAAAGTCCCCAAGAAACAAAAATCATTAAATAATACCTTATAAATATGACAGTTACTGATAGTATAGTATGATATTCATGCCTCTTGACCTTTGCCATTTTCCATCTAATTTAAGTTTAGTAACAAGATGATTGTATTTTAAGCTCAGCTACTAAATTGTATACATTTTTCAGTTCTGTTTCTCAATCTATTTTGACCACATAAGGAAAAAGTTACAGCTATCCTATTAATTCCCCTAATTAATAAACTTGATTTCCTCTTCAGCCTCTTATGGCATGCTCCATGCTGTTCATCTGTCTCGACCCTTCCTTCCAACCTACTTGCACAGAGCCTTGGTGGTTTGGGCAGCATGCTAAGATTTCCACAGCTTTAAAACCACATTAAAAGCACATTATAACATCTGCAAATCTCTGCATCTACACTACTGTATCACAGTTGCATCTCTGCTTAACTTCTCCATGCCTTTATTATATTTCAATTTAGCTACAGATTTCACTTCCACAGTAGCATCTCATGGTCCATATTTTCAAATTCTGTGATGTACCATGTGAAGCTGATCACAGAGGCTCAGCAACACCCCCATCTGTATACATAGCCATCATTTCCTCATTTCTTAACAACCTCATTGACTATCTTTTCACTGCATTTGTTTCAAATATTTGTTTTCTCGTTTCAAAATTTCCAATGGGCTTCTTATAGTTTTCCACATGAAAATGTTGTAATCTGTAATTTCCTCCCATCCATCACCCATCCCCACTGCAATTCATTTATTGGTAAATGAAATTTCTCCCCTGTAACTTCTGTTGCCATCACCAGTCTTCTTATTACTCTCTATCTCATTAGCTCTCCATGTTCAAGCTTGGCTGAAAGAGAGTGTTATTCTTGCCTGACTTTTATTTCTTCATTCTCTCCTTCTTCTCCTTCCCTTTAATTCAATTATTGAGGAAAATATCATTGATCCTTTCTGTCTTATAATGTGAATCTCAAAGGACTAACTCATGCATCATAGATCAAAGTGATAAATGTTGTCTCTCTTGGTGTTAGACCCACTTCAAGAGATCATTTTTTTCCAAACGGAGTTGTTATCACTGGTACAGCAATATCTGATGTGCACAAATTTGGGGGAAATTTTTTACCTAAAAGATTTCTATCTCTATCTTTATAGATAATTTGTATATCTATAAGGTATGGTTAGCACATCTGAAGTTCACATAAGACTGCCCTAAACCTTGAACTTCCCAGATGGTTCAGTAGATAAAGACTCTGCCTGCAATTCAGAAGACACAGGGGAGACACAGATTTGATCTCTGGGTGAGGAAGATTCTCTGGAGAAGGAAATGGCAAAACACTTCACTATTTCTTGCCTGAAAAGTCCAATGGAAAGAGGAGCCCAGTGGGTTACAGTCCATGGGGTCACAAATAGTCTAACACAACTGAGTGACTAAGCACACAAATACAAATCTTGAAACAATAGCATTTATTGATATCATCAGAGTTTATCATATGGTAAGTGTAAGCTAAAGTATATTTTGCTTCTGCTTTACTACTGTGTTGGTCCTTCCGTCTTTTCATTTATAGAAGGATAGAAGACAGTTATATTTTATATGTATGGATATACAAACACTATATGCTATAACAGAACACTGGTGAATTACAGAGGAAAATAAATTGAAATTATTATATTCAGTTCAGTTCAGTTCAGTTGATATAGCTCAGGCCCTGAAAATGGATATTGGTGGGACAAATAGATTTTGAGTAAGTCTAATTGTACCAATGATACTTTTCTAATTTTGATATTTTTTGTGTGTTTATGTAAAATGTAATCATTTAGAGGAACCAAATAAAGGATACATGGGAAGTAAATACTTTAAACTTGCTTCAGTTCAGTTCAGTTGCTCACTTGTGTCCAACTCTTTGTGACCCTATGAATCGCAGCACACCAGGTCTCCCTATCCATCACCAACTCCCGGAGTTCACTCAAACTCACGTCCATCAAGTCAGTGATGCCATCCAGCCATCTCATCCTCGGTAGTCCCCTTCTCCTCCTGCCCCCAATCCCTCACAGCATCAGAGTCTTTTCCAGTGAGTCAACTCTTCACATGAGGTGGCCAAAGTACTGGAGTTTCAGCTTTAGCATCATTCCTTCCAAAGAACACCCAGGACTGATCTCCTTTAGGATGGACTGGTTGGATCTCCTTGCAGTCCAAGGGACTCTCAAGAGTCTTTTCCGACACCACAATTCAAAAGCATCAATTATTAGTCCCTTAGCTTTCTTCACAGTCCAAATCTCACATCCATACATGACCACTGGAAAAACCATAGCCTTGACTAGACGGACCTTTGTTGGCAAAGTAATGTCTCTGCTTTTCAATATGCTATCTAGGTTGGTCATAACTTTTCTTCCAAGGAGTAAGTGTCTTTTAATTTCATGGCTGCAATCACCATCTGCAGTAATTTTGGAGTCCAAATAAATAAATAAATAAAGTCTGACACTGTTACCACTGTTTCCCCATCTATTTCCCATAAAGTGATAGGACCAGATGCCATGATCTTAGTTTTCTCAATGTTGAGNTAATCTCTGTCTCTTATACACATCTAGATGTGTATAAGAGACAGCTGTTACCACTGTTTCCCCATCTATTTCCCATAAAGTGATAGGACCAGATGCCATGATCTTAGTTTTCTCAATGTTGAGCTTTAAGACAACATTTTTACTTTCAATAAGAGGCTTTTTTATTTCCTCTTCACTTTCTGCCATAAGAGTGGTGTCATCTGCATATCTGAGGTTACTGATATTTCTCCTGGAAATCTTGATTCCAGCTTGTGCTTCTTCCAGCCCAGCGTTCCTCATGATGTACTCTGCATATAAGTTAAATAAGCTGGATAACAATATATAGCCATGACGTACTCCTTTTCCTATTTGGAACCAGTCTGTTGTTCCATGTCCAGTTCTAACAGTTGCTTCCTGACGTGCATATAGGTTTCACAAGAGGCAGGTCAGGTGGTCTGGTATTCCCATCTCTTTCAGAATTTTCCACAGTTTATTGTGATCCATAGTCAAAGGCTTTGGTATATTCAATAAAGCAGAAATAGATGTTTTTCTGAACTCTCTTGCTTTTTCAATGATCCAGTGAATGTTGGCAATTTGATCTCTAGTTCCTTTGCTTTTTCTAGAACCAGCTTGAACATCTGGAAGTTCACAGTTCACATATTGCTGAAGCTTGGCTTGGAGAATTTTGAGCATTACTTTACTAGCATGTGAGATGAGTGCAATGTGTGGTAGTTTGAGCATTCTTTGGCATTGCCTTTCTTTGGGATTGGAATGAAAACTGACCTTTTCCACTCCTGTGACCATGGCTGAGTTTTCCAAATTTGCTGGCGTATTGAGTATAGCACTTTCACAGCATCATCTTTAAGAATTTGAAATAGCTCAACTGGAATTCCAACACCTCCACTAGCTTTGGTCATAGTGATGTTTTCTAAAGCCCACTTGACTTCCCATTCCAGGATGTCTGGCTTTAGGTAAGTGATCACATAATCATGATTATCTTGGTCATCAAGATCTTTTTTGTACAATTCTTCTGTGTATTCTTTCCACCTCTTGTTAATATCTTGGCACTTATTAGATAGCATGTCCTGTGCATAGAACTTTAAAATTTATCATTTCTTGTAGTGTCATAAGAAATGCAGCCTACCAGGCTCCTCTGTCCAAGGGATTTTCCATGCAAGAGTACTGGAGTGGATTGCCATTTCCTTCTCCAGGGGATCTTTCTGACCCAAGGATCGAACCCAGGTCTTCTGCATTGCAGGCAGATGCTTTATGGTCTAAGCTACCAGGGAAACTCAAGAGGTATTACTGTCACCCTAATTTACCTAAAGAGAAAAGTTAATGTTAGATTGAGAATCTAAACATTTTGTCCCAATTTGTGCTGCTAGTAGGAGACCCAAATATGAATGAAACTCACATCTCCTGACTGCAGAATGGTAACAGAGGAGAACAAACCTGACTCCATGCTTGAGCTGTTCCTTTAGCTCTAACCTTTGCACTCTCTTACTGTGCTTAGTCATGCTGGCTCTGAACCTTTGTAAAAGAATGCTGCCTGTAGTCTGAAATATACATGCAATCCCATTCTCAATGTTCTGCCTCCCAGGTTTGACTTCTAAAGTTATAACACTTTTTACCCATATAGGTTGTAAATGTGACAGAACAAAGAATGGTAGTTGTCTTGTTGGAGGTTTATAGGAACATTGTCATTGGATGGATCTACCTAGACAGCTGCAAGAATCTAGGATTCAGGCACCAAGAGGTTTTCAACAACCAGGCATGCCCCTTCCTCTTTAGTATAAAGTGAAAGTGAAAGTCACTCAGTGGTGTCTGACTCTTTGCAACCCCATGGACTAAAGAGTCCATGGAATTCTCCAAGCCAGAATACTGGAGTGAATGGCCTTTCCCTTCGCCAGGGTATCTTACCAACCCAGGGATCCAATCCAGGTCTCCAGCATCACAGGCAGGTTCTTTACTAGCTGAGTCACAAAGGAAGCCCAAGAATACTGGAGTGGGTTGCCTGTCCCCTCTCCAGTGGATCTTCCTGACCCAGGAATCGAATTGGGGTCTTCTGAATTTCAGGTGGATTTTTTACCACTGAGCTATGGAGGAAGCCCTTTAGTGTAAAAGAAACCTGAATTTTATCTTGGGTAAGATTTTATGTGTGTGTGATGTTGGTTCTCCATCTTTTCCATCTGCTGGCTTTCCAAATAAAATCACTATTCCTTACCTCAACATCTCGTTCCTCAATGTATTGGCCTGTTGTGAAGCAAGCGGTACAAGCTATGACTCAGCAACAGATTCTAAGCCCTTATCTAAAGTCAACTAATAAAACTTCAGAATTAAATTATCTTTTATTAGGTCTTAATGGATAAATAGAATTGTGACATATAGAGATGGTCAAAAAGTCCTATTAAAATTAAGGAGCAAAATGAGTGTCTTTTAAAGGAGGAGTCTCATTCCCAACATATGCATCATAAAAGTTAAAGAGAAGCTCCACTTCATTTTTCAGATTTAGAATAATTAGATAAAAACTAAAATTGGGAATTAAAAAATGATAAACGCTCCTACACAAGAGAAATATATAAACCATTGCTTTTATTGATAATATGAAACTAAGGGACCTTGTAAACTGAGTTCAATGTACTGTACTTAAGCACAGTTGTGAGCACAACATAAGAACAAAGCAAGCAGCATGTATTTGGTTCATGGGCATATTCACAGACTGGCAACTAGGAAGGAAACCAGATAGCCTTTTTGCTAGCAAAATATATTGGAAATATGCTGGAACTTACTACTCACAATAATTTCAAATATAATAATTTTAAACAGGGCATTTAATGGTTTATAAATTCTTAAATGGTGAGAAATACAGAACAGTTTTTGTCTTTATCCCCATTTTTGGAGGGGAAAGTAAAACTGAGATGTGACTTGTCACAGTGAATCAGGGACAGGCTAGAATGCGAGTTCTGGTCGAGGAAAATCACAACAGCAGGAGCACTGTGGGTGCCTGGGTGCTCAGTTGCTGAATTGTGTCTGATTCTTTGCGACCCCATGAAGTGTGTGGAAATGCCTCTCTCATTTTCACAGATATGTATTCAACATTTGAGTTCAACCAGCCCATACTCCATAGGGGTCTACATTGATCTGACCCCAATATAATACTTTCTACTGTGAACTTATCCTTCAGAACAGAAATATTCTGACAGTGCCCTTTTTTTTTTTTTTTGCCCTTTTCTTTTTCTGACAACTTAGGAACCAGTCATCTCACTGAGGATGGGTGTTTTGGTATCACCAGGCCATGTGTGCTCTCTGCCTCACATTTTCCCACAGCTTGAAGTACAAAACATATTCATAGTGAAGGGAGAATTGAGAACTTCAGTAAGGAAAGACTTCCCACTGTTTCCTCCTCTTAACATGTGTCTTTTAAATTTTAAGGATAGAATGTAGCTTGCCAGATGCTGTAGTATTGTAAGATTAAAAGCCATGAAAGAAAGGTTAGAAAAATGAGACTTAATATAAAAACAAATCTTTGAAAAAGCAAACTGACACTTGAGTCAGATCTTAGAGTCCTGAATGTCACAGTGGTTCATCTCATTGTACTTTGCCCTTTGCATTTCACTTCCAACACTGTTCTCAGGATACTCTGCATTCAATCAGGACATAGCAATTAGCCTTTATGAGACATTGAGTTATGCAACTCTTAATGCCCAGAACACCTTAAGAAATCTTTTCATTACAGGCACACAATTCCCAAGCAAGAGAGTAACTCATTTCCTCCATCTAAAACACTGTGCTAAAGGTCTCAGCTTCAGAGATTTGCAAACGGTGGTTTAAATAACACCACGGGTAAGTTCTTGTAAGTGTCTGAAGTTCCATGTCTATCTAGAGGATGGGTTTCTTTGTGTGTAACTTCGGAGTTATTCATTCCATTTATACTAAGCCCTTTTTATTAAATCAATGCCTTTTACTATGACTTTGATACAGAGGATTTCTCTTTTGTTATTTAGACCTGGAGGCTTCAAGTCTATTCATCATTTTAATTTGTTAACTAGGATAGAGTACAAGATGAGTGGTTTGAGAGCTTCTGATATGTGATGACTGTGTAATGTAGGCTGGGGGAAATCATTTTAGTCTCCCTTTTTTCCCCAAAACATTGTTATTCCATTGTCCTATAGACTAGGCTACAGGGAACAATCCGCAGCTGGCAGGGAATGAATGAGATGACCTTAATGGAGTTCTTTCATATCCAACATCTATGACTCTTTAATTCAGTTATCCTCCAGACATGGAAGAGCTTTCCATCATTACTGCTAAACCAGCTACCACTGTGACTTCAAAAAAGTCTCTCAAGATGTGCTCCACTTTTGTCTTGCTTGAACTTCTGCTTCCTGTCACTGGCTGCCACTGGTGATACAGCTTTTCATCCCTGCCAAAATCACTTCCTGGTGTTCCTCCAGACTGGTATTGAGAAACTTGATAAAATGTCTCTATCCATGACAGATGTGAAAATATTTGTCCCCCATTTTATGACAGGTACATTTCTAGCACCAGTCATTACTGCATATTTATTTAGGTTAATATTCCAGAGATAGAAGCCAAGTAGTTTATATGTATAATTTATATGTAATCTTCTGCTTCTCCTGTTATTTGAATTTCAAGTTTACTGCCTTATGAATGTTTATAATCTTGAATAAGCAGACTCTAGGCAAAACACACTCTGATGCTGTCTTCTCTGAATCAACAGTAAAGATTTGCCGGTGAAGTAACTTCAGATAAAATGGGAAAGATTTAAAGAAACAAGGAAAGGGTAAATACACTCATATATCATACCTCTTACTCATGGAGTTCAGATGGTGTTAAATATCTAAGATTTTATGTATAAAGTTTGTAAACCATACACATGCAGTTATATATATCCTTGGCTGAGTCAAAACACACACACACACACACACACACACACACACACACACACACAGAAATTAACCCTTCCATGACAAGCAGTTCTGTTGCTAACACTCTGCCTCTGTTTACTGGTGCTGAAAAGAAACATGGAGGCAGATTTTTGAATGAAGCAGAAAAGAATAGTAGGCAAAGGGGACCACAGAGAACTAATACCCTTAAGACTGTGTGACTACTCCTGGAGTGGATAGTGAGGAGTTTTATAGCATTAAAGGAGTAGGGCATGATCAACTTACAGACAATTCTAGGATTGGTTGGCATCAAAGTGAAGTCTCAAGCATCATTGACCTTCTGATTTCAATCTGTCCAGTATCTACATTCTGGTGGTCAACAGTTTTATCTGAAGAGGGGTCTGCTTCCTGTAAAAACAACTTAAGAATATGTGACAGGCCTTTATCTATATCCTTCATGGAACTTTGAGTTTGGTGATTCTGTTATGTGGCAGAACTATAGTCTAAATTGTTACCATCCCTGCTGTGGTTTTTCTTGTGGTCATGCATGGATGTGAGAGTTAGACTGTGAAGAAGGCTGAGCGCCAAAGAATTGATGCTTTTGAACTGTGGTGTTGGAGAAGACTCTTGAGAGTCCCTTGAACTACAAGAAGATCCAACCAATCCATTCTGAAGGAAATCAGCCCTGGGATTTTTTTTGGAAAGAATGATGCTAAAGCTGAAACTCTAGTACTTTGGCCTCCTCATGTGAAGAGTTGACTCATTGGAAAAGACTCTGATGCTGGGAGGGATTGGGGGCAGGAGGAGAAGGGGACGACTGAGGATGAGATGGCTGGATGGCATCACGGACTTGATGGATGTGAGTCTGAGTGAACTTCGGGAGTTGGTGATGGACAGGGAGGCCTGGCGTGCTGCAATTTATGGGGTTGCAAAGAGTCAGANGGATTGGGGGCAGGAGGAGAAGGGGACGACAGAGGATGACAGGTCTGGATGGCATCACTGACTCGATGGATGTGAGTCTGAGTGAACTTTGGGAGTTGGTGATGGACAGGGAGGCCTGGCATGCTGCAATTTATGGGGTTGCAAAGAGTCAGACACGACTGAGAGACTGAACTGAACTGAACTGAACTGACCCAACAGTTGTTCTTTGTTTCTGTATCTTCACATTTCCCAGTCATTAGTTCTTGAGTCAGCATTTTACTTCAGAAGACAAGGAAACAAGGGCTTGTACACAGTTTCAGGTAGAAATCTACATGGGTGTGAATTTTAAAATTGTTTGCAAATAGAGAGGGAGTTAATTTATTACTAGATTTAAAAAAACAATTTGCAGTTAAAGTAGACTGATATAGGCCGGATTACTGAACCATTCTTTTTTAAAAAATTTGAACACTTTTTTATGTCTTTGTTGAATTTGTTACAAAATTGCTTCTGTTCTGAGTTTTTCATTGCAAGGTGTGAGGCATGTGGGATATTAGATCCCTGACCCAGAATCAAACCCGCAGCCCTGCATTGGAAGGTGGATTTTTTTTTCTTTTTAATTTATATTTTTACTTCAGAAGACAAGGAAACAAGGGCTTGTACACAGTTTCAGGTAGAAATCTACATGGGTGTGAATTTTACAATTGTTTGCAAATAGAGAGGGAGTTAATTTATTACTAGATTTAAAAAAACAATTTGCAGTTAAAGTAGACTGATTTAGGCCGGATTACTAAACCATTCTTTTTTTTAAAATTTGAACACTTTGTTATCTTTGTTGAATTTGTTACAATATTGCTTCTGTTTTGTGTTTTTCATTGCAAGGTGTGAGGCATGTGGGATATTAGATCTCTGACCCAGAATCAAACCCGCAGCCCTGCATTGGAAGGTGGATTTTTTTTTCTTTTTAATTTATGTATTCTAATTGGAGGCTAATTGCTTTACAATATTGTGGTGGTTTTTGTCATACATCGACATGAATCTGCCATGAGTATACATGTGTCTCACCATCCTGAACCCACCTCCCAATTCCTTCCTCACCCCATCCCTCTGGGTTGTCCTAGAGCACCAACTTTGAGTGTCCTTCATCATGCTAGAAGGTGGATTCTCATCCACTTGTTCTTGTTCAGCCACTAAGTTATGTTTGACCCTTGCAACCTCATGAACTGCAGCATTCCAAGATTCCCTGTCTTTCACCATCTCCCAGAGTTTGCTCAAACTCATGTCCATTGAGCCAGTGATGCCATCAAACTTTCTCATCCTCTATTGACCCTTTTCTTCCTGCCCTCAATCTCTCCCAGCATCATGGTCTTTTCCAATGAGTTGGTTCTTCTCATCAGGTGGCCAAAGTATTGGAGCTTCAGTTACATCATCAGTCCTTCAATGAATATTCACAGTTGATTTCCTTTAGGATGATTCACTCTCAAGTCAATATCCTTGCTGTCCAATGGAATCTCAAGAGTCTTCTCCAACACCACAATTCAAAACCCATCATTCTTCCACATTCAGCTTTCCTTATGGTCCAACTCTCACATCCATACATGACGACTGGAAAAACCATAGCTCTGACTATACAGACATTTGTTGGCAAACTGATATCTCTGCTTGTTATTCACTGTCCAGATCTGTCATAGATTCTTTTCCAAACAGCAAGTGTCTTTTAATTTTATGGTTGTAGTCACTGTAGTGTTTTGGGAGCCCAAGAAGATAAAATTAGTCACTACTTCCACTCTTTCCCCATCTATTTGCCATGAAGTGATGGGACTGTATGCCATAATCTTAGTGAAGTGGTATCATCTGCATATGTGAAGTTCTTGATATTTCTCCCAGCAATCTTATTCCACTGACCACCAGAGAAATTCCTTGAACCATTCTTGAGAATAATTGTCTTTCAAGGACTTGTAATCAGTGGGTGGTAAATTTCTTTCCAATCCTTCATCTTATCAATGTGCTGTATGAACAGAAGGTATGGCTAATAACTCAGTAGAAAAGATGTGCCTGGGTTCCATCAACAATTGCAGTATCTAGAACTGAATGTTTCCATTAATTATCTGCTTTAGCTAGTCTCCACCCAATTACTCAAGATTACTCTAGTCATCAATGTGCCTCAAACAGAAATTTCAGTTTTCTCAAATAACTTATTATGAAAAGAATACAATATTGTATGAAGTTTTATAGTATAGACTATAAGAATGCAAATATAGACATTTATATAGTTTCACATGTAAATGTAGGAATGAGGAGAGAGGGCTCTATATTAGATAGATTGGTTCCTTCTTCTTCTTACAAATTCTGTGACTCTGGTCAATTAATCTTGATAAGTTTCAGTTTCTTCTGAGTGAAATGGGAATTACCTCATAGGGTTCTTTCTGGTAATAGGATCATGGATGTGGAATTTTTGGCAGAATGAAATACATGATGAATGTTAATTTTTATAACATAACACACACAGTTGAAGAGTTTAGCTTTGGAATTACATGTTAAATGTCTCCTGTTCTAGAAACCTTAACCCAGATACATATTCCCCTTCTTATGCCATCTCCCACGGTAAACACTTGAACACAAAAACACAATCCTCCAATCTGCTTGACTGCTTGTAATTTCTCCCTCTCATTTCTCTCTTTTTCTTTTAGATAGAGTGCCTTTGTTTGCTTATCGGTCTGATACATTCTCCTTTCCCTCCATATATTTGACTGACCAATTCCTATTATGCTTCAAGATTCATTTTAGGTATAACTTCTACTTGGAAGCCTTAATGAGCATCATCTCTTCCCTTGCATAGAATGTGCTAGAATTTCTTTCTCCTGATATTCTAAAACTATACAGTTGAATTCCACTTATCTTTTAATGTATTTATTTCCAAGTGATCTCTCAACTACTTGAGTGGAAGAAAAAATAAGTGTTAGCATATACTTACTTTTATAAGTATTTCCGTAAGATTCCATTATTCTTTTCTGAATGAAAGGTTGAAAGAATGACTAAACTGGTAAGAGTCTATGATTTTACCAATAAACAAATTTATTTTTAGTTTTTTATACATTAAAAATTTTATGCTCTTTTCCATATGGTTTATCACAGTATACTGGATATAATTCCCTGTGGTATCCTTAGGTCTTTGTTGTTTATTTATTCTAATTGTAATAGTCTGCATCTACCAACTGAAACTCCTCCAACCTTGGCAACCACAAGTGTGCTCTGTATGAGTCTGTTTCTGTTTTTAGATAGGGTCATTTGTGCCATAGTTTAGATTTTATATGTAAGTGATATCATGTGTTTCTTTTTCTAACTTACTTCACTTGCTGTGTCCAGCACAGCAGGTGAGAAAGACCTGAAATGGGGGTGAGTGCAAAATGAAAAAGACAGACACATATAATTTTGCAAGTGGGGATTCAGGGGGCCCTCCTACTCTCCATAGCTGAAAGACAAAATGGCTCATTTTTAGTTCACACTTTTATTGGCAGAAGTCACGAGATCATTAGGAAATAGTTATACTAGGGAGTTTGATCAGAGCACCATAAGCAGGGAGTAAAGTTAAGGCTCTACTGTTGATCAGGAACATCTTGTTTTGTTTCCATGGAGATGGACACAGGGGCAGGCCGTGAAGCTGAGCAGAGAGCACTTCTCACCCCAAGACTGTCTGTTCCACATGCTTACTAGGACAATCACAAGGGTGAATTTGCCACACCCTTGAGTCATGGGTCAGGTTCTGGTCTCTGCTCCACCAGGCTGCAACATCACTTAGTATGATAATCTCAACTTGCATCCATGTTGTTGCAAATGAAATTATTTTGTCATTTTTTAGGGCCAAGTTGCAGCCCACTTTATATAGGTACCACATTTTATTTATCCATTCATCTGTCAACAGACATTTGTTTCCATGTCTTGGCAACTGTGAATTGTGCTTCTATGAACATTTCTAGGAATGGGATTGCTAAGCTATATGGTAATTTTATTTTTAGTTTTCTGAGGAACCTGCATACTGTTTTCTATATTGACTGTATCAACTACATTTCCAGCAACAGGGGAGAAGGACTCCCTTGTCTCCATACCCTCTCCAACATTTGGTATTTGTAGACTTTTTAATGATGACCATTCTGATCAATGTAAGGTAGTACCACATTGTAGTTTTGATTTGCATTTCTCTAATAATTAGTGATGTTGAGCATCTTTACATGTGCCTCTTGGACATCTATATATCCTTGTTGAAAAATAGATGTCTATTAAATCCTGCTCACCTTTGACTGGGTTGATATTTTGTTGTTATTGAGTTATTGACCTATTTGTATATTTTGGAGATTAATATATTATTAATATTGTATAAATATTATTATATACCAAGAATATGTAATGCCTAGAACTAATAAGCAAATAAGAAATCTATCAAAAGATAGTCCAAAATTTTTAATTTAATAAGGGTTTGAATAAATGGGCTGCTATTTTAAAAGATTACTGTCTTTTAAGATAATCCCTTTAGTTTTATACTCTCTATCTGGGCATTTATTTGCAATGAAAAACAATGATTTAAGATTTACACCTAAAATGCAGTGCCTATTTTTTAAATTCAATAAAATCTATGATAACAAATAAAGCCTGAAAAAACCATAAATAGATACTATATTTTAAATCATTTTACAAATTAATCCATGGTGATGATATGAAGAAAAATTTTGACAGTTTTTACAATATAAACAAATTACTTTCTAGTTATTATCAGAAATAGATTGATATATAATGAAAAAATGAAAAAGACAAAGTATCATAAGAATGATCGATAATCATAAGAAACATATCTGGAGGTGGATGATAATTAGGAACATTAAAAACAAAAATGAAAAGATAAACACAAACAAACACACACACATCCAAAGAGAAATCCACTTGAGTGAAATGTATTGATAAATATATTGAAGGCATGAAGAGTAGAGGACAACAGAGGATAAGATAGTTGAGTGGCATTACCGACTCAATGAACTTGAGTTTGAACAAGCTCTGGGAGCTGGTGATGTACAGGAAGCCTGGTGTGCTGCAGTCCATGGGGTCACAAAGAGTCAGACACAACTGAGCGGCTGAACTGATGGAAGAAAAAATATATAATGAAATCTGGAAAATATCAGATTGAAAAATTTAAAAAAAGTATTAATAAAGAAAGCATGGTAGAATCCCAAAGTGGGAACTCAGAGTTCTCACTGAGGAAAAGTTATATACAACATTTCACACAATGATAATTTCAGATAGCATGTCTCAATTACCTCAGTTTTTAAATCTATTAGCTTTTAAATGATGCAACTTTACCATTTGATCATAATTTAAGACCATGAAACTAAGATGACTTTTTTGTTTTCAACTTAATGGGTTATTTATTAATGATTTCTGCCCTTTTTGGGTGATGTTAACATTGTAGATCTTGATCAACTGACAAGATAGTTCTGTATTTATACTTTTTTTAGATTAAAAATGTAAAGTTTCCTTATGGTTTTCAAAAAACCCTGATTGAGAAAACAAGCATATATTCTTTGGTGTTATTACTATTTCACCTGTTTATTTATTTTCTAAGATCTTTTTAAACTGAACCAGTATGAACACTAATTAATCACTACACCCCAAACACCATGATCCTTGCACATAACCATTTCCTGCCTTGCCTTTTTGAATATAGCAAAAGATTTGATAATCAACTTTAGGAAAATAATTATGAAAATTTCTAAACCCTAATAACTTCCATTATATGTAATAAAAAGTAGTGAAACGTTGTTGCTGAGCCATGAAAGATGCCAGGATTCTTGGCCTCTGGAAGAGAGGAATTCAATCTGGGGCCGGTGACAAGGCTTGATCACTTAGAGCTTTGTGTAACAAAATTTTATTAAAGCATAAAAGAGATAGAGAGAGCTTCTGACATAGACATCAGAAGGGGGCAGAAAGAGTGCCCCCCTGCCAGTCTTTGGAAGAATGTTATATAGCTACTAGTAGTTAGTAGTAGTAGTTTGTCACTCAGTTGTGTCCGACTCTTTGCGACCCCATGGACTGTAGCCTACCAGGCTCCTCCCTCCATGGGATTCTCCAGGCAAGAGTACTGGAGTGGGTTGCCATTTCCTTCTCCTAGCAGGCTGCTAATGAGAGAAAGGAAATGTCTCAAAACTCAGAGAGTGGCACCAGACCCCTCACCCACAACATACATTTTGAGATAACATTAGCACTAGGTGAGTTCTCCCAGGCCATAAAATAATTGATGTGATTCTTTAAGAAAGGCAGGTTTCCAAACAAAGACAGAGTCTCATTAACATAGCTTAAGAGAACATTTGCATTAGTAAAACATACTGGTTTATCAAGTGGTTCTGAGTCTTTGGCTGAACTGACTTGAAGACAGAGTCTAGATTAAATACATAGTTTATCAACATAGTTTAAGGAAAACATTTCCATAAGAAAAACACATTGGTTAGCTGAAGGTTTGAGAAAAGTTCAGGTGAGACCAGGAGTCATCCTGGTAACACAGAATTTTTTAAAAATCTTCTTTTATATCATTTGTATAGAGAAGTGGAAAAAAAAACAAAACAAAAACTGACACTCGTAGTTTGTTTCCTCCTGCCTCTTAAGAGAGAGATTTAAAAATGTCTGACACTTGCAGCCTATTTCCTCCATTTGGAGAGCCCTGGCCTTCCTGCCTGTTACCCTCTCAATTGTTTCATTATATCAGGGATGGAGCATCAGACCTCCATACAGTGCTCTTCTCTGTCCTCAAGTGACCGAAGGAGCAATCAGCAATGTATTTGAAAACCATTTATTTCCTGGAGCCCTATAATTTTTTTCAATGTTTAGTTCCAGGCAGACTCTACTAATTACATAGGTAGCATATGAGTGAAAGTTAATGTGACATCTCTAATTAGAATACAAGGTGCTGGATCATAACTGAATTTTATATCAAGAAATATTGACGTCTGGGTAAGAAACATCATTTGGCTGAAAATATTAATATGGTGGGCTAAAGAAAAATCAGGAAAATGATAGATAATTTCTCCAAGAATAAGCAATGACATAACTCTAATGTAGCCTGAACAGGCAGTAAAAACTAAAGAACCCATATCACATTACATAGCTGGAACAAGATGCCCCAGATCACTGCAACTATCCTCTTAGGTATTAAATCATTTTATATGTGCTGAAACTTTTATGTTGAATACTATTATCACCTATCTTTAGTGGATGAGAAAATTGAGGCTCAGAGAGGGTAAATAACTCATTCAAGTTAAACTGGGTAATAAAATGCAGAAACTGGGATTTGAACCAGATAACCTGCTTCAAAGCCAGTATCCCTAACCATTAGTTCTATACCTCCTGCCTCCTGTACAAGTCTGTTAGAGGAATAAAATAAGGATGGGTGAATGAAAGTGACTTTTAAAGCACCAGCATGTGTAAAGACTTAAAAATGGACCACAGAAATATGTGGAGTGATTGATGATTGGTCTTGCCAATAAGAACACTAGCAAGGAAATGATGTGACCAATCTATTAGTAAGTATTTGAATAATTTATTTCACTTGAGTATTATTTAAATTTTAACTTTGTATTATAGTAGCCTCAATAAACTGAACAGAGAGTTCATGTAAAATCCCAGTGACTTTATCATATTTATAATTTACTACAAATATTTTGCTAGTTCCAGAAATTCTTTGAATAGAAAAACTACCTTTACAACATGCTATGTCCTACAGGGCTATCTCAGGGCTTTGAAGATAGAGTAGGTATTCTAGAAATATTTGTTAAATAAATATATGAGTTAACTATAATTCTATTTACATTAAGCTTTTATTCAAAGAAAATGTCAGCTTCATTTTTGGATGGCTCAGGTTTAGAATTATTTAGAGTCTCTGAGTCTGTGCCAGAGGCATTTTTATAAACAGAATCCCCTGAGGTTCCTTCATCCCCTACTTCCCACCAAGCTTATGTATCCTTCTCCTATAGCAACTGCCATCACAATCCTGATGGTGGAGAAGCAGGCATTAACTCAAATGTTCTTTAACATCAGCATCTCTACTAAGTGGAAGGGAAACTGATTATGACAGCTGCCAAATGCAAGAAAACAATTTAAAAGCTAAAAATGGGCTGAATGACATCTCTGATTTTAAAAAAATCAAATTCCATTTATTCAGTAACTTAAGAACATTGAAAAATGAACAGAACAGTGAGATAAAGAATGCAGAACTGCAAGGCCCATTTTGAGAAAATAAAAACTGCTTTATTTCTCTTTTTCCTTGTGCTGAAAAATGTTCACAGCATCCCTTTATCTGAGTTTACAATAACATAAAACTAAATATTTTTCAATGAGAATTTAAAATCCTGATAATGTGTAAACAAAGGCAGAGTATTCATTTTTGGCAAGTTTGCCATTACTGGCTACCTTACAACTCATTCAATGTCAATCTCTGTTGATTTGGAACCATCATTTTAAAAACTCCACTTTCCTGAATGTAAGCTATTTAGTGGGGCAACAGGTGGTGAAACATTTACTAAAACAAGCTCAGCTTGAAATTGAAACACAAAAGGATACTATTATTATTACTAAATTATAGACAGAATCATAATGAAAAGTAACTACTGAGATAAAGTCTGGTAAAGTAAGCAAAGGCTTTGGCATACTCAATAAAGCAGAAATTGATGTTTTTCTGGAACTCTCTTGCTTTTTCCATGACCCAGCAGATGTTGGCAATTTGATCTCTG
>SJYX01003604.1:79349-109323 GCA_006410675.1 Oreotragus oreotragus | reverse complement strand
TTTTTTTTCCAAATAGAATATAAGGCTGACTTCTGCTATATTACTACAGCTAATGTCAGAACAAGTTGTGTTTCTTGTCTCTTACAGGGAGTTTCTGTACTCACACTTCCATAGAGCTGGGAGGAAAAGGGCTGCTCTTAGACTTGTGATAAGTGACATTCTGGAAATATCAGAATGCCCTGTTCTTCAGCTCCACTCTCTTAATTTGTATCATTTAACAACTCAGGGATGTTTAGGAAGAAACTAACATTTTAAGGGATACATTGGTAAAGCGGTCTATTTTAAAAATAGATGCACAGCTGAAAAAGAAAACTGGTTTCTCTCTGTGTGAATGCACATGGCATGTTGAAGTGTTCTAAGCAGGCTTGCAATAATAAATAATCAAGTAATACAGGAAGTATTGGTTGCGTATTATGTTTCTGGAGGCAGACACCGAGCACAGACAGTAAGGGTTACTCTGTATAGTGTTGTAAATTTCAGTTCTCAGAGTATTTTCACCAAAGAAGTCTTGTGTTGGCACCACAGCTGCCCTGTGGGATAGCCAAGGCTGCAACATCTTTCATGGCAGTCCTGAATCCAAGGAGTTGGGTAAAATATAAATTAAGATTGCAGGAAGCATCCCCAGAGAAGGGGATCTTTTTCGTTTGTAAAGGTTTAAGAGATTGACCAAATGAATTGGCCAAAAAGACCATTTGTTTTAAGTCAAATGGCCAAATTCCATATCGTAGTAATCCAGAGACACTTCTGGCAGAAGATGTGCTCAGGCCAAAGAGAGGTTTTTCAAAAATTTCAGAAGCCCTTAAATTGAAATAATGCCTCAGGTCTCTTTGATGGACCCCATTCTCTTGCTGTACCTCATGTAACCAGTCATATCCCCAAACTGGGGCGGGGTTGGGAAGGTGGGAGCAGAGTAGGGAGAATAGTTTCAGATGGAATCATAGGCAGATAGCCCATGACTAGAATTTTTGGAACTTCTTGGCTCTTATGTTACAAATGCTACGTTTTGTAAAATACATGGAGTAGATGCAGACGTTGTTCTCTTTCATACTGAGGCCGTGTTTTATTAAGAGCTGGAATTTGGTATGGATTTTGGAGGCATGTTTGTTGGGAAGGAAAGGAAAACCAGAAAGCCGTTTTGCAGGCATTTAATTCTTCAATCTCTCTGGCCTTTAGCATTTGCAGTGAGAAAGAGTACACGACATTTGTGTTGTTATAATTACCATCCAGACTTCCTTCCCTGCTACTTAGAACATGCTAGCATCATCACTATTATTCTCATTTTACAGGTGAAGAAATTGAAGTTTAGAAAGACTAAAAGGGGCCCGCAAGTGTACACATGGGGAACCCATCAGTGAAGTCATGTGTCTCATGACCTGGTTTACTATCCATTTCTCAGGGGACTGTGCAAGAATATTGAAAATGGTCTCCATGTTTTTAATTCCCTCCCTCTTATGACATTACCAACGAGACTCATGTTAAAAATGGACCTCAGGGATTCTTTCTGATAGAAAGTCTTAATCCTTCATCATAGCAACAGGTATCATCCTGTGGATCCACACGAGGCTTTAAGTAATATGTGTCAGAAACAGCCAAACTTGTAAGCTGACGGAGCTCTCTCTGTTATTTGAAAAATTGGTAGGAAAACATAGAGCTGATTCTTTGCTCTGTCTGGTTAGAATTATGAATGTGGGCTTAAGGAAGTTTATTCATTTTCTCTTCTTGATTTAGCAAAGATGTATTTAGTACCTACAGCAGTAAAGAATCCACTTGCAACACAGGACACACTGGAAATGCAGGTTCAATCCCTGGATTGGGAAGATGCCCTGGAGTGGGAAATGGCAACCCACTCCTGTATTCTTCCCTGGAAAATTCCATGGGCAGAGGAATCTGGCATGCTAACGTCCATGGAGTCACAGAGAGGTGGACATGGGTGTGCATGGGTGTGCACGCATGCACACACACACATATGCAAAGCAGTATTGGGTACTATGCAATATGAGCAGGAAGAATGATTCTGCTGTCTAGAGGTTTCTGGTGAGACTATTTTTAAACATCTACACCAGAACAGCTTCCCTTGTGGCTCACCTGGTAAAGAATCCACCCGCAATGAGGGAGACCTGGATTTGATCCCTGGGTTGGGAAGTTCCCCTGGAGAAGGGAAAGGCTACCCACTTCAGTATTCTGGTCTAGAGAATTCCATGGACAGTATAGTCTATGGGGTCGCAAAGGCTCATGACTGAGCAACTTTCACTTCCACACCAGAACAGCAGGTATTATCATCAGAAATTATGCCATTAAACTACATCATCACTTTTGTTTTCTGGTAAATATAAGCTCAGTCAGAGAAATGATGGTCAGCTACCCACTTTGTATGCTTATGCTAAAATTGCAAACATTAGCAAGGCTGGTAGTAAGATTTAGGGCTGGAACTTCTGAATCAGACAGCCTAGATTTAAACCCTACTTCTAACAGTTTTTAGCTTTGCCTATTTGGATAAGTTCTAAACTGTACTAAACATTAGCTTCCTCATTGATAAAATGAAAAAAACAATAGATTCTAGGTCAGAGAGGTGAAAGCTAATCAATCATATGAGATCAGGTATCTTTTGTGTTTATTACCATTGTGGCTGGTACCNAGCCTAGGTTTAAACCCTACTTCTAACAGTTTTTAGCTTTGCCTATTTGGATAAGTTCTAAACTGTACTAAACATTAGCTTCCTCATTGATAAAATGAAAAAAACAATAGATTCTAGGTCAGAGAGGTGAAAGCTAATCAATCATATGAGATCAGGTATCTTTTGTGTTTATTACCATTGTGGCTGGTACCTCGTAGCTTAATAGGAAGAAAACAAATATAAAGTTGCATTGTTACAACATCTCCACCCCTCAGTCTCATTTGTTCCAGATATAGTAAGTCTTCTATATACAAACGAGTTCTGTTCTGAGAGCACATTTATAAGTTCGTTTTGTTTGTTAAGTCCAACAGAGTTAGCCTAGGTATCCAACTAACCCAGTTGGCTATATACTGCTGCTTTCACGTTTGCTTCCAGACATACTGTGCTTGAAATAAAGATACTGTAATACTGTACTTGTGTTGTTGGAAGAGGGTGTTTACTATGACCACTGCGTTCTCTTGGCAAAACTCTATTAGCCTTTGCCCTGCTTCATTCCATACTCCAAGGCTATTATTAGTGTATAGGAATGCAAGGGATTTCTGTGTGTTGATTTTATATCCTGCAACTTTACTATACTCCACCTTAGCCTATCTTAAACAAGAATCCTATTAAGTTGGTTTAATCAAAGTTTCCATAATCCCTAATGTTTCCTTTCAGTAATTTTCCACCCACTGATTCCCACTCAACTCTTGGAGCCAGTCTCTCTCTCCCACTTCAGTATTCTATATTGGCAGTCCCTGTATACATCTTGATGATCTCCTCCTGCCGCCCTCGAATAAAGTCTTCCTTATGTGTTTTAACAAATGTCATTGAATATATATTTTTCTTTAATAGTACTCAAAAGTGTGAATCATAGACCAGCAGTATAGCCATTAACTGAGAGCTTATTAGAAATACAGAATTTCAGATTCTATCCTACATTTAATGAATTAAACCAACAGTTTTTACAAGATTTCTCATGTGATTTATATGCACATTAAAGACTGAGAAACATGGCTAGGTGATTGGTTTCCAATGCTTGTTACTAAACCAGGACCGTTTTGGCTAAATAATAATGCCTAGATAGCTTGCTAAAAATAGAAGTCCTCAGAAACCTCCAGCGATAAGTTATAATTCACTAACCTGAAATTCAGGAATGTTAACAAGCTTCCCTAGGTGATTGTGGTGCCCCACTGCCCTAGGCCTAGGACAGTATCTTCTAACTTTGACTTGATCTAGCTCCAGTCCACTGGTTCTCAACCTTGGCAGCACGTTGCAGTCACTTGGCAACCTTTTTAAAAATACTGATCACTGAGCTCCAGTCTGAAAGTCTGATTTACCTGTGCTGCTGTGGGACTGAGGAATCCATATATTTTTAAAGCTCCTCGGGGACTTTCTTATGCACCCAGGATTGAGAAATTTGTTGTTGTTCAGTTGCTCAGTTGTATCCAGCTCTTTGCGACCTCATGGACTGCAGCAAGCCAAACTTCCCTGTCGTTCATCATCTTCCAAAGTTTGCTCAAACTCACGTTCATTGAGTCAGTGATGCCATCCAACCATCTCATCCTCTGGATTGAGAAATACTATTTCTTATAATTTGGTTAAATAGTGTTAGGTGGGAACAAATGAAAGGAACCTTGGATTTTTTCAAAACAGAAGAGTTACCTATGAGATGGACCTAAGTGGGAGATTATTTTCATGGTGGCATTAAAAAAAACAGATTAAAAAGAGAGAGATAAGCAGGGTGAAAACTACTCATAATAGTGCAATGGAGAACTATTCTACCGAGGCAGTAACAGTAAAAATGGAAAGGAAGATTTTGAGAGAAGAAATGTTTAGAAGGAAGAATTATCAGGTCTTTGAAAAAAAGTCTTGTTAAGAAGTAGGTTTAACAAGAGAGTCTGTAGAGAGGTCAATAAAACTGAATGTTGAGAAATTACTGTTGGATTGAATGGTGAGGAAATCATGAAGATTTTTTAGAGGATTGTTTCAATGAGGGGGTGGGAGCAAAACTAAAAATGTAAGAGACTGTAGAGAGAATTAATGATAAAGAAAATATGGTTGTGGGGTGACTTCGTTTAAAATCCTTAACCAAGAAAAAAAGAGGGAAATAGCATGCTTCTAAAAAGGAAAAATAGTCTAGTGAAGGTTGTTGTTGTTTTAAAGGGTGAAATTAACATGTAAAGTGAAGTTAGAGAAAAGACTGAAAATAGAAAGCAAACCAAAACAATCATTTAATTTTCTTCTTGAACATTAAAACTATGGAAAAAATTCAACACATATTGTTTGGCTGATGGGAATATTTGTCAAAAGGCGCTGTGGGTTTGAAAAATGATTCAGATGTTGTCAAAACAGCTTATCACTTTAATCCATGGCACAGGAGCACCTGAGACCACTGAGCCATTGTATGATAACAAAAACTATGCCTTAAAACCACAACTGAGAAAGAATAACTTTTCATTTTGAGAACTGATCTTTCTTCGTGATTTTGTAAATGGTGGGGCTGGGGTGGGAGGATTTTGCATATTAAAGATCACTTAGTCTCTTCGGTCTCGAATAGCTTCTTTGGGGGAAATCGTCAATTAATTTAGAGTTCAAATTTCTTTTTTTCTTAGTATTATTGAAGTATAGTAGATTTACAATGTTGTGTTTATTTCCGTTGTACACTGAAGTGATTCATTTATACATATATATATTTTCTCATCATGGTTCATCACAGGATAGTGAATATAGGTTCCCATGCTATGTAGAGCAGTTACCTTGTTGTTTATCCATCCTACATATAGTAGTTTGCATCTACTAATCCCAAACTTCTAAATCCTTCCTTCCCCATCCTTCCCTCCTTGGCAAACACAACTCCGTTCTCTGTGTCTCTAAATCTGTTTTCTATGTCTTTGAGTCCATTTCTGTACTGTAGATATGTTTGTTTGTATTGTATTTTAGAGTCCATATATAAATGATATGTGGTATTTGTCTTTCTCTTTCTGATTTACCTAAACATGATAACTGCTAGGTCTATCCATGTTGCTGCAAATGACATGATTTCATCCTTTATTATGGCTGAGTAATATTCGATTATGTACATACCACATCTTCATCTGTTCAATACTGATGGACATTTAGGGTGTTTCCATGACTTGGCTATTGTAAATAGTGCTGCTATCAACAAAGGCATGTATGTATCTTTCCAAATGATAGTTCTGTCTGGATCTGTGCCTAGGAGAGAGATTTCTCAATCATGTTGCTGTTGTTGTTCAGTTGCTCAGTTATGTCCAACTCTTTGTGGCCCCATGGACTACAGCACACCAGGATCATATGGCAGGTTTAGTTTTTTGAGGAACTTCCAAACTGTTTTCCATCATGGCGGCACCAATTTATATTCTTCCCAACAGTGTGAGAGGGCCCCATTTCCTCCAAACCCTCTCCAACCCTCTCCAACATTCATTACTCACAGACTTTTTGATGATGGCCATTCTTACTGGGATAAGGTGGTATCCCACTGTGGTTTTGATTTGCATTTCTCTAATTAGCACCGATGAGCATCTTTTCATGTGATTATTGACCATTTGTATGTCTTCTTTGGAAAAGTGTCTGTTTAGGTCTTCTCCCCATTTTCCAATTCTGTTGTTTTTCATTATTGAATTGTATGAGCTGTTTGGAAATTAAACCCTAGTTGGTCATGCTGCTACTGCTAAGTCGCTTCAGTCGTGTCCAACTCTGTGCGACCCCATAGATGGCAGCCCACCAGGCTCCCCCATCCCTGGGATTCTCCAGGCAAGAACACTGGAGTGGGTTGTCATTTCCTCCTCCAATGCATGAAAGTGAAAAGTGAAATGGAAGTCGCTCAGTCGTGTCCGACTTGTAGCAACCCCATGGACTGCAGCCCACCAGGCTCCTCCGTCCATGGGATTTTCCAGGCAAGAGTACTGGAGTGGGGTGTCATTGCCTTCTCTGTTGGTCATAGCACTTGTAAATGTTTTCTTCCAGTCTATAGGTTGTCTTTTTCATTTTCTTTCTTTATTTTATAAAAATTTTATTTATTTATTTTTTACTGTGCAAAAATTTATGCCTCTGATTATGTCTTATTTGCTTACTTTTGCTTTTATTGCTGTTGGCTAGGGAGACTGGCTTAAGAAAACATTGCTATGATTTATGTCAGAGAATGCTTTGCCTTTGTTCTCTTATAGGTATTTTATGGTGTCATGTCATATATATGTAAATCTTTAAATTATTTTGAATTTATTTCTGCATATAGTGTGAGGGTGTGCTCTAACTTCATTGATTTGCATGTGACTATCCAACTTTCCTGACACCACTTGTTGAGGAGAATCTCTTTTTCCCATTGCGTGTTTTTGTCTCCTTTGTTGAACATTAATTGACCATAGGTGTACGGGCTTGCTTCTGGGCTATCTATTATGTTCCATTGGTCTATACGTCTGTTATTGTGCCAGTATCACAGTATTTTGATTGTTGTAGCTTTGTAGTATTGTCTAAAGCCTGAGAGGGTGATGCTTTGTGCTTTGTTTTCTCCCCTCATAACTGATTGGGCAATTCTGGGTCTTTGGTGGTTCCATATAAATTTTAGGATAATTTGTTCTAGTTCTGTGAAAAGTTTCATGGATAATTTGTAAAAAGTTTTAAAATTTCTTTAATTCTTCTGTGTTTTTCCTCAAAAAGTTTAAAGCTTTGCTTTTAATATGCAGCCTTTTAATTCAGTTCAGTTCAGTCGCTCAGTCCTGTCCAACTCTTTGCAACCCCATGAATCGCAGCATGCCAGGCCTCCCCGCCCATAACCAACTCCCGAAGTTCACTCAGACTCACGTCCATCGAGTCAGTGATGCCATCCAGCCATCGCATCCTTGGTCGTCCCCTTNTCTCGTCCACCAGGCTTCTCTGTCCATGGGATTTCCCAGGCAAGAATAACGAAGTGGGTTGCCATTTCCTTCTCCAAGGTTTCTGGCTTTTGCAGATAAATCAGAAAAATCCTCAGAACCTATTGGCAGGGACCATGTTTATCTCTTCCACCACTTGATCCACAGAATTTGGACTACCCTGGTGGCTCGGTGTTAAAGAATCTGCCTGCCAGTGCAGGAAACCTGAGTTTGATCCCTGGATTGGGAAGATTCCCTGGAGAGGGAAATGGCAACCCACTCTAGGATTCTTGCCTGGAAAATTCCATGGACAGAGGAGCCTGGTAGGCTACAGTCTATGGGATCACAAAAGAGTTGGACACAACTTAGCGAGTAAACAACAACAATCCACAGAACTTAGCACACGCCTGGCATTTAGCACTCACCCCATGAACAGTTGTTGTACTGAAATTTTTAAAACGATGAATAATTGTCCTTCCTTTAGGAAAATATCAAAGATCTCATGGATTTGAGATTATTCTTTCCTATTGAAAACATGAGCCCTGAGTAGGCTTTAGCTGTGATATATAAAACCTGAGTCCCCTTCCCTCCAGAGTTAGTTTTTCTAGGATATTGAAGAGGTTTTTCTGGGATATTGAAGAAGTTTCTAAAGGCACTCAATCCCTCTATTGGCTTGAAGTATTTGATTAGTGTAGGAATGCAAGCAGAAGTTACCTAGCTTATAATAGCACTAGAGTTATTACCTAAGATCCAGGAGATCATGGTTGAATATTGGAGAATTCTTAGTCTGCCCTCCATGAAGTGTCAGTCGGAAGCAACTCTCCAAAGTCCTGCTCCAAAGACTGAGTAGATTGACCCATTTCCTATGAATATTCAGAAATGCAGACACTCAAAGCCAGTTCAACAAATACTTTAAACTTTATGCCTCAGTTTCACTCCTATACCTCCCTCATATAATCTGGTAAGTCTTTCTGAACACGACAAGGGCTGTTCTTTCCTTTCTGAAACGTGACGAGCTCTTCCCTCTAGAGGAAAAATCAAAGAGCCAGGCGATAATCTCTATAAAGCAAACAGAAGCTGGCAAAGAGTATCAAGATGTAAGTGTCCCCACATTGTTAGATATCATGTGTTTGCTCTGTATTTACACTCTGCATGCAGTATTTTATAAGCACTTGATCTTACAGATGATGGAGAGTGAAAACACTACGTAGAGTAAGGGACAGAATGGAACTCAGATCCACCTGTTTGTATNAGAGTATCAAGATGTAAGTGTCCCCACATTGTTAGATATCATGTGTTTGCTCTGTATTTACACTCTGCATGCAGTATTTTATAAGCACTTGATCTTACAGATGATGGAGAGTGAAAACACTACGTAGAGTAAGGGACAGAATGGAACTCAGATCCACCTGTTTGTATGGTCAGATTCTAGGAAGGAAAGAGCTGACGCACTCAAACTGGATGATTAAGAGGAGTTCTGTCTTTTAAAGAAGGAGGTTATATATATAGTTAAAAAAAAAAAAAAGGAGTAGGCAGAACTTAACTAAAGCAAAGAGCAGTGGTGTCTAGAGGATAGCAACTGAAGGAAGCTGTTAGCATCCCAGGCCTGAAGGATCAAATGGGTGTAGGGGACAGGAGGGGAGAGACAGAAAGAGAGACAGTGTGTGGAGAAGGCAACTTCACAGCACCTGTATCATTTGCCAGAGAGGCAGAAGCAACTTAGATACACATCAGTAGGGACCAAGAGAATAAGTACCCAGACCTCACTTTCCTCTCACCCTCTGACTTCCTGGCAGTGCTTCCCATTGGCTGCCCCTCCATTAGGAAGCCTCGGAGATGAGCACTGATCCATGTGGTCCAGTTAGGTGGACACAGAATGGATGGGAAAGGGGAGCTGGAGGGACAGACAGAAGCTGTCCAGAACGGTGTCTGCCCCCAGATCCTCTGTCTTCCACCCTTCAACAAATCGTCTTTGCTTGGCTGCTTGGTGCCAGGCATTTTGCTTTGGAGGAAACACAGATGAATATGGTGTAATTCTGCGTAGATGCATGATCTTCAGAGACTGTGTCAACCATTTTTCACTTGCTATTTTTTTTTATTATTTTTTAAATTTATTTTTATTGAAGTTCAGTTGATTTACAATGTTTAAGGTGTGCAGTAACTTTAGTTATATTTATGTGTGTGTATATATGCTTCCCTGGTGGCTCAGAGGTTAAAGCGTCTGTCTGCAATGTGGAAGGCTTGGGTTTGATCCCTGGGTGGGGAAGATCCCTTGGAAAAGGAAATGGCAACCCACTCCAGTATTCTTGCCTGGAGAATCCCATGGACGGAGGAGCCTGGCAGGCTACAGTCAATGGAGTTGCAAAGAGTTGACGTGACTCTCTGCATACAAATACATATATAGAGAGTCAGCATTCAGTTGGAGAAGGCACTGGCGACCCACTCCAGTACTCTTACCTGGAAACTCCCATGGATGGAGGAGCCTGGTAGGCTGCAGTCCATGGGGTCGCGAAGAGTCAGACGCGACTGAGCGGCTTCACTTTCACTTTTCACTTTCATGCATTGGAAAAGGAAATGGCAACCCACTCCAGTGTTCTTGCCTGGAGAATCCCAGGAACGGGGGAGCCTGGTGTGCTGCCGTCCATGGGGTCACACAGAGACCTACTCAGATTCTTTTCCATTATAGGTTATTATAAGATACTGACTATAGTTTCCTATGCCATACAGTAGGTCTCTGCTGTTTATCTGTTTTATATATACTAGTGTGTATCTGTTAATCCCAAATTGCTAATTTATCCCACCCCCTCCCTTTCCCCTTTATTAACCAGAAGTTTGTTTTCTCTGTTTCACTTGCAGTTTTCACTATCATTTGTGGCCCTTATCTTCCCACTATCATTTGGGGCTACATTTCCACCCAAGCATCCAAACACTCCTCAGACCTTATTCTACTATATTTCTTAGGTTTTTTTGTTTCCACACACTTCTCATCTGTGTGCAACTTCTTTCTGTTTGGCAGCCTTAAACTTGGCTGAGGATAGCTACTAACCTAATAAATGTTCAAATGTTACTGATATTATTTTATTGTATTAGGTATTTGAAAAAGAAAAAAGATAAAGTTGGAAGAAATCATTCTTTTTCCTTCAAGAAAAAAATTTTAAAAAGAGGTCTAGAAATTTCTCCCCTGATTCTCTCTACATCCACATCAGAATAAATAAATAACTGCATTTTACTCCTGCTAGGAGCTGTTTGCAGTCAGAGTAAGGAAGGCACAATTAAAGATTTCAAGGCTGTTCCATGAGTGGATTGGATGTAAGTGCTCTCATTGCTATAGTTCAAAAGATTTGAAATTGTTTTGGGAGCTAAATGGAAGAGACTTAGCTAACACCCTGGGCCGTTTATTAGTGTGGCCAGAGCAGCCTTCTTGTCTTTGATTACCTTGCTCCTCCCATAGCAGTGGAGGGAGAGATTCTCATGGTGCTGGAATTTTCCTCTCAGTGTTTGCTAAATGCTTAGAAAGCTAGACCTCCCACTGTCTAAACTTGAAGCAAACAGGCCTGAAAGGACCCCTTCTGAGAAGCCAGATGTTTGGAAATAGAAGCTGTAAGGAAAAAGAACTGTTGCATTTGCCAGGAGGCATGTCCGCCAAAAGGGAGACCAACATTTCAGTTCAGGGAGAAAAAAAAAAAAAATCATTTGAAGTTGTCGGAAGGCCACACTCAATTGAAAGATCAGAGTTGAAGACCTGACCATATTGGAAATTAGCATTGCTAATAATGTTTGCAGAGAGTCATGGATTGTTTTCATCTATTTTACTTTCCCTGTAAATGCCCAACTTAGAGAACACTGCACTATTTTGAACAGTCTAATAATGATAAATGTTGTTTTTAAGGCAGTGGTGACAATATTAATATCATTTTTTCAAAATAAAAACTGTCAAACAATGGCATATTGCTTTCTTCTTGTCAGTTCCAGTGGCATATAGGAGAGAGTGGTAGCCGACTGCCCCAGCTGTCTGCTAGAATGGCGGGAAGGGCTGTCTAAGTGGCTGGCTCTCAGGACTGTTTGTTTTCTGATGACGGTCAGGTATGCAAATATCCATGTGAGTCTAGAAGAACTGAACCCTGGGCACCCATGCTTCTATAGAACATCTGCTCAGAATGCCTTACAGAAGGAGCTCTCAATTATCTTTGACATGGCCTCCACTTAAATCAACATAATGCAGAAGTCCGCAACCTTTCAAGAAGATTCCCCATATGAGGAAGTACAAACAGTCTGTGTCCATTCATATGAGTGAATCAGTCATCTCTGTTCACCTGTGTTACATTTCAAGGCTAAGTTCTTTTGAGAAGCAGGTTTCTTTGCCTCTGTGTCAACACTGAGTTGTTCTTGTGTTGATTAATCGATCCATGCATGAGACGTTATTAAACATCTGCTACATGCCACACGTTCTCTTAAACACTGAGAATATGGTGTTATGCAAAACAGACTTCCTGTTTTCTCAGAGGTTATCTCAAAGAAAAGAAGATAATCAATAATTAAACAAGTAAATAAGAACAAATCAGACAAGAAGAAGTATAAAAACCCATATTTCACACACCCACACCCCAACACCACCATCAACACAACAACAAAAATAAAAGGCAATGTGAAAGGGAGTGACTGGGGAGACAGAAAGGATGTCTTTACATGTGGTGGTTAGGGAAGAAGGACCCTCTGGAGCAGTGGTCCCCAACCTTTTTGGTACTGCTGCTGCTACGTCACTTCAGTCGTGTCCGACTCTGTGTGACCCCATAGACGGCAGCCCACCAGGCTCCCCCATCCCTGGGATTCTCCAGGCAAGAATACTGGGGTGGGGTGCCATTGCCTTCCCCGTTTTGGTACTAGGGACCAATTTTGTGAAAGAAAAATTTTCCATGGAGTAGGCTGGAGCAGAGATGGTTGCGAGATGATTGAAGTACATTACATTTATTGTGCACTTTATTTCCATTATTATCACATCAGCTCCACCTAAGATCATCAGACACTAGATTCTGGAGGTTAGGGACTCCTGCTCTAAAGAGTGGACGGAAGAGCCAACTATCCAGAGACAAAGGAAGAGAGCAGGCAAAGATCTGAGGAAAGAATGTTCCAGGCAGAAGAAACAGCAAGTGAGAAGGCAGTAAAGTCCAGTGTGACCAGAGAATAGGGAAGGAGAGGGTTGGAAATAGATAAGAACACAAAGGCAGGTGGTAGCAGGTCACATCAGTATGTGAAGACACAATAAAGAGCTTGAGCTTTACTTGAAGCCTATCGGACAATAATGGAAATATTGTTTTTTCAGATGAGTGATCTAATCTATATTCTTAGTAGCTCAATCTGGACAGCATGGAGAATGATTTTGTGGGATAGGAGTAAAGACAGGGAGGTGAGTTAGGGATCTATCACAGTAGCCCAGCTGAGAGAGAAGTGGAGGCAAGAGATGTCCCAGAGAGAGTGTTGATGTTTTATCTTGAACAAAATAGGAAGCATGGACAGCTCACCCCAGCAGCAGGATAGAATCAAACCCTTAGTCTTAGAACTTTATCTAGTCAACGCTGACCCAAAAAGCCTTTCAGATATTTCAGTGGAAACCCTTCCATTTACCTTGAGAAAACCTGAAAGACGGGTAAATGAAGGGACACATCCAGGGTCACTGAACAGGCCACTGGCAGTCCCGAAACTGGGCCTTGCGCTGCCCATCTGCCACGGGTTAAATAAGGTCAAGTGCACACAGAATGGAGAGCCCAGGTTGGGGCTTTGGCAGCTTGGTAGACCTTCTTTCTATTCCAGGGCTTCCCAGTCTCTGTGGTATGAATCCATGTAGCGGGAAGAGTTGTGGAGTCATTTCAGGGTCCAGGAATCCATGTGTGGATTCTGCACACCCTGGACCCTGAGTAAATGAAAGTGTAAACGCCAAATGTGGTGTCTGTAACAGAGAGGTTAATGCCTTGGCACCTGGCATTCAACTGGCTTCGAACCGTGGTTTCATGTTATTGACTGTTGCTTTTGGACTTAATTCTCTGCATCTTGGTTTCCTCTTTCTAAACCAGAATGATAATTGTAACTCCTCACAGTTTCGTGAGACCCACACATGATAACCGCTTACAACAGAAACTTAGACTAGTTCCTGACACAAGTGAATAAATGCTTAGGAAATATTTGGCATTGCTATGTGAAAGACAAAACTTTTTTTCTTTTCCTGGAAGTAGGGCTCTTAATATTCAAAACACTGATAAATATGACTCACTGTCCACCTGAAGAAACTGGAAAGTGTGCTTGTGCCCCACAGGTGGGTGGCTGTAACTGCGTGTCTTTGACTTATTGGAACACTGCTGATCACCAGCTGCCTGGCAGGCACTGTGGCCTTTAGCAAAGGGGCCTTATTCCTTCAGTCAGCCTTTCATTCATTTATTCCATAAATGCTTACTGAAAGCTAATGGAAATGCCAGGTGGTTCTGTCTTTTTTTTTTTTTGCTTGCATTTTCTGTGTTCATTTGCTTAATTTACTCCCCTGTATAACTTCTCTTCTTGAAATGCAGTGGTTTTTCAGTTGGCAGGTAAGGTGTGGCAGTGAAGAGAGTACAGGTTGGGGTACTCAAACTCAAATTCCTATCAGAATTTCAAAGGGGCCACCTACAGGCTTGACGCTTTCTTGCAGGCTCCTGGAGGGCCACCTGTGAGGAACAGACTTATCACAGGAAGCAGTGGAGACAGGCGGCTGGAGGATGCCTGAGCCCAAGTTGTATCTGAGTTGAAATACTGTAGCCACTTTTCATTTGCTCCCCACTGCCCCCCACGAACAGCTCTGTGAGGTGTGAGTGTGCCCATTTCAAGAAGGGTAAACTGAGGCTTGGAGACCTCAGATACTTCCCAAGTTACAGAACGAGACAATGGAAGACTGAGGCTGGAACCCTGACTCATCAGGTTTGGTTGTTTGGTTGGTCCCCCGACCTCCTCGAGCTGTTATCGTGTGTTTGGAAGAGGAAGAACAGGAGAAAGGAGATGATGACTGTCATGATGCTTGTTGCTGTGCTGGTGCTAGTGTGTATGAGACAGAGAGAGGGACCCAAAGAAAGACTCAGGACAGATTCCGAATTAATAACCACCAATAAAAAGTCTAGCCAGGTGAAGGGAGCTTCGGTTGGGCCATCACTGACCACACAGAAGATGAAACAGAGATGCCTGTGCCAGCCTAACTATTCTTGTCCCCAGAGGAATCCTGAAGGAGGGAACTTGCTGGGAAAGAGGCTTGTGGGTTTCTCCCTCCTTTGCTGTGGTGCAGACCCCCGAGAGAAGGGCCTCAGGAAGCTGGTGCGGAGAACATCTAACCTTTTGGAGCCTGCCCACGAAGCCACTACCAATATCCCCTAAATATGCTGTCTTGGGATGATGTGCACACTTTCTGGGCCAACCCCCTCCCGCAGAGGCCCATTTGTAGATAAAGCAGACCCAGGTCACACCGAAACCTTTCGAAACCTGCCAGGGAGACTTTTAAGTCACACTCCTGGGAGAGTTAAGCCACCAAGTCATCATTTGTCCTTTCCCCAGTAGCCGGAGCCAGAAAAGCCTGTCTTCTGATGCCGTCACCTTCCTCATTATTTAGGTTTGTGGTATGAATTTCCCAAACAGGGATCAGGCATCACATCTAGACTTTTCCATAAAAACAGGGGCAATTTTTAAAACAAATGCCTACCCATTTCCCTAATCTATGCAAATCTATTCATAAGGCTTTTTCTAAAACTAGCACCCCAGACACAACAAAATCCCAGCTCCTTTTGATTTCCCAGTTTGTTTTTAAGCATTGGGTGAGGGGAGGAGGGGGCTTGCAGAGTCAAGGGGGAGCCCGTGCTCCCTGGGTAATGCAGGCGGCTTACTCAAAGCAGCCAGTCCCGCACTTGCAGTTGGGAGCAAAAAGCCAAGTGTGGGATGGTAACCACCTCCCACAAAGCTGGCAGCCTCTCACCAGAGGGAAGTATCAGGTTGCTGTACTTCGGCTGTGGGTTGTCACTGTCTAATAATATGACCGTTTTGCCATCTCTCTGCAAATAAGGCAGAAGCTGCTACCTGATTGGTATAACATCTCCCTTACCCTCCTCATTGATTTTCTCGTTCTCCTCCTTTGCTTCATAAAAAGAGGGACCAGTGGCTGGTGCTGTGGACAGAGAAGCTTGATTTTTAGTATGAGACAGCCTCTATTTTGTTTCAGGAGAGGGAAGTTGGATTATCAATTCTTTTGTAAATGTGTATGGTGATATTTGCTCCGGTAAGTTTCTATCTCTCTTGATTTACATCTGGCTGTGTGTGTGTTTGCATAGATTTAGACTGTACAGTCACTTATCTTTCCAAATATCATTTTTTGAAATCTTTAGTGATAACGTCTTTTTTTTTCTCTTACTTTGCTTGCTTGTATTCATCTGTTTAAACCAAAGAGCTGTGCTGTGTGGTAGTCTGATGCTTATCTTAGTTGTTCAAGAATGTGTTGGGTGTCTTTGAACATAGTAAGGAAACTATTAAAGCAAACTTATATCTGGCTTCATAAAAATGTAATGTCATTCTGCCTCCCACCAGGAGTGTTTAATGTCTTAAATATATACATTGTGCCATAACCTGCCTGCGTACCATTTTAATTAAAGTTTCTTCCTTAGTGTCAGAGCAAGAATTTCTTAAACTCCATAAATAGCTGATAAATATTGTGTGCTGTGCCAAAAAGGGTATGCTGACTTCATGAGGTCTTAAACCAGAGCAGGATGGATGAGTTTTCTCTTAAGATCAGGTACATGCACCTCGAAAAGAACTGAAGTTATGGAAAGTGTGCAGATCATTACTCCAGAATTCTGCGAAAAGATCTGATCGTTGAGTGGCTGTAGCTTCCCCTCTGTCTTTCTTTGCACTGTGTGTTTGTGCCACCATCTGTCACATGCCCAGCCCTGGCTCTCCTGTTTCTATATCTGATGCTGATCAAGAGAAAAGCTGCTGTCATTAAATTCATACTAGTGCAAATCCATGATCTGCTCACCACTGCTGGTTATGGTTTTTAAAAGGCATTACCTGGTTAACTGCTTTTTTTTTTTTTTTCTTTTCTTTTTTCCAGAAAGTGTTAAAGGATCTGAATTCTTTGTTGTTAATTCAAAAGTCTGAGAGAAAGTCTATTAATATAATTATCCTAGACAGAGATGATAAGATGATTAAGTAATTGCTCTAATGGAAACAAACTGAGGCTTTCATCTTCTCTTTTTGTTACACAGACAACAAATCTCCATTGTCTTTTTTTCATGGTGAAATGGATTAGAGAATATATTTATAATGAAAGTTAAAGCATCATTGAATAAGAAGCAAGAGGGTTGGTTCTGCTTTTCAGAGATTTTGAAAGTAAAGTTGGGAACGTCATGTGTGCATAGACCTCTTCTTTTCCACAAGACCCGTGATTCAGATCCTGAGGTAGTCTAGGAGCAGCTCATGGAAATATAGTGTCTAGGAATCTGGAAATGTGGTCCTCACATCTCCTTCTTTTGAGCATTCAGCCCCTCACACACTCTTTGCAAGCTGGAATGAAACTACTCATTCTGACAAACAGATTTTTAAATTTTGGTTAATTGTGTTCAGCCTGAAAAATCCTCCAATAATTTTTTTTAAAAAAAGCTATTATATATTTTCTTAAAAAACCTCCAAACCCATATGAACTTACATTCCTAATGCCAACAGTATTAGATGGCATAAACCCTCACTGGAACCAAGTGTTCCTTAGCTGGTAATTTGTTGAGAAAAGAAAGCTTTAATCATTAGGCTGTTGGCATTTAGTACTAAGTAAACTCAACAGCAATGAACATCTTTCTTCATCTTCCCAACACCCACTCCCCCAACGGATCCCTTAATATTTTTGTCATCTTTCTCTTTACGTGGCTGTCGTAACAGGTTATGTACAAAATTGTTAGGTGTAAAAAGAGTTGATTGTCCTCTGAAGCCGTTCAGTAATAGAAATGAATGCAGATGTGAGGGGGTGGCACCCTGCAGGTGAAAGCATCTTGTCCTTCAGGTTGCCAGTTGACAAAAGTGTTAGGGCTCCAAGCAGGTTCACATCCACTGACAGAGGAGGAGCAGTGGGGCATCTGTGTCTTGAAGACATCAAGACCTTTTGTGTGACTGAGGATTCACATGCCTGGTCTTAAAAGTATCCCTTTGGAGAAGTCCAGAATGCCATATCCCCCCAGTAATGTTGTAATCTCTTCCAAGGAATAGAAATTTGTGCCACACGGGAATAACAAAGGGAATTTTTATTTCACGATGAGACCATTTATTCTGTTTAGCAAGATAAAGAATGCACCCATCATTTCCATTCGGTAAGTGCCTACTGTATGCCTGGCACTGTGCTAAACACTTTGCATGGCTTGTTTCCTTGAATCTTCACAGCCATCCCAGGATGGAGATCACATTACCTCCCAGTTTCACAGATAAGAAAACAGAGACAGAGAGCAAATTTGAGGCACAAACACAGTGATAATGATGAAACTCAGAGCTAGGCAGACTCATTCTGGAGTCAAGCTCTTCATCATTCCCCTCAGTCAGAGTTTCACTTCATCAGTACTATCTACAGCCAGTCTGCAGTGATTTGCAGGGGCTTACAATAACACACCATGTTTTATTAGTGCTTTTCTCTCTTTTAAAACTGCATGGCCTCCTTCTCAGGCTGTGCTTTTGTTGCCAGCCTAACTATTCTTGTCCCCAGAGGAATCCTGAAGGAGGGAACTTGCTGGGAAAGAGGCTTGTGGGTTTCTCCCTCCTTTGCTGTGGTGCAGACCCCCGAGAGAAGGGCCTCAGGAAGCTGGTGCGGAGAACATCTAACCTTTTGGAGCCTGCCCACGAAGCCACTACCAATATCCCCTAAATATGCTGTCTTGGGATGATGTGCACACTTTCTGGGCCAACCCCCTCCCGCAGAGGCCCATTTGTAGATAAAGCAGACCCAGGTCACACCGAAACCTTTCGAAACCTGCCAGGGAGACTTTTAAGTCACACTCCTGGGAGAGTTAAGCCACCAAGTCATCATTTGTCCTTTCCCCAGTAGCCGGAGCCAGAAAAGCCTGTCTTCTGATGCCGTCACCTTCCTCATTATTTAGGTTTGTGGTATGAATTTCCCAAACAGGGATCAGGCATCACATCTAGACTTTTCCATAAAAACAGGGGCAATTTTTAAAACAAATGCCTACCCATTTCCCTAATCTATGCAAATCTATTCATAAGGCTTTTCTAAAACTAGCACCCCAGACACAACAAAATCCCAGCTCCTTTTGATTTCCCAGTTTGTTTTTAAGCACTGGGTGAGGGGAGGAGGGGGCTTGCAGAGTCAAGGGGGAGCCCGTGCTCCCTGGGTAATGCAGGCGGCTTACTCAAAGCAGCCAGTCCCGCACTTGCAGTTGGGAGCAAAAAGCCAAGTGTGGGATGGTAACCACCTCCCACAAAGCTGGCAGCCTCTCACCAGAGGGAAGTATCAGGTTGCTGTACTTCGGCTGTGGGTTGTCACTGTCTAATAATATGACCGTTTTGCCATCTCTCTGCAAATAAGGCAGAAGCTGCTACCTGATTGGTATAACATCTCCCTTACCCTCCTCATTGATTTTCTCGTTCTCCTCCTTTGCTTCATAAAAAGAGGGACCAGTGGCTGGTGCTGTGGACAGAGAAGCTTGATTTTTAGTATGAGACAGCCTCTATTTTGTTTCAGGAGAGGGAAGTTGGATTATCAATTCTTTTGTAAATGTGTATGGTGATATTTGCTCCGGTAAGTTTCTATCTCTCTTGATTTACATCTGGCTGTGTGTGTGTTTGCATAGATTTAGACTGTACAGTCACTTATCTTTCCAAATATCATTTTTTGAAATCTTTAGTGATAACGTCTTTTTTTTTCTCTTACTTTGCTTGCTTGTATTCATCTGTTTAAACCAAAGAGCTGTGCTGTGTGGTAGTCTGATGCTTATCTTAGTTGTTCAAGAATGTGTTGGGTGTCTTTGAACATAGTAAGGAAACTATTAAAGCAAACTTATATCTGGCTTCATAAAAATGTAATGTCATTCTGCCTCCCACCAGGAGTGTTTAATGTCTTAAATATATACATTGTGCCATAACCTGCCTGCGTACCATTTTAATTAAAGTTTCTTCCTTAGTGTCAGAGCAAGAATTTCTTAAACTCCATAAATAGCTGATAAATATTGTGTGCTGTGCCAAAAAGGGTATGCTGACTTCATGAGGTCTTAAACCAGAGCAGGATGGATGAGTTTTCTCTTAAGATCAGGTACATGCACCTCGAAAAGAACTGAAGTTATGGAAAGTGTGCAGATCATTACTCCAGAATTCTGCGAAAAGATCTGATCGTTGAGTGGCTGTTGCTTCCCCTCTGTCTTTCTTTGCACTGTGTGTTTGTGCCACCATCTGTCACATGCCCAGCCCTGGCTCTCCTGTTTCTATATCTGATGCTGATCAAGAGAAAAGCTGCTGTTATTAAATTCATACTAGTGCAAATCCATGATCTGCTCACCACTGCTGGTTATGGTTTTTAAAAGGCATTACCTGGTTAACTGCTTTTTTTTTTTTTTTCTTTTCTTTTTTCCAGAAAGTGTTAAAGGATCTGAATTCTTTGTTGTTAATTCAAAAGTCTGAGAGAAAGTCTATTAATATAATTATCCTAGACAGAGATGATAAGATGATTAAGTAATTGCTCTAATGGAAACAAACTGAGGCTTTCATCTTCTCTTTTTGTTACACAGACAACAAATCTCCATTGTCTTTTTTTCATGGTGAAATGGATTAGAGAATATATTTATAATGAAAGTTAAAGCATCATTGAATAAGAAGCAAGAGGGTTGGTTCTGTTTTTCAGAGATTTTGAAAGTAAAGTTGGGAACGTCATGTGTGCATAGACCTCTTAGGCATAGAATCTTTTCCACAAGACCCGTGATTCAGATCCTGAGGTAGTCTAGGAGCAGCTCATGGAAATATAGTGTCTAGGAATCTGGAAATGTGGTCCTCACATCTCCTTCTTTTGAGCATTCAGCCCCTCACACACTCTTTGCAAGCTGGAATGAAACTACTCATTCTGACAAACAGATTTTTAAATTTTGGTTAATTGTGTTCAGCCTGAAAAATCCTCCAATAATTAAAAAAAAAAAAAAAGCTATTATATATTTTCTTAAAAAACCCCCAAACCCATATGAACTTACATTCCTAATGCCAACAGTATTAGATGGCATAAACCCTCACTGGAACCAAGTGTTCCTTAGCTGGTAATTTGTTGAGAAAAGAAAGCTTTAATCATTAGGCTGTTGGCATTTAGTACTAAGTAAACTCAACAGCAATGAACATCTTTCTTCATCTTCCCAACACCCACTCCCCCAATGGATCCCTTAATATTTTTGTCATCTTTCTCTACGTGGCTGTCGTAACAGGTTATGTACAAAATTGTTAGGTGTAAAAAGAGTTGATTGTCCTCTGAAGCCGTTCAGTAATAGAAATGAATGCAGATGTGAGGGGGTGGCACCCTGCAGGTGAAAGCATCTTGTCCTTCAGGTTGCCAGTTGACAAAAGTGTTAGGGCTCCAAGCAGGTTCACATCCACTGACAGAGGAGGAGCAGTGGGGCATCTGTGTCTTGAAGACATCAAGACCTTTTGTGTGACTGAGGATTCACATGCCTGGTCTTAAAAGTATCCCTTTGGAGAAGTCCAGAATGCCATATCCCCCCAGTAATGTTGTAATCTCTTCCAAGGAATAGAAATTTGTGCCACACGGGAATAACAAAGGGAATTTTTATTTCACGATGAGACCATTTATTCTGTTTAGCAAGATAAAGAATGCACCCATCATTTCCATTCGGTAAGTGCCTACTGTATGCCTGGCACTGTGCTAAACACTTTGCATGGCTTGTTTCCTTGAATCTTCACAGCCATCCCAGGATGGAGATCACATTACCTCCCAGTTTCACAGATAAGAAAACAGAGACAGAGAGCAAATTTGAGGCACAAACACAGTGATAATGATGAAACTCAGAGCTAGGCAGACTCATTCTGGAGTCAAGCTCTTCATCATTCCCCTCAGTCAGAGTTTCACTTCATCAGTACTATCTACAGCCAGTCTGCAGTGATTTGCAGGGGCTTACAATAACACACCATATTTTATTAGTGCTTTTCTCTCTTTTAAAACTGCATGGCCTCCTTCTCAGGCTGTGCTTTTGTGACCACAAACAAATTATGTATTTGTAACTGGAGAATGTGTATTGTATTTCCTCTCAACTATAAAGATGTGGATGTGACGAAAGGGAGCCAGCCTAGGGAGAGCTATATGCAATAGTGGCTAAATTAAGGTAGCTTTTTAAATTGATCATAAGAAATCCACCCCTTTGCTTTTCAATCTTTCAAACACAGAGTCAAAATAAAGATGCAATGATAACATGCATATCAATACTTCAAGGCATCTGATTCGTCACTGAGGAAAAATATAAAAAGCAGTTGTTGCTGAATTGAAGTATTTATGGAGGATTTGTAGAATTCTCACCTTTTTTTAATTCACCCTCAGCATTATTTTCTTGCACTTGGTGGTCAGCTGGAAAACACAGAGGTGGCCCTTCAGGTAGAATATTGCAAAGCATCTATACCACCTGAGTAATTAAAAAATGAAAACAGCTCCCGATAAGCATGATGAGAAGCATGACAAAGTTGAAATTCAGAGGTCCCAGATGCGTTCTTTTGCACCTGAGCACTGAACCCCCTATTTGAAATTCATTTAAGCCAATAAAATTCAAATGGATCTTTTGGGAGGAAAATGCAACTGATATAGAATCAATATGTTTGAAATTTCTCCCCCACTGGCAGTTTTGAGACTAGAGGCAGGGCACACCTTTCATAAGGTGAACCTGTGAAATGCTGCATTTTTTTCCACAATGAGAGAGAAAGGATTGTGATTGATGAAAATGTTGCTAGAAGAGAGAGAACTGAGCTTAGGACACTCTTGCTCTGTTTCACCCAAATCCAGAGGGATCTAAAAACACAAGCAAACAGATAAAAACAGCCCATCCCAAACTGGGAGGATTAAAAGTCCAGTTTTGAAGTGTTGACACAATATTGACTTCTCGGTGTGTCCTGCATCTACTAGTGATAGCTTTTGAGTTACTTTTCGTGAATTAAGAGTTCAGAGTACAGTACCCAATAAGATGTTTCCAGAATGACTGTTATTTTTGTCAGAGGCCAGGTTAGTAACCAATAATTCTCTATTACCTCTTTCCCTTGCTCTTGAAAATAATAATTGTGTGGCTAATCAGGGTGTTGTATTATAGCCAGTGAGGAAAAAGAAATTTAAATCAATCTGCTTTTTCCAACAGCATTTATGAGTTTTAAATATATGAACAATCATCGCACGAGCACTTTTAAAAACATAACGTTGTTTTCATCCACAGTGTTCATCAGATATTGGCTTACCCCTTCAAACTAAACTTAGAGACAGTTTTATTAAGAGTTATCATATGTCAGTCTTCATCTACAAGATAGATGTTTCTTCCCAGAGGTGACCAAATCCAATATAAATCACACAGAGATTGTATTTCATCTTACCTATGTTCCCTTCTGCCTTTTCTTTGGCTGTGGATGTGTGTACTTAATCATGTTGATCCTTAAGAGCTTAAAAACCATCTATTAAGTATGGAGGAGGCATCTGGTGTTAAGACATAATGAGTGTTGGATGAGGCTTGAATTTGTCATCAAACATTCTAAGCTAGTATACAAACAGCCTGGTGATCCTGTTCCATACTTGTCTAAGAAAATGGAATCAGGGAGAATTTTGAGCCTGAAAGGAGCACATGAACTATTCTGTCTTTCAGAAGAAGCTCTTGGTCATTGGTGTGCCTTTAAATGTTTAAAGATTAAGGTTGAATCGAAAATGGAAACACCTCACTCTCTCTACTCTGCAGACTAATGGATCTGCATAATTAATATATTTTATAGTGATCATTTTTTAACACAGATTCTAGCCAAAAGTCTTAATGGGAAATGGTTCCTGGGAAACTTCAAATACATTCTCCTATGCCTTCTGGAAAGCTTATTCCCAGCACAGGGCAGTCAGTTCACTAGGGAGCTCTGGGTTGGCCAATGTAAGTGTGTAATCATGTCATTAGGGTTTTTTGGGGAGACTGGCAGGTTGCGGGTAAAAACTTTCTATTGATAGTTCCTCAGCCCTTCTTACAGAACCTTTAAATCCTCCCAAAGTACCACACATTGTCTCCATGTAGGCTTTCTGGCAAAGACATGACAAATATTTTAGGCTTGTTTTATTTCTGGTAAAACAAGAACATTCATGCCCAATATAGATTATTATTGTGAGCACTGTTTAAGACGCCATGTTGACGTCCACATCTCAATGATGAACCCATATATCTTTATCTAGTTTTGGATAAGGGAAGACAAGGGATATAATTTTTCAAAACCTATGACATTCAATTTGCCCTCCTATGAAATTGAATGGTTGAGACCAAAAATATTTTTTTTTAGTTGAGGGCAGATTTGAGGGAAGGCTTGGAGTGTGACTTCACCAGGCTATTCTTACATTCAGCCAATGTTTAAGGATGCCTGCCACGTGCCAGGAACCCTGCTAGGCATGGGAGATACAGTGATGAACAGATAGACAAAATATCTGTGCTCCTAGAACTAAATGCCTTCATTTTCCATTTTCTCATCTAAACCTAGTTTCCCTTTCATGGCCAAGATGTGTCTTTCTAAAAGCATAATTGAACTGTTCTGGGAAGACATTTGCAGGAAATATGTGTTTTTGGTCCTATGTGTTCGGGCTCAGTGAAGGAACAAGGGTGAATGCATTTCTTTACTGATGTGATGACTGTCCGGCTGAAAGGGAGTGCTCTGAAGCGGGTAGTTGGGGAAGGCCTTCGGTCGTGCCTTCTAAACATTATTTATCACTCCCAGGTATCCTCAGATTTGATAGGCTATCCTTACTCTTAGCTGACTTTGGAAGAGAAAAGAAAAGCTCTGACAGAACAGAAAAGTAAAGAAGCTAGAGGAGTAGATAGAGAAGGTGCCTAGAGGATATAAGATTTTCACTGGCAGTATGAATTAGTTCTGTCTGGCATTATCGAGCTCTCTGTGGGTGTTCATTCACGTGTTCATTCATTCAGAAAACATGTATATATATGTATTGGGTGTCTACTTTATGCCAAGTACAGCTGTAGATGCTAGAACACAGGAATACATAACATACACTCGTTTCTAAAACTCATGCAGGATTTCTCAACTTTGACACTATTAACATTTTTGGCCCAGATAATTCATTGATGTGAGGGCTGTTGTATGTATTACAGGGTGTTTAGCTATATCCCTTGCGTCTACCCATTAGATGTCAGTAGCCAGCTGCCCCCCAGCACACCACCAAGCTGGGAGAACCAAGCTTGTCTCCAGGCAATACCAAGTGACCTCTTGAAGGAAACAGTACTCACCACCAGTTTTGATGGAACCTTCCCTGAACATATCTCCTTTTCTGATTTTCAGATACTCTACTGCATGGTTTACTCTAAGATTCTTAAGTCGTTTTCCCCAAATACTCTGTGCAACTTGTCTAACAAAGATAAGTAAGGCATCTCTAAGTCTTTCTTTTTACTACTATATTCCTTTTTTCTGTGTAGCACTTTACCACCATGCTGACTTTCCTTACATTGTCTTATTGAATTTCAGAAATCAACAAAAGAGGAAATGGAAAATATCATAATCTTTTAATAGATGAACAAATGGACATTTAAAATTGTTTTATGCCCAAATGCTTGCAACTGATAATGGACAGAACCTAGATTCACACTCAGATATCCTTACTCAAACATCTAGAGTTTTTCTACAAAATTATATGGATAAAATTTAGTGAGAAAATAAAGGTAGGTATGTCTAAAGCACACAGGTTCTCTTTGAGGTTGTTTGGGAAATAATGGCAGTGTAGCAGCAGATGGAGGTCCACAGGCTTGACTTCTTACTCACTATTTGTTAACTGGGTGGTTTTGCTCTCAGTGCACATAGTAAACAGCAGCATCCCTTCCTCATCCTCAGTTGCTCAAGGAGTGTGGAGTGATACATGGCAAAAGCCACAGGAAGCCTTAGAGATCAGTCTAGCAGAGTGGTTGGAGCACAGGTTTTGAAGTCAGATATACCTACTTTGTGAGTCAGCATCCCAGCAGGAAGAGATGACATCCTCAAACCATCTGCCAGTGACAGTAAAATATTAACCTTAATTTCTTTAAGTCAGAAAACTGAAGCCCTGTAAGGTGAGTTGCATTTCTCCAGGCCCGATGGTGAATTCAGTGCAGAATGGTGATAACAGCAGAGCTCAGTTTTACTTCCAGCCCATTGAACTGAAGAATCATTTCAGATGGAGATAGGCCAGTTTATGGACCTGGTACATATGAGAAATATATGTGTTCTGAGTTATTACCAAATGTCTGGGTGCCTGAGCTTGGACCCTAGTTTTTTGATTAATTGGGTATGCCCAAGAATTTGGGGGGTTAGTTTAACCATATTTCAGCCTCTTTAGAGGCTACAGGAAACATTGAGCTCCTGAATGGATCTAAAAAGCGTCATAGACATGGAGAGCACATCAAAGACAGGTAGTAGTTTGCAGTGGTGCCCATCACATTTACTCACCAGCTCGGATCGATGCAAGGCTTTCCCAGATGAGGGAACCTGGACCCACATCCTCGATCATCTGACGACTAACTGTTAAAAGATATCTGCCACTAGTGAGACCCTTGTCACTTCTGCCAAGATAAAAGGCATTCCAAGCATGTTGCCCTACTAGAATGCCCATCAGGAAAGCTGTCTTCTGCCTACATTGTCTTAAAGAACTGAACTTGGCTCTGCCACATACAAATATGCTTGGTCATTAGCCTTCTCTGACCCTCAGTTCTCTTCATCTGTGAAATGGGAATAATAGGTCCCTTCTCCAGAGTTCTGGAGAAGATTGCTTTCATATATGCTGTGAGAATACCCTTTTGAGACCACGCAGACTAGACAATGGTATCATTGTTTCCTTCCCTCTCTAATCAAAGTCCGTGGTACTGTCAGTTTTCACTCGGTGCCCTTGATGAGTGCAAGAGGTGAGGGGGAATGTTTTCCCCAGTCTACCAAGAAAATGACTGCAGTAATGGGATGGGTCTGAAGTAGCCTAGAAATGGTTTCCTGGGTAATTCCATCTCAAGGGGAGATTTATGTTCATATTATAAATTGCAGAGACAGAGTATCTTCAGTGAAGAATAACCATAATAAAACCAAATGCAATATGGATAAAGCAATTCCCTATGCTCAGCTCAGCTCAAAGAATTCTTTTGTATTTCCCTTTCTACTTCCTTGAAACCCTTTCCCTGCCATCTATTCAGGCATAACCCATTCATTGTGAGAGGTTGGAAAAAGGGGGGTTCACACAACCTCTGAACTAATAATTGTGTGGCCTTAACCCTCTCCTCCCTCCACATGATCCCAAAAGTCCCTTGGACAAACTACCAGATCCCAGTTTTTTCCTCTGTGAAGATCAAAGTTCAATAAAGCCTCTTGCTGCCTTCTCTGAGTTTCTCATTGGCCCCTGATGTATGAAGTTCAAAGGCTTCTCATTTATCGTGTTTTATTTCATTTAAAAAAATGTTATTGGAGTATAGTTGCTTTACAATGTGTGTTAGTTTCTGCTGTATAGCAAAGTGATTCAGCTATACATATATATATATCCCCTTTTTTGGATTTCCTTCCCTTTAGGTCACCACAGAGCGTTGATTAGTGTTCCCTAATCAATACACTATTGATTAGAGTGCTATTTACTAGGCTTTCATTCGTTATCTATTTTATACATAGTCTCATATTTTATTTACCTCAAAGCATCTCCGGACATATTTTATCTGAAAGCTCGGTTAACTCATATTTTTCCCAGGAACATGCTCTGACTAATATTTATATATTCCTCGTTCTCCAAGGAATTTGGAAGACACCCCCTCCAAACCTCCCCCAGACCAGTTTCCCAATATGGTTGCCTTTTCTCTCTCCCACTGCTTCTATGCTCTAGGAGAGTGTTTCTCAATCCTTTCTCCTTCCTGTGGATCTATCTTCCTGGATAGAGAATGTTTTCTCTATCATTCCCTCTTTCATTTGTTCATACACTTCTTCGTTTATGTTTCTGTTGTATTTATTGAGCAGCAACTGTGTGCCAGATGTGGGGTTAAGATGCAGGATACAGAGGTGACTAAAGCAGATGTCATCCCTACTCTCCTAAGATTCGCTGTCTAATGGGGGAAGAGGTAATTTAAAAGCCCCTCAAAAGTGACTTAATTATAATTGTAGTAAGTGCTAAAAATAAAAGCTAAGCCATCTTGGGTGCTAATTATGTGACAGGCACTGCTCCAAGTGTTTCATGCATATTAATTCATTTAATCCTTATAATGACTCTTTAAGCAAGTTCAAAGAGGGACGGATTAGAGCCCATAAAATCCTGAAGGGCATGGACTCCTTTTGTAAGTCTAGGAATATCAGAATGAGGGTCACACAGCAGTATGCTAAGAGTTCACGTATCTGACAATTAGACAGTGCTTACTGTTTCCCAGGCATTGTGCTCTGGATCTCACACAGTCTAATCCTTCCCAGCAGCATCCTGAGGGAGCATTGTTAGTATTTTCAGGATAGGGTAAAGGAGATGTAGATGTAGCTACTTATTCAAGATCACACATTTTATAAGCGGCGATTCTGAAACTATAAGTTGGTGTTCTGGACCCCAACCTGGGCTCTTAAACACAGATAACCTGTGAAAGCCTGATTAGGACATTCCCCATTTGGTTCATATTCTAGAAAATACTCAACAGGGACAGAGTAAGAAATACAGTGATCTTTCTTGGAGTAAATTAGAGCTTGTGGGACCAGGAGTGTTGCATCCTTAAATATGTTTAAATCCTTCGGCATGTTTCAAGAGGAACAACAAGCTGCTTCTGCAGCTTCCTATTCAAAGGATGGGATGGGGACAGCAAGCATTGGCATTGCCTGGGAGCTTGTTAGAAATGCAGAATCTCCAGTTGCACTTCATACTACTGAATATCACAATCCACATTTTGATGATGTCCACATGGTTCACATGTACATTTACAAGATCGGCTCTAGAACAAGTTAAAAAACTGGGCTTCCAGCTCTGGTCGTGATGTGAACTGACCAGTTGTTTGATCTCCCCAATTTTCATTGTTTTGTGTCTTCAGTGGGGATGACTTCAACCGTCCACATGGATGGAATCGAGGGTCACCCCATAGAAGAGGCCGGAGCTATTAGGAAGGAAGGTTCTCTAGAAGCTCTAAGTCTCTCTTTTATCTCCAGAATTGTTTTTTCTAGGCATAGACCACCTTCATCAGAATCACCTGGGAAATTTATTTTAAATGATGCTTAGATTAAAGGTTGACTCCTCAAAGCAGCAATAAATGCCAAACTATGTGATGTAACTATGTCTTCAAACACCAAGAGAAAACAACTGTCTAATTAACATTGAGTATCTTTCCTAAGTTATTTATCCAGAACAAAGATGCAGTAAAGATACAGTCAGATAAACATTAAATCACGTTTAATTTTCACATTTAGTTAATCTTCTTTGGGGAGAAACTACCTCTGTGGAATGGTCCATCTAAACCCTGGTTTCAAATTCTGGCTCCCAATCCCCACTAGCTGTGTAACTTTTAATTAAGTGACTTATGTTAGTGAGGAAAGAAGTGAGGAAAGAATTCTCAGCATTGGTAGCGGGGAGGGAGGTGCTCTTTTGAGGTTCTCAATAGTATATATGTGTGTGTGATATACAGTACTACACTAAAGAGAATGTAATTATTATTGTTGTTGAGTGAAATTTTGTAAGACCACTACCCTAAAATTATCTATATAATCATGACATAATTATGAAACTGAAGGCTAGTTGTTATAAAGGAAAAGCTACTTTGAATATTTTAGAAGTGATGTTTAGATGATTGGATAGCATCACCAACTCAATGGAGGTGAGTTTGAGCAAACTCTGGGAGATAGTAAGGGACAGGGGAGCCTGTTGTGCTGCAGCCCATGGGGTCACAAAGGCTTAGCAACTGAGCAACAACAGTCACTTCTCATAACATTCATTCATATGTTTATTCATTCAACAAACATTTAAGATTCTACTAAGTGCAAGTAACTTCCACAGACACTGGAAATGCAGCAGTCTAGAGTGTTACTCGGGGAAGGCAATGGCACCCCACCCCAGTACTCTTGCCTGGAAAATCCAATGGACGGAGGAGCCTGGTGGGCTGCAGTCCATGGGGTCGCTAACAGTCGGACAGACTGAGCGACTTCACTTTCACTTTTCTCTTTCATGCATTGGAGAAGGAAATGGCAACCCACTCCAGTATTCTTGCCTGGAGAATCCCAGGGACGG
>SJYX01003604.1:22966-79338 GCA_006410675.1 Oreotragus oreotragus | reverse complement strand
AGCCTGGTGGGCTGCAGTCCATGGGGTCGCTAACATTCGGACAGACTGAGCGACTTCACTTTCACTTTTCTCTTTCATGCATTGGAGAAGGAAATGGCAACCCACTCCAGTATTCTTGCCTGGAGAATCCCAGGGACGGTGGAGCCTGGTGGGCTGCCGTCTATGGGGTCACACAGAGTCGGACACGACTGAAGTGACTTAGCAGCAGCAGCAGCAGAGTGTTACTCAGCAAGATGGAGATGGGAGACAGAAAGGAAAGAAAAGAAATTGTTAGGCCATGGAAAGAGCTGTGAAGAAATATAGATCAGGTAGAGAGGCTGAACTGTTCTTTCAAACCGTATTTTTATAAATCAAACTAAGCAATAAATGTATCAAGGGAAACTTCCAGAAATGTTTTAGAAGTGTACGTAACTATTTTTCACATTTGTGAATTTTATGATTTTTCTCTTTAGGTTTTCTTAAAAATGAAGTCAGCCTGTTGGAAAATCTTAAATCAGTTCAAGACTTGATGACCCATGGTACCACCCTTCCATCTTCCTAAAACTTGACAAAGTCATGCATCATTTCATGTGATACTAACAATAACCCCAGGAAATAGATGTATTAGCTATATATTGAGTTTTCTGTCAAGGTAGGGAAACTCTGGCTCAGAAAAACCATTTCAGTTGACTAGAGATTTACCTCTGGTACATGAAGATACACAGATCCTCTCTCCTCGAATTCAACAGGGACTCTACAGTAAGACCTCTCCTTATTAGACAATCTCTGCAAAATCTTATAAAATAAAGGTCAGGGGTCTAGGATATTGAATGCAGTGTAGGGACTTGTTGAGGTTATTTTAAGTTTAAGTTCTTACCATTGTCTAAATATGATGGTGCTGAGAATGAAACTGAAATAAATAATATAATGGCAAATGGAATTGATGAGGCATGGAACTGTTTTGTTCCAAAACAGTTTGGAACAAAAGGCATTTGTCAAAGCAACTTAAGTTTTAGAATGGGCTTTTAAAGCATTTTATTCCTAATACCTCTCCCTTAACATTTTCTGATTAAAATTCAGAAACAGTTTCTTTTTACTGACTCAAAATTGTAGTTACATCCTAGTGAATTCTACCAGCTGAACTTGCAAATGTCCCTTGAAGATATGACATCCCTCCTTCTCATTCTGTTGCTAATTCACAAACAATGCTACAAGAACGGTAGTAATAAATATTAGACATAATATATTAAAAGAGAAATATATTAGAAATGGATCTAACTTTTATGTTAACTGTTTCAGCTTAGAAAACAGTTGGGCTCCACTGGAACCCTGTTCACCTCTGGGCTGTAGAACAGCCTCATTGATTTTCTCATCTTATAACACTGAGGTTAAAATTCACATTACACTGTTCAAACTCTGCTTGCAGCTATTTCTCTAATGAAACAATGAAATTTTCTACAGTCATAATTGGTTATGTTTTTGTTACTCATACACACAGTGCTACATTTTCCGCCAACTATACATGGAATATGATTCAGGAAACAATAGGAAACACCCAGCGTATTCAGTCGTCCTTGATGGCAGAACGATATAGTACACAAGGTTTGCTAATGTGTGTGGCCCCGAAGTCCTGGCAGCACAAATATTTATCCAGAAATGTGTCGACTTAAGTATAAGTTAAGATAGTCAGTTAAAAAGAAATTGGTTCATAAATAATGCGGTGTGATTGAAGGGGCAATTTTCCTCATAATAATGATTTTAAAGACAGTAATGTTTTGAAAGCTCTTTAGCCTCTTTCTTCCAGCTCCTCAGAGCTAAGAGCTGTATAGCTCTTGGTGAGCCTTGACGTCTGCCGTGTGCAGATGGGTTGGTGATAGAAATTAGAACTTATCAGGAGTCGGGAGACCTGGGCATAAGTTTTCCGTCAAGTTAGGTGAATAAACTCTATAGAGCTGCTGTGCAACATTGTACCATGGTCAACCATAATATATTGTAAACTTAAAATTTTATTAAGAAGGTAGAGCTCATATTAAGTATTCTATCCACAATTTAAAAATAGAGTAGAGGGACCTGATGGTGTTAGAAAATACTAATATTTTGCAAACACAGTAGAAATTCTTAAAAGAAACTCACTCATTGCACTTGTTGGATTTATCACTGTTCTTTTTTCCCTCTTAAAAAAAAAAAGTGTTAATTCCTATACATGTTGAATTCTTGTGGTAAGTTGGTACAGCCACGCTCTGCTGAACCCATTAACTGATTTGTATACTTATTCACACAGTAAGCTAGTTGTACTAAACCTCAAAAAACGTGCCCCCACTTTTTTTGTTTTGTATATAGTTATGTATGCGTGCATGTGTCTGTATCTTCAAATAATGTTAATATTAAATGCCAATTGTTTTATCCTATTCCCATTTAATTGTTTACTCTGAAATAGACGTCAAATAGCAAGGCCCTGTTCTTTTTACTGTCACTCCCTCATGTCTGAGTCATGATACCTGGCCAAGAGTAGACCCTCAGTAAATGTTTGTTGAATGAATAAGAGAAAACATGTAGAATTTGCTTTCTCAGGAGGTGCATTCTGTCACATCAGTACTGTCACAACTCCTCAGGTGAACCCACTCTCCAACCAGCTGATTTCTCTTTGTTCTTAGTGTGTGTGTGTGTGTGTGTGTGTATGGATTGTTTGGCTTTTGTTTATCTTTTTAACCATGTTTATTTTTTATTGAAGTATAGTTGATTTATAATATTATATTAGTTTAAGGTATACAGCATTGTGATTCAGTATTTTACAGGTTATTCTCCATTAAAAGTTATTATGAGATAGTGGCAATAATTTCCTGTGCTATACAATATATCCTGTTGCTTATCTATTTTATGCATAGTAGTTTGTATCTCTTATTTACCCCATATTTGCCCCTCCTTCTTTCCCTCTCCCGTTGGTAGCCACTTCTCTCTTTGGTTTTGTTTGTCTGTTTTCCCCTGCCTTGAGGTCCTTTTCCTCAAATCCATCCTGAAATCCCTCTCAGCTCTTAAAAAATTGGGGCTGTCCACCCCAGATGAGGACCAAACACAAATACTGGCCAATACTGCCTTGGATTTTCTGCCAAAATTGGTAGACCCAGGTAAGCTTCCCTCTTTGCTGGGGGATGCCTCAACAGTGGCCTCCTTTGGGCCAGCCCAGCTGGGGGTTCAGCCAGTACTGTTTATTGCCCTGGGCCTTTGCTCATATTCTTTATCTGCAGTTATCATTCTCCAAGCTAACGAAGCCTTCTCTAGCTTGCCTTGGAGTACCTCTCCAGGAGTTACCTGAGGCTCTGATACGCACCCAGGCTTTCTTGTTTTCCCTCTCTGAGGACAAGAATTAGCCTCCTGAGATACTCCTCAGTGTTTTTTCTTTATCTAAACTCCGACTTGCCAAGGGTAATTTGGAATTCCAGTGAAGTTTTTTTCATTCTAGTAACTTCATTCTCTTGATTGATATTTCCACTTAAAATGGTTCTTTTTTTATTGTTTCATTTTTCTTCCTTAAAGTCCTAATAGGTCATTGTTTTTCCCCTAAGAACTTAAGGACATGTGAGAACTCACCAGATCATAGCAGGAGAAACACAGAAGGCTCATTTTAATGAGTTCTGCAGTGAAGTTTCTTACATCTGCTAAAATAAATTAGGTCAAAATAAGATTGAAGAGAGCTTCAAGTGCCCCAGCATCTAACAAACTGACTTGATTAGCTAGAAAACAGGAAGAAGTAGAAAGAGCTTGTAGAATAAGAAAGTCATTAAATTCCTACACTTAATAAAGGGTCAAAAATCTCGGTGGAGCAAATTCAAATTTGCATTACCTTAGAAAGAGAGAAAAGGTTCCCTGAGAAATTACACAAGGCCATAGAGCTCAAACCTGTTTATGGGCACATTGACTATTTATTTGACTAGTATTAGTCCAGGAAGGGTGAATCTTTACCACTGGGATAATGTTCATGCCTGGCAAGTGGAAGGTTACATAATTAGATGCTTTAGATATTACTAAGCACAATACATTTTGTATTCACTTGCCTGTCTTGTCTTTGTTTACTCTAAGTGGAAGAAATTTCAACAAATTTCTTATGAATCATTCTCTCCTTTCAAGACTCTCAATATTTTTCTTAACCTGGTCTACTCCTGATCCTAGTTGTGCACGCACCTTTTGTGAAAATCATGGTATTTGGGGCCCTATATTCAAAAGCAGAGACATTACTTTGCCGACTAAGGTCCGTCTAGTCAAGGCTATGGTTTTTCCTGTGGTCATGTATGGATGTGAGAGTTGGACTGTGAACAAGGCTGAGCGCCACAGAATTGATGCTTTTGAACTGTGGTGTCGGAGAAGACTCTTGAGAGTCCCTTGGACTGCAAGGAGATCCAACCAGTCCATTCTGAAGGAGATCAACCCTGGGATTTCTTTGGAAGGAATGATGCTAAAGCTTTGGCCACCTCATGAGAAGAGTTGACTCATTGGAAAAGACTCTGATGCTGGGAGGGATTGGGGGCAGGAGGAGAAGGGGACGACAGAGGATGAGATGGCTGGATGGCATCACGGACTCGATGGACATGAGTCTGAGTGAACTCCAGGAGATGGTGATGAACAGGGAGGCCTGGCGTGCTGCGATTCATGGGGTCGCAAAGAGTCGGACACGACTGAGTAACTGAACTGAACTGAAAACTTGGTTTTTGATATATGATAAGGTAGTTGACTTGTTACATTAATAATGCTGCATAAAATCTGCTAACAAGTTTCAGTCCTCCTTGGATTTTTGTGATTAACTGCATAGCACTCCCCTCTGTTTTTGTCTTTCCTCTCTCTCTCCCCCTCTCTCCTCCCTCCACCATAGAGTCTACATATCAGTTTGTTTTTGCTGCATAACAAACCACCCCAAAACTTCATGGCTTGAATCCTAACTGTTTATGTAATTCATGATTCTGTGGCTCAGCAAGCTGGCGTGAGCTCAGCTGAGTAGTATGTCTGCTGGTCTAGACCAGCTCACTCATCATGCATCCATGGCTGTTGTCTAGTTAACAAGCTGGTTCTCTTTCTAGAGAACCCTTCCTCCACTTTTATACCTTCTTCAGTTTGCTGCGATTCATGGGGTTGCAAAGAGTCGGACACGACTGAGCGACTGAACTGAACTGAACTGAGGAAGCAACATGTCATGTTCAGGAAACTGCTTGCAGCATGCCAGTGGGGTTATCGTGGGAAATATGATCACAGGTCAGATTATATAGACCCTGGTACATGTGAACTCTTGTCTTTGATGCACTGGTCAGCCATTGGAGGACTTTAAACTGGCAGATTATGATCAGAATTGTAATCTTAAAAGATCATTCTAGAGTCAGTCAAGGGTTAGATTGGAGGAGAGATTTAAAGTAGGAAAGTATTATAGTAATCAAAATTGAATATCATAATTTCCCAAATCAGATCAACAGCAGGAAGGAAAATGCGGAGGGGACAGATTTGAAACTTATTTGGAAGCAGAACTAACAGGACATAATGACAAATTGGATTTGTGAGATAAAGGATCTTAGAATGACTTACAACTGTTAGCAAGGTAGATGGTAATTTCTTTCAAGATGAGATATACAGAAGGAGGAATAGACAATAGCTTTTTTGGGTCAAGCAGTTCGGTTTACCATAAAATAACAGTGAAATCATTAACAAATTACAAGAGTGGAAAGAATTTTGCATTTTGAAAAGACCTGGAAATTTTTCGTAGCTCTTGAAAAACCTGAATGCATGAACTTGTACCCCATTTAAATGCTCTGGACCTGAATTTACGTTCGACAGCAAAAAAAAAAAGGGGGGGGGAGATTAAAGTTATGGGGTATCTAGAAATATTTCAGTACTAGAATTTTGTTTATGAAAATTTTCATATCAATAGTCTCAATTAAATACATCTTTTTTCCAAAATAACCATCTAGGAAGCTGTGAGACATGAAAATTTTAGGAACCAAGAGGAAAAAGCAAGGGAGTGTGTGCCTCTCTGTAAGTTAGTCTTTTCTGTTAGTGGTTTTAAGCAATTTTTTAAACTTACCAATACACTATAGAAAAAAATGATGATTTCATTTTTATCTTTCAAGAATACAATGTTATAAAAAAAAAAGAATGCAATGTTATAATGGTGATTAATTTTACCCAATTTTAATTAACAATAAATTAAGGAATCTAGAAATAAGAACTGACAAAATTTGAAAGAAAAATTAAAATTTCTTGTTATATACCATTAATAAACTTTTAGAGAACTCAGGTCCAAATATTAATATAAGAAGCATGATGTCCTAATATTTAAATAAAAGTATATTTTACTATTCTTTGGGCTTCCCTGGTGGTTCAGATGGTAAAGAATCTGCCTGTAAATCAGGAGACCCAAGTTCGATCCCTGGGAGGAAGATGTGCTGGAGAAGGGAATGTCAACCCACTCCAGTATTCTTGCCTGGAGAATTCCATGGACAGAGGAGCCTGGAGGGCTGCTGTCTATGGGGTAAAGAGTCAGACAGGACTGAGTAACTTATATATTTTATCACTACCCATTAATGAATACTTAGATTTACCACCACGCCCCATCCTGCCCCTGGGGAAACTTTTCTGACCATCCCATCCCTTCAGTTCTTTTTTGATATCAATGTGCCCTACATTCTGGTTTAAGGAATGATCAATTGCTTTAGGCTTTCTTGGCTACTGCTCTTACTAGATTATGGGCTTTCCTGATGACTCAGGTCATAAAAGCATCCACCTACAATGAGGGAGACCCGGGTTTGATCCCTGGGTCGGAGAAGATCCCCTGGAGCAGGAAATGGTAATCCACTCCAGTACTTTTGCCTGGAAAATCCCATGGATGGAGGAGCCTGGTAGGCTACAGTCCATGGGATCGACAAGAGTGGGACAAGACTGAGCAACTTCATTTTCACTTGAACCAGCAACTTTGTCTTTTTTCATCTCTGTTTACCTAACTGTGGCTCAGATCATGAACTCCTTATTGTCAAATTCAGACTTAAATTGAAGAAAGTAGGGAAAACCACTAGACCATTCAAGTATGACCTAAATCAAATCCCTTATGATTATACAGTGGAAGTGAGAAATAGATTTAAGGGCCTAGATCTGATAGATAGAGTGCCTGATGAACTATGGAGTGAGTTTTGTGACATTGTACAGGAGACAGGGATCAAGACCATCCCCATGGAAAAGAAATGCAATGCAAAATAGCAAAATGGCTGTCTGAGGAGGCCTTACAAATAGCTGTGAAAAGAAGAGAAGCAAAAAAGCAAAGGAGAAAAGTAAAGATATAAGCATATGAATGCAGAGTTCCAAAGAATAGCAAGGAGAGATAAGAAAGCCTTTGTCAACGATCAATGCAAAGAAATAGAGGAAAACAACAGAATGGGAAAGACTAGAGATCTCTTCAAGAAAATTAGAGATAACAAGGGAACATTTCATGCAAAGATGGGCTCGATAAAGGATAGAAATGGTATGGACCTAACAGAAGCAGAAGATATTAAAAGAGGTGGTAAGGATACACAGAAGAACTGTACAAAAAAGATTTTCATAACCCAGACAATCACGAAGGTGTGATCACTCACCTAGAGCCAGATATCCTGGAATGCGAAATCAAGAGAGCCTTAGAAAACATCACTACAAACAAAGCTAGTGGAGGTGGCGGAATTCCAGTTGAGCTTTTTCAAATCCTGAAAGATGATGCTGTGAAAGTGCTGCACTCAATATGCCAGCAAATTTGGAAAACTCAGCAGTGGCCACGGGACTGGAAAAGGTCAGTTTTCATTCCAATCCCAAAGAAAGGCAATGCCAAAGAATGCTCAAACTACCACACAATTGCACTCAACTCACAGGATAGTAAAGTAATTCTCAAAATTCTTCAAGCCAGACTTCAGCAATACGTGAACCTTGAACTCCGAGATGTTCAAGCTGGTTTTAGAACAGGCAGAGGAACCAGAGATCAAATTGCCAACATCTGCTGGATCATCAAAAAAGCAAGAGAGTTCCAGAAAAACATCTATTTCTGCTTTATTGACAATGCCAAAGCCTTTGACTGTGTGGATAACAATAAACTGTGGAAAATTCTGAAAGCGATGGGAATACCAAACCACCTGATTTGTCTCTTTAGAAACCAATATGCAGGTTAGGAAGCAACAGTTAAAAACGGACATAGAGCAACAGACTGGTTCCCAATAGGAAAAGGAGTACATCAAGGCTGTATATTGTCATCCTGCTTATTTAACTTTTATGCAGAGTACATCATGAGAAATGCTGGACTGGAGGAAACACAAGCTGGAATCAAGATTGCTGGGAAAAATATCAATAACCTCAGATATGCAGATGACACCACCTTTTTGGCAGAAAGTGAAGAGGAACTAAACAGCCTCTTGGTGAAAGTGAAAGAGGAGAGTGAAAAAGTTGGCTTAAATCTCAACATTCAGAAAACAAAGATCATGGCATTTGGTCCATCACTTCATGGCAAATAGATGAGGAAATAGTGGAAACAATGTCACACTTTATATTTTGGGGCTCCAAAATCACTACAGATGGTGATTGCAACCATGAAATTAAAAGACACTTACTCCTTGGAAGGAAATTTATGACCAACCTAGATAACATATTCAAAAGCAGAGACATTACTTTGCTAACAAAGGTCCATCTAGTCAAGACTATGGTTTTTCCAGTGATCATGTACGGATGTGAGAGTTGGACTGTGAAGAAAGCTGAGCACCGAAGAATCGATGCTTTTGAACTGTGGTGTTGGAGAAGACTCTTGAAAGTCCCTTAGACTGCAAGGAGATCCAACCAGTCCATTCTGAAGGAGATCAATCTGGGGTGTTCATTGGGAGGACTGATGATAAAGCTGAAACTCCAGTACTTTGGCCACCTCATGCGAAGAGTTGACCCATTGGAAAAGACTCTGATGCTGGGAGGGATTGGGGGCAGGAGGAGAAGGGGATGACAGAGGATGAGATGGCTGGATAGCCTCATTGACTTGATGGACCTCAGTTTGGGTAAACTCCGGGAGATGGTGATGGAGAGGGAGGCCTGGCGTGCTTTGATTCATGGGGTTGCAGGAGTTGGACACGACTGAGCAACTGAACTGTACTGAAAGCCTAATATCTTACTGGCATCGAGCGAGTGCTCCCTAAGTCCTGGCTGAGTGAGTGAATAGATAATCTTATGAATGGATTTTCCTGAGGAGATTCCATGCATATGTTCTTATTTCAACTCCTTTGGCAAAGATTCTTCAACAATCCTAGGAAGGCAACTTAGTATGATGGTGAAATAGTGTGGCCAACAGTTCAGTTCAGTTCAGTTCAGTCACTCTGTCATGTCTGACTCTGAGTGACCCCATGATATTTTTTGTACAGTTCTTCTGTGTATTCTTACCACCTCTTCTGCTTCTGTTAGGTCCATACCATTTCTTTCCTTTATGAAGCCCATCTTTGCATGAAACGTTCCCTTGGTATCTCTAATTTTCTTGAAGAGATCTCTAGTCTTTCCCATTCTGTTGTTTTCCTCTATTTCTTTGCATTGATCACTGAGAAAGGGTTTCTTATTTCTCCTTGCTATTCTTTGGAACTCTGCATTCATATGCTTATATCTTTCCTTTTCTCCTTTGCTTTTCACTTCTCTTCTTTTCACAGGTATTTGTAAGGCCTCCTCAGACAGCCATTTTGCTTTTTTGCATTTCTTTTCCATGGGGATAATCTTGATCCCTGTCTCCTGTACAATGTCACGAACTTCATTCCATAGTTCATCAGGCACTCTGTCTATCAGATCTAGGCCCTTAAATCTATTTCTCACTTCCACTGTATAATCATAAGGGATTTGACTTAGGTCATACCTGAATGGTCTAGTGGTTCTCCCTACTTTCTTCAATTTAAGTCTGAATTTGGCAATTAGAAGTTCATGATCTGAGCCATAGTCAGCTCCTGGTCTTGTTTTTGTTGACCGTATAGAGCTTCTCCATCTTTGGCTGCAAAGAATATAATCAATCTGATTTCGGTGTTGACCATCTGGTCATGTCCATGTGTAGAGTCTTCTCTTGTGTGGTCAGAAGAGGGTGTTTGCTATGACCAGTGCGTTTTCCTCGCAAAACTCTATTAGCCTTTGCTTTGCTTCATTCCATATTCCAAGACCAAATTTGCCTGTTACTCAAGGTGTTTCTTGACTTCGTACTTTTGCATTCCAGTCCTTGATAATGAAAAGGACATGTTTTTTGGGTGTTAGTTTTAAAAGGTCTTGTAGGTCTTCATAGAACCCTTCAACTTCAGCTTCTTCAGTGTTACTGGTTGGGGCACAGACTTAGATTACCGTGATATTGAATTTTTTGCCTTGGAATCAGAGATCATTCTGTCGTTTTTGAGATTGCATCCAAGTACTACATTTCGGACTTTTTTGTTGACCACGATGGCTACTCCATTTCTTCTAAGGGATTTCTACCCACAATAGTAGATATAATGGTCATTGAGTTAAATTCACCCATTCCTGTCCATTTTAGTTCACTGATTCCTAGAATGTTGATGTTCACTCTTACCATCTCCTGTTTGACCACTTCCAATTTTCTTTGATTTATGGACCTAACATTCCAGGTTTCTATGCAATATTGCTCTTACAGCACCAGACTTTGCTTCTATCACCAGTCACATCCACAACTGGGTATTGTTTTTGCTTTGGCTCCATCCCTTCATTTTTTCTGGAGTTATTTCTCTACTGGTCTCCAGTAGCATATTGGGCACTTACTGACGTGGGGAGTTCATCTTTCAGTATCCTGTCATTTTGCCTTTTCACACTGTTCATGGGGTTCTCAAGACAAGATCACCATCTTTATATTTATTACATTTATCACTTCCTTTTCCTCAGTTCCAGATGACTAGGAATTTTGATTCTGTCAGTAACTTTCTCATTTGAGAGAGGGAATCAGATTGATTAACCCACTCCAGTGTTCTTGCCTGGAGAATTCCAGGGGTGGGGGAACCTGGTGGGCTGCTGTCTATGGGGTCGCACAGAGTTGGACACGACTGAAGTGACTTAGCAGCAGCAGCAAGTTAATCTTTGTAAAGCAGGTAATATTACTGACCTGTTACATACCCATAATGGCAGATTTTTCTTTTATTTCTGAGGTTCACAATAGATTATAAGCATATACAGTATCAAATTTTAGATTGATATTCTCTTCTTAGTAACCGAAGGTTTCAGTGTTGTAATTTAATATCAAGGTTTAGGTGCATAAAGCATGTCAATAAATGAGTTGCTAACTGAATTGAATAATTCTGTCTCTTGCCATTTTAATATTATTACTACTCTGCTAGTTCAGAGCAGAACTTATTAACATAAAAGTCTCATTTCAATAATCGCAATAGCTTCCCCACTGAATCCATGGGTTCTTGTCTTCTCTGTAGGAAATCTGTCCTTATTTACTGCCAGAGTGATCTGAACCTAGACAAGATGCAGCAGTATACTCAGAGTATCTCTGCTTAAAAATATTCCTCTTATAGGGTCCTATCAAGTTAAGCTGAGATTCCTTAGCTTGGTACAAAGATCAGGTCTAGACTAGGACTGAAACCCAGCTTACCTATAAAACCTGTTCTATTATATATTGTAAAATCAGTCAAATTAGATAAAATCTCTGAATGACTTAAATATAGGCAACACTTCACTTGTGGTATTCTTTTTATTTTAGTTTGGCAATTTCTTTTTTCTACTATTAAAATGCAAATCCTAGGTCAGCGCCATAGTATCCTGAAAAATATTTTTTGGCTGATTGGCTGATTTATCTATTAAACTTCTCTTGTTCCTTCAGTAAAATGTATCATCTCCTTATTGGTATATTCATGATACTTGAATATCTATGATAAGGTAACCATTCTGTTACAAGAAAATTAATTATACACACTTAACTCTTTTGCTAGGCTTTAAGCTCTCTGGGAGTTGACCTCTGTCTTGATGACTTTTGGGTGCACAATAGCATTAAGAGTGGAAATATACATATAGTTCCCGTGGCCAAGGCAAAGCCTATTGGCCTACCTTTTGTGAAGTGAGATTTAAATTTCAGAAAATATTGTTGTTTGTTTTTCTATGGGCCTGACTTATGCAATTCAGTTTGGCACAATTCATAGTACCCAAACTCACCAGAGAAGGTTTTATAAGTTGTAGAGCTAGCTTATTAATTTGTATGGAGATATACTTATGACCTATATCTGGGGCATCACTTCGAGATATGAAGGGCATTGGAAATGAAATTAGTAACCAGAAGAATATTCTAAGGAATAGGAGCAAGGGATTTGAGATAGCTTGAGGGAATATTTCATTCAGTCTATGGGAAAGCATGAACAAGTGATTTACTCTGGTCTCCAATATAGCTATCTAGTGGCTGAAGTTTCTTTTCCAGAAGCAAGGTCTATATTCTGAGGTTCACAATAGATTATAAGCATATACAGTATCAAATTTTAGATTGATATTCTCTTCTTAGTAACCGAAGGTTTCAGTGTTGTAATTTAATATCAAGGTTTAGGTGCATAAAGCATGTCAATAAATGAGTTGCTAACTGAATTGAATAATTCTGTCTCTTGCCATTTTAATATTATTACTACTCTGCTAGTTCAGAGCAGAACTTATTAACATAAAAGTCTCATTTCAATAATCGCAATAGCTTCCCCACTGAATCCATGGGTTCTTGTCTTCTCTGTAGGAAATCTGTCCTTATTTACTGCCAGAGTGATCTGAACCTAGACAAGATGCAGCAGTATACTCAGAGTATCTCTGCTTAAAAATATTCCTCTTATAGGGTCCTATCAAGTTAAGCTGAGATTCCTTAGCTTGGTACAAAGATCAGGTCTAGACTAGGACTGAAACCCAGCTTACCTATAAAACCTGTTCTATTATATATTGTAAAATCAGTCAAATTAGATAAAATCTCTGAATGACTTAAATATAGGCAACACTTCACTTGTGGTATTCTTTTTATTTTAGTTTGGCAATTTCTTTTTTCTACTATTAAAATGCAAATCCTAGGTCAGCGCCATAGTATCCTGAAAAATATTTTTTGGCTGATTGGCTGATTTATCTATTAAACTTCTCTTGTTCCTTCAGTAAAATGTATCATCTCCTTATTGGTATATTCATGATACTTGAATATCTATGATAAGGTAACCATTCTGTTACAAGAAAATTAATTATACACACTTAACTCTTTTGCTAGGCTTTAAGCTCTCTGGGAGTTGACCTCTGTCTTGATGACTTTTGGGTGCACAATAGCATTAAGAGTGGAAATATACATATAGTTCCCGTGGCCAAGGCAAAGCCTATTGGCCTACCTTTTGTGAAGTGAGATTTAAATTTCAGAAAATATTGTTGTTTGTTTTTCTATGGGCCTGACTTATGCAATTCAGTTTGGCACAATTCATAGTACCCAAACTCACCAGAGAAGGTTTTATAAGTTGTAGAGCTAGCTTATTAATTTGTATGGAGATATACTTATGACCTATATCTGGGGCATCACTTCGAGATATGAAGGGCATTGGAAATGAAATTAGTAACCAGAAGAATATTCTAAGGAATAGGAGCAAGGGATTTGAGATAGCTTGAGGGAATATTTCATTCAGTCTATGGGAAAGCATGAACAAGTGATTTACTCTGGTCTCCAATATAGCTATCTAGTGGCTGAAGTTTCTTTTCCAGAAGCAAGGTCTATATCCCTTGTTATTATATGGACCATGATAGACATAAACTTTTCTTCTTTGCTCACACTGTGTTATTTTTTTTCTAGTTTTTAAAGTTCTTTTATTTTAATAAAATAATAAGTATCTCAGACATGTTAGGGTAAAATTAGTAGCTGCTTCTTTCTCTTTTTATATTAGTGAATTGACTTGTATTGGAGTTGAGGGGCCAGACCTCTTCCTGGAGATCTGGGGTTCCTGTTGTGTCATTTGCAAATATATTCTCAGAAAATAAAAATTCGTTGCTTCTGGGGATGATTACATTCATCTATTTCATATTGAATCCTCTTTTGCATCTCAGAACGTTATCCCTGATTCTTGACTGTACATACCTTCTGTGAGGCTTTTAGACAATGGATTCCTTTTCATACCCTCATGGCTTATGGCCCATGAATTATGTCTTATACACCATGGTTATTTGAGTCATAAATATACACTACTAGTTGGTTTATATTTTGAAACAAGGAAATGATTACATATATTAAAAATATAAAAACAAAATGTGTTTGTATAAAGTTCAAACTAACTTTATATGAATTTTTTCTTAAAGGAGAAGGAGCTCGAGGGCAGACCCAAGAATATCTTTGAGCAGTTTTCTTTTTTGCTGTATGGGTTGTTGTTCAGTTGCTAAGTCATGTCTAACTCTTTGCAACACCGTGAACTGCAGCATGCCAGACTTCCCTGTCCTTGAGTTTGCTCAAACTCATGCCCATTGAGTCAGTGATGCCATCCAACCATCTCATCCTCTGTCATCTCCTTCTCTTTTTGCCTTCAATCTCTCCCAGCATCAGGATCTTTTCCAAAAAGTTGACTCTTCACATCAGCTGGCAGTATAATACAAAATTCTGACTGTTGAAAGATTTCTTTAACCTTCTCCTACTGAATTAGGAGACCAGGGTTCGATCCCTAGATCAGTAAGATCTCCTGGAATAAAAAAGGGCAACCCATTCCAGTATTCTTGCCTGGAGAATCCCATGGACAGAGGAGCCTGTCAGGCTACAGTCCACGAGGTTGCAGAGTCAAACATGACTGAGTGACTAACACTCATTCACTGAATTAGTTGGCATGAAACTAGAAGATGCTTGTTCCTTGGAAGGAAAGCTATGACAAACCTAGACAGTATATTAAAAAGGAGAGACATCACTTTGCCAACAAAGATCTGTACAGTCAAAGCTATGGTTTTTCCAGTAGTCATGTATGGATGCAAGAGTTGGACCATGAAGAAAGCTGAGCATCAGAGAACTGATGCTTTCATCTTATGGTGTTGGAGAAGACTCTTGAGAGTCCTTTGAACAGTAAAGAGATAAAACGAGTCAATCCTAAAGGAAATCAGTCCTGAATATTCATTGGAAGGACTGATGCTAAAGCTGAAGCAGCTCCAATAATTTGACCATCTGATGTGAAGAGCTGGCTCACTGGAGAAGACCCTGATGGTGGGAAGATCAAGGGCAGGAGAAGGGGATGACAGAGGATGGGATGGTTGGATGGCATCACCAACTCAATGGACACGAATCTGAGCAAGCTCCAGGAGACAGTAAAGGACAGAGGAGCCTGGCGTGCTACAGTCCTTGGGGTTACAAAGAGTCGGCGTGACTCAGCAACTGAATACCAGCAACAAAAACTGAATCGGTGTGAATTTGTTTTGCTTATTTGTAACATCCTTATTGTGTGCACTTATACTTTTGAGCTTTTTAAAACTCTGTTAAAGGATTTTTGAAGTTGAAGACAGCCTTTTTCTTTCATAGCTTTAAAAGGATATAAGTATTGCTGATTTGCTTGAAACTAGTTAACATATAATAAGTAAGACTTCATTTTTACTCGTAGCTTTATCAGAAATATCAGCAGTAACTCATAAAACTGAGAAATCCCCTTGAAGTATTTAATAATACATCCACATTATAAAGCACAGCCTAATGAAAGAACAACAAACAAACAAACTTACATTCCCATCTGTTAAAACCTCGTTTATTTACATATAAAGAAAGAAAAACATCCGGTCTTACTTGACACATGTCATAGTTGTGTGTTGATTCATTCAGAAAGGACAACATTTCTGAGGCTTAGACTCTTGATAGAGAATACTCTTCTGCTCCCCTTAATAAGAAACCACAAGCTGCAATTCTAAAGGACTCAGAATTGTCATGACAGGGCATGGAACAACAGATGGTCCCTTAGGCAGACTAATGCTATGTTATTTAATACCAAAAGCAAAGCTGTCAACTGTTTCAGGGAAAGCATAGAGCCCAGAACCAAAGGATTGATGAGTAAACATGAAAGAAATTGATTCTGAAATATTTAGTTTGAAATGTATTTTAATTTTTCAGTCTAAACACACATTGTGACTGATTTGGAATCCTAAACCGCTGTTTGGATTTAAAAAGTAAGTTCTTTGAAAACTTCTGGGAAGAAAATTCTCTCAGGAGATCTTTTACTAACAATTTTTAAATGAACCAAAACAATTATAATAGATTACTTTGGGTTATTGAATATTAGAGTGTATGAGCAACAGGTCAAAAGATGCAACCTCTTCAGAAATTTAATGAATGCACCTGAAACCTGTGGCACTTTTGGAGTTTGAATATATATAGTATACATAGTAGGTTTGAATATATATGTAGTAGGCTCATCCTGGACCTTCTCTCAGGGAGTTTAATTGCATATTTAAGAGGGGAACCATATCATACACATAATGTTATGGTGAGCTTCCACTATGAAATACTTTTGTTCTGTACAAACTGAAGTTCTGCTTTTCATTAAGACTTCTTAATCACAATATTTAAAATAAAAGGAATACATGTTCCTTATAGAAAATACAAGTGCTATTTATATCTTCCAATGTCTTCCAGCCCTACTCCCCTGAAGTCATTACTATTGCCAGTAATATGAATAGAGGGAGATCTATATAGTTTGAGAGTCATCCACATTTACATATCAGATGAAACTATAGGTGTGATTGAAATCAACCACATGAAATATAAGAAGAGTATGAAGGCCTAGGCTAAAGGAGGATGCGCTGTTACAGAGGTGTAGGTGAAGGAGATGGAACCTAGAAAAACACTGCTGAAGACTGGCCTTAAAGGGAGGCTGAAAAATCAGTAAGTAGTTGGATTCATGTAAATCAAGAATGAAGAGAGTTTCAAGCCATGGTTTACTGATGTCAGATATTGCAGAAGTGCGAAACTGTGTATAGTCAGCAACAATTCAATTTAATTTGGAAACTAGGAGGTCGTTAGGAAGAAATCCTATTGGAAATGGATTGGAAGCAGATGGTCATGGGTTGGGAATGGAAAAAACAAAGAAAGTTACTAGCAGAATGACCTGAGAATCTTGACTGTAGAAAGTAAGTGAAACAGAGGGCAGCTGGAAGCCAAGAGTAAGTTTTGTAGGATGTTAGAGGTGCAACCCACTCCAGTGTTCTTGCCTGGAGAACCCCAGGGACGGGGGAGCCTGGTGGGCTGCCGTCTATGGGGTCACACAGAGTCGGACACGACTGAAGTGACTTAGCAGCAGCAGAGACTTGTGCACGAGGAAAAGAGAATGGAGGAGAGCATGGAATTAGTGGAGCGCAATCTGGGAGGAGGAGGGTGAAGATTGATTTTTTCTCGAGCAAAGAAGATGGGCTGAAAAAGTACAGTCGGCCCTCTGTACTGGTTCCTACTGGCCCTCCAGGTTCTGGATCCTCTAATACAGAGTGTTTGAGCAGTCACAGGTGTTGATATCCGCGGCAGGTCCTGGAACAAATTCCCCGCACATACTGAGTAATGACGGCACAAGCTAAGGACGCTTCTGTTGCACAGGTTAAAAAAATATATTTTAATTGGTAAAGACCTTGCATTTTAAGACATTCATAAAGATTTCAATCTGAGGAACATGAGAGAGGTGTATGACCAAGGACAGTTGGGAAATGTGTTATCCCTGATTCGTGCTGCGATTCATGGGGTCACAAAGAGTCGGACACAACTGAACGACTGAACTGAACTGAACTGAACTGAGCACATACATTATCTTTTGCATTTCAGATTAGAGTACTTCCTTTAAAGAAAATGAGAATAAATCCACATTTTGGTGATTGCTTAAGGGGAGGTACTTATTTACTACTGTATTTTGTGTTATTAGGGCCCAGTCCAAGGGCTGCCAATAGAAGAAACGTGAACATTTGTTGAATAAATGAGCAAATTAATCAGTAAAATAAAGGCTAGAACTAAAACTCATTAATACCAGTTCATGATCTAAGAATTCTCTTATATTGCTAACATTTCTTTTGGCTTGTTATCATGGTTGGGAATTCAGAAGCTATTTGGAATTGTAAAATATTATTTTTCATTTAAGCTAAAATTTTCTAAAATATAGACTTACTGAAACCAATAACCATTTATGTTAATCAATTGTAAAAACAAAATTACCTATAATCCTGCATGTGCTTGGGTTAGTCTTCTAAAATACACAGATGTGTCATGTAAATGTCCCATCCCACTCCAAAGAGATAAACACTCTCATAATGTTTGACATCACTGCCTTGAATCTAAACAGAAGGATTCAGGAGTAAAGAGTAATTAGAGCAGTATTTATAAAAGTTTGCAAATGTTGCACCCAACTGCTTATTTTACTTGAGATAGAATTTACAAATGCAGAATACAAGTGAGATAGAAGAAATTTTATGGATATTTTAGAATGTGCCAGAGCTTGTTGCTGCTATGCTTAGTTGCTCAGTTGCATCCAACTCTTTGCGACCCCATGACTATAGCCCGCCAGGTTCCGTCATAGGGGTTCACCAGGCAAGAATACTGGAGGGGGTTGCCATGCCCTCTTCCTAGGGATCCTCCCAACCCTGGGATTGGACCAGGTCTCCCACACTGCAGGCGGATTCTTTACCAGCTGAGCCACGAGGGAAGCCTGTGCCAGAGCTTATATGGCTATAAAATGGGAACTTTCTTAGAACACAGTTTAGTAGTAAATATATGGTTAACTCCTCTCTCTCTTTTCTCTTTCCTTCTTTAGAAAAAATTTTTATTATTTCCAAAATATATCATTAAAGATTCCAGAATTTTGATGGGAAAATTCCAGGCTTGGAATACTAACATGAACAATTATATTTTTCTTCTATTGAAAGGTAGTACACATTAGCCTTTTCTAGATGCTTCTAAACATCTAGAGCTTTTGCTTCAGTGGTCTCTTCCAGTGTTCTTTGCTCTGTCAGGGTTTTCTTTTTCATTTTCTTTTCTTTCTTTTTCTTTAGAGAGAGGAATCAGGGTTAAGTTCTTCCCCGAAGTTGATGAGAAAACAGTTAATAGAAACTGTGCATATACACACATGTGAGTAAATGCTGAATTAAATGCTGAATTGCTAAAGTGAAATTGTTAGTTGCCCAGTCGTGTCTGACTCTCTGCAACCTCATGGACAGTAGCCCACCAGGCTCCTCTATCCCTGGAATTCTCCAGGCAAGAATATTGAGTGGATTGCCATTCCTTTCTCCAGGAGATCTTTCTGACTCAGGGCTTGAACCTGGGTCTTCTCCATTGCAGGCAATGTCTTTACCATCCGAGCCTCTAGGGAAGCCCAGTAGATTTGCCAATTATATCTTAAATCATTCTTTAAAAAGTTAAAAAATCATTTAATGTACACTTTTGTCCGGGAATCTTCAAGAAGCAAAATACTTCTTTAAGTCAAAACTGAATTGACAATAATTTTCTACTGAGCTTTTCAGCAAAATAGCTAATATTCTGTCATCATTGAGCTGATTTCCCATTTGACCCAATACATATCAGCTCATAATAGTGCTTATAGAACATTTCGTTCAATGGGATAAAACACTATATCCAAATACTTTGAAGAATTCCTCCCATTTTGGAGGATTCATCAGTTGGGCTGGATTAATGATTGCTATATAGAATGATTGTTTCTGTGTTTGCACTGTACACACTGAAGTTCTTGTTTTAATGTTTTATATTCTATCTGCTTCCAGAAAGGTTGGAATTTCAATGGGATAAAACACTATATCCAAATACTTTGAAGAATTCCTCCCATTTTGGAGGATTCATCAGTTGGGCTGGATTAATGATTGCTATATAGAATGATTGTTTCTGTGTTTGCACTGTACACACTGAAGTTCTTGTTTTAATGTTTTATATTCTATCTGCTTCCAGAAAGGTTGGAAGCAAACTGTGAAATCTGGAGGAAGGAACAATAACACTCAAAGATACAGTAACCAGGATTCTTATTTGTAAGTAACACAAGCAAAACACCTGTTTCATATTTTTGGACGGTTTTCATGGATAAACTTCACAAAGGCGAATTTTTATTTATGTCTAAAATTTTCTTTAAAGTATTAAGNGCAAACTGTGAAATCTGGAGGAAGGAACAATAACACTCAAAGATACAGTAACCAGGATTCTTATTTGTAAGTAACACAAGCAAAACACCTGTTTCATATTTTTGGACGGTTTTCATGGATAAACTTCACAAAGGCGAATTTTTATTTATGTCTAAAATTTTCTTTAAAGTATTAAGTACAAATCCAGTTATAATTTTTAGACTTAAAATTCATTTATATTTGTAATAATGACATATTTAGGCATTTAGAACATGATTCTAATATTTTATGATACAATTTAATATTTTTACTAATTAGTTTGGCACTATGATGCTTTTACAATTGATTTTTGAAAGTAACCCTAATCATCCTCACAGTAATTTATAAGTAACTAAAGCTCTTATTTAGATTTCATGTATTTGGATTAAATGTAAAGTGTCCTATTGGAATTAGGCACAGAAATGATGAAATATGTTTATTTCAATCAACATTTTGACTCTAAAATTAAATATAAATAGGCTATATACTAAATCTGGAAAACTCAGATTAATTATTCCAAAATCTTTTTATGAAACAATTGCATTTTCTTTGAAGATACCCTGGATCCAAATGCCTTTCTGGATTTCCTTAACTCTGTGATCTAAATTCTCATGTTTAAATTCTATGAATTAAATTCTCAAAGCACCAGTTTCTTTTGTAAAATGACAAACAATAGCTATCTCTTAGTGCTGTGAGATTAAATAAAGTAGAACTTTTTCAATGACTGACGCACTGTTGGTCTTCAGGCAGTGTTAGTGTAGCTAAAGTTTACGGGACAGACTGATAGGAAGGGAGGACCATAAGCCATCATTCCCTGCCATTGCCTACCATGCCACAAAGGCAGTAAGATACTAGACTTGAGCCTTCTGAGCAGTTATTTAACAAGGGCCTCACACAGTACTTTCCAACTATCTTCCAACTGTTGGTGACTGTGTTTCTGTGCCTGAGAGTTTTTCTACACTAAGGGGAAAACTGTTCTATGTCTAAAGCTGGCCAGAAGTTCAGGGGAATTAACACCTCTGGGTGCAGCCATTGGTACTACCAATGGAGTTAGCATACTTCAACTGCCTCACTCTAATGCTCTAAATTCTGATTGCCCAAAGCGTTATCTGGCTCTATGATACAACATTATCGGCTATTTTCCTTCCCTTGTCTCACTTCCACACTTTGTATCAGTAATTTCTGCACTTCTCAAATGAACCATTTGCACACAAATCCTTGTCTCAGAATATATCTGAGGATGTCCAAACTAAAAGCAAATTAATGTAAGTTGAACAATCACTTCTTTTTCCATTCTGTTAAGCTCAATATGAATTTGAGAAATTCTTCAAGAAAGTTAGACATAAAAGTCAATCAGGATACAGATGAGGGAGAAATCAAATTATTACTTTTGTCCAGGACTCAAAGAGATCTATAGGAAGGTGAAGATATTTGAACTGAGTTTGAAGGATGAGAAAGATAAACATCAAAACTAGAGAAAGGCATCCGAGGTGGAAGAAATAGTATGAGCAGAGAATAAGAACTGAAAAAGCATGCAGCATTTTGGGAATGATTAGCAGCCTCATGTGGCTGAAGAGGAGGGCAGGATGGGCACAGGGAGGAATGGCTGTTGCTGAGGCCGGGACCACACTGGAAAAAAGCAATGTGTGCTAACTAGGCGCATGTGCTAGCTTCATTCTTTTGGCAGTGAAGAGCATGAAAGCTTTTTATAATAATGACTTGACTCTAGTTGTACTTTAAAAAGAGTAGGAATGAATTGGGCTATGACATGACATGGATAGGAAAATCATTTAAGAGGCTATTGCTGTAATGCAAATAACATTAATGAGGCTTTATCTAGTACAGTGGAAATTTGAATGGAAAAAATAGCTTAATGATTACTAAAGGATATAGAGGATTAGGAAATAGTGATGAAGGATGAGAAGGGTTTAAGATGACCCTAAAGTTTCTAGTTTAAATGAATATTTGGATTGTGATATCTTTATGGTTGTGTTAGGGAATTCAGAAGAAAGTGAATATGTAATCCTGATTTGACAATGAACGTTGTTATGGGTATAACATTTACATGTAGAGTGAATTAAAGGTGGCAAAGCTTGTGTGTGGGGAATCCCGTGTCATTGATAGATCAGGGGAAAGAAGTCCCCTGCCCTGGGCCCTGTGTTTACACGGGCCCCCTTTAAACTGTTCCCGGCCTATGCTCTCTCCGTGGGGAAAGGAGGTGGACCCACTACAGTGTATATCCCCTGCTCCTGAGTGCCTGGAACACTGGGATTTTTCAGTTCAGAGGGCCCCAAACACACTTCCAGGCCTTTAACCCATGTCTCTCCTCTCAAGGGTGGACTCTTTTGCCTTGCTACACTTACCTGTGCCCAACTGGTGGCCGATGGATAGCTAATTACTGTGGGCAAAAGAAACAGGGCTGGGGCATGCTGGCTGCAGTGTCCACACAGGGGACCTCAATGCGCTTATTGGAGCTGATGGTGGGAGGGGCCACCAGGCTCTATGCCAGAGAGCGCGGGTTAGGAACAAGCTTTTCCTGTGCTATCAAGTTCTGTACAAAACTTCAAGGAATCCAAAAATTCTAAATTCAAACTTGCTTATCTGATGATTATGAAATGTTTTTTTCAAAGAAGGAGGACAGTACACATTTTACATAATAGTTTGTTAGCTAGATTTATGACCTTTAAATATTTAGACAAATGGTGTATAGGTTTCCATTTGCACTCTTGGCTCAGGCCCCATAAATATGAAGAGCAGACTTGGTGAAATCATCAGATTTGTGTGATGACACAGGCTCAGGTTGGACTACAGCAATTGAAAAAGAGCTAAAAGGAACTGAAGGGCACTTTTTAAGGTGCGTGTAACCGTCAGTCTCAGACTTACTCAAAGATTAATTTGGCTGCTTCTCTGGTGGTACAGTGGATAAGAATCTGCCTTCCAGTTCAGGGGTCACAGGTTTGACCTGTGACCTGTGGTCCGGGAGGATTCCACATGCTACGGGTCAGCTAAGCTCATACGCCGCAACTCCTGAGTCCAAGGGCCATAGCTACTGAGGACCATGAGCCTGGAGCCTGCGCTCTACAAGAGAAGCCACGGCAACGATAAGCCCACACGTTGTAGAAACTGTAGCCCCCGCTTGCCACAACCAGAGAAAGCCTGCAGGCAGCAACAAAGACCCAGTGCAACCAAGAGTGAATGAATTACAACAAAGATTAAGTTGGCTTCAAAAGTATCCTTTGTTCATGGCCAGCAGCAAAAAAACTACAATGATTATAGAATTTAAAAGCAATATATATTAATTTCAGTTCACTTTTCTGTCCTTAAGTTGCATAGTATGTTTTCTGTTTCAGTTTTCTATTAATCAATATGAAACAGTATTGAGCACTATGACTAATATGATAAAGATACTATGTCATTCACTTTGGGCTCATTTCTCTGTATACCAAGGGAACATTTAAAAGCTCCTATTATCAAATTAATTAATGGAAAAGAGACTTTATCAAGCTAGATTCATAAATTAGATCTAAGAATATAAAATAAAAATATTACCTTCTTTACCTTTATAGGATATGCCTGGCTAAGAACAAGTGAGGATACTACCTTTCTGCTCAGAAAAACACATGTATCATATCTGATCCACATTTAGTTCATGTAAGAAAAAGCATAGCAATACCACTAAAGTGTCCTTAAATAGAGTGAAGTTTCTCTCTTAAAAAGTTGCAAGTTATTTATCATCATTATAATCTGTATTGCTTGGAAAATTTTTTAGTGTTTCATGGAACTCATTTTCATCATATTGTATGTCTAGTTTTTGTAGATTTGCACATTTACACATCTGAGTTTGTTTTCTTGGATTTGACTTCATAGAAAGTACCACTAGACCTTCAAAAAAACTCTCATTCTGAGTAAATTAAAGCAGGCTGCCCAGCTTACTGTGTGTCCAGCTGGCTAAAGGCTTAAACAGGAAAAGGACGCAAGGAGATTCTGTGGTAGGTATAAGATAAACATGTTCTTGTTTATGTTTTGCCGATACTCTGGTTGTTTAGAAGTTGGGGAATTTTTTTCCTTGCTTTGGGCTGTTCTTTTAAAAAACCAAACAATCATCTGGTGCGCCTTGTGGCTTTGATCTTTGTTTTTATATTTTGTTATACAAGGCTCAAAGTCTTACAGTTTGTTGTGTTTCATACTTTGTCAGATCATCCCCTCTCCACACATATTACCCACAGATGGCTGGAAGTAAAAAATAGAGGAAAGGTAGAGTGTCTTAAAAATTGACATCTCCCATAAATCCTGGGAGATCATTGTATAAATACTGGCATACTTTTGCAGGTGCTAAAATAGAAATCGGTGGCCTCTTACCTAATATAATCAACTTTCTTTTATTCCTCAGTGTTTACCATATCTTTTCTTAACCTTTGTTTTTCACCAGAGTGCCCTTGGGACCTAAGTGAGTAAGTCATCCAGACACCTGCATGCCACAAGGCAAACACCAACTTCGTTCTAGCGTCCCCCAAGCCGGCTCTGCAGATTCCTTCTGATGCTTTTTATGCTAGAGAGATAAATCATGTGAGTATATGAAATCAGTCTCCAGAGAAATGCTACAGTAACTTGCTAATTATGACACTCACAGAAACATTGGTACATTGAATGACTTAAAAATGCAAACTTATATTTTTAAATTCAGTTATAAAATACTGTGTGTATGTATGTGTGTGTGTGTCTACTTCACACACATTTTTAGTAGTCATTGGAACACTGTAGTTCCTCAGTAGAATGTGTTACTTGGAACATGGATAGGTTGTTACATGAAAGTGAAAGTCGCTCAGTCATTTCCTACTCTTTGAGACCCAATGGACTATATATAGTCCATGGAATTCTCCAGGCCAGAATACTGAGGTGGGTTGCCTTTCCCTTCTCCAGAGGATCTTCCCAACCCAGGGATTGAACCCAGGTCTCCTGCGTTGCAGGCTGATTCTTTACCAGCTGAGCCACCAGGGAAGCCCAGGAATACTGGAGTGAGTAACCTATCCCTTCTCCAGGGGATCTTTCTGACCCAGGAATCGAACCAGGGTCTCCTGTATTACAGGTGGATTCTTTACCAACTGAGCTGTCAGGGAAGCCAGTAATATGTTACATGGTGTTTTTAAAATCAGATGAAGACTGCAGATCCTGATGACTCTTTTGAGACAATAATTGGTGCAAGGTGCAACAACTGGTCTTTTACTTTAGAAAGATTTCCAAACATGCTCCAGACTACGGAACCTCTAGGAGCCTCATGTTAAGTCTCTGAATTTTCATGGGCTTACTTTCCAACTTGTAGCATGCTTGTATCTTTCATCTATACTTGGTACTTTTTGCTTATCTGATTCACTAGGTATGATGTCATCAATGTAATGGACCCGGCTTTCTGTGAGATCCCAAGATGATTAAGATCTCTGCAGAGATAAATTAGGGGTTGAGACTTCCCTGAGATGAGGCAGAGCAGGTGTGCTTTGCCCATTCCAGGTGACAATGAAGTATGTCATATCATACTTTCAGATTGGTGTAGAGAAAAACATTTGCCAGATCAATACTGTCTACCAGTTGCTAGGATATGTGTTCCTTTGTCTCAGTAAGATATTCCAGTAGAATTTTACAGCTGCAACTCACTAACTGATCAAATTTTATTCTGCAGGATCCATCCACCACATGCACAAACCAAAAAGGAGAGTTAAATGTGGATGTAACACATATCACCACCTTGCGTTTTTCAAGTCTTTGCTGGTAGCACTGATATATTCTCAGACATAGGGGCTATTATCAGGTTTTCTAATCTGATGGGGAGAAAGAGTTTCAAGAGCTTCTACTTGGCTCTTTCTACCACAGTAACTCTCCAACCAGTATCCACAAAAGTGGTGATTTCAGTTGACAAGGACCTTATTTCAATAAGGTATTAGGAACTAAGAAATAATTGGGGAGAAATATACATGGGGCAAAGCTTATCAAACCACCATTCTATTAGCTCTGTTTTCGTGAACACAGTAGCATTTTGGGTGTTTTAGATCATTCCACAGTAGTGAGATAAACATTCCATTCTTCCCTCAATAACTGGTTTAAGTATTGAGATTGATGACATTTCCCACCCCAAGCCCCAAGCATAAAAATTGCTTTGAAAGGATTATTACTCACAATTAAAGGTTTCTAGGGGAGAGCATAGCAGGTTCCTTACACTAGTATGGAAATGACTTGAAAGGGTAAGAAAAGGAGATTGGCTTGAGTTTTCCTGGAGGCTAGGGGATGGGATCAAAGTAAATGTTCCAACCTGTGATTCAAACTTCCTGCTGGTGCCAAGGGAAAGAGCACCCTGAGATTGTTTAGCTTTCACAGATTCGGGGAAGAAGGGGGTAGAGGCAGAGGTGAGGCATAAAAGCTGCTGAAGTCAAACACTGAAAAATGGTTAATTCCATTAACCATAATGGAAAAAGAATATTTAAAAAGGAATATATATATGTGTGTGTGTGTGTATGTGTGTGTGTGTGTATATATATATACACAAATCAATTTACTGTATAGCAGTAATTAACACAACATTGTAAACGAACTGTACTTAAAATAATTGGAGTTAGAGAATTATACTGTTTATTTTATTGAGTCTCTGGGAATTAGCTTCCCCAGTGGTTCCTATGATAAAGAATCTGCCTGCAGTGTTGGAGACACAGGTTCATTTCCTGGCTTGGGAAGATCCCCTGAAGGAAGGCATGGCAACTCACTCCAGTATTCTTGTCTGTAGAATCCCCATGGACAGAGGAGCCTGGCGGGCTACAGTCCACGGGGCCGCAAAGAGCTGGACATGACTGAACTACTAAAAAAAAAAAAAAGGGTATAACAATTCTTATTATTTTCAGTCAGTCAACCAAGAAAATTGTAGAGCCGTTTGTCAGCTACTTGAGCTAGTACCTTAATCTCTAAGTGTATCCATGTCAGTTCAGTTCAGTTCAGTCGCTCAGTTGTGTCCAACTCTTTGCGACCCCATGAACTGCAGCACGCCAGGCCTCCCTGTCCATCACCAAATCCTGGAGTTTACACAAACTCATGTGCATCGAGTCAGTGATGCCATCCAGCCATCTCATCCTCTGTTGTCCCCTTCTCCTCCTGCCCCCAGTCCCTCCCAGCATCAGGGTTGTTTCCAGTGAGTCAACTCTTTCATGAGGTGGCAAAAGTATTGGAGTTTCAGCTTCAGCATCAGTCCTTCCAATGAACACCCAGGACTGGTCTTTTTTAGGATGGACAGGTTGGATCTCCTTGCAGTTCAAGGGACTCGCCAGAGTCTTCTCCAGCACCACAGCTCAAAAGCATAGATTCTTTGGTGCTCAACTTTCTTCACAGTCCAACTCTCACATCTGTACATGACCACTGGAAAAACCATAGCCTTGATTAGATGGACCTTTGTNAAGTCAGTGATGCCATCCAGCCATCTCATCCTCTGTTGAGCCCTTCTCCTCCTGCCCCCAGTCCCTCCCAGCATCAGGATTGTTTCCAGTGAGTCAACTCTTTTCATGAGGTGGCAAAAGTATTGGAGTTTCAGCTTCAGCATCAGTCCTTCCAATGAACACCCAGGACTGGTCTTTTTTAGGATGGACAGGTTGGATCTCCTTGCAGTCCAAGGGACTCGCCAGAGTCTTCTCCAGCACCACAGCTCAAAAGCATAGATTCTTTGGTGCTCAACTTTCTTCACAGTCCAACTCTCACATCTGTACATGACCACTGGAAAAACCATAGCCTTGATTAGATGGACCTTTGTGGGCAAAGTAATGTCTCTGCTTTTTAATATGCTGTCTCAGTTGGTCATAACTTTCCTTCCAAGGAGTAAGTGTATTTTAATTTCATGGCTGCAGTCACCATCTGCAGTGATTTTGGAGCCCCCCAAAATGAAGTCTGACACTGTTTCCACTGTTTCCCCATCTATTTCCCATGAAGTGATGGGACCAGTTGCCATGATCTTCGTTTTCTGAATGTTGAGCTTTAAGCCAACTTTTTCACTCTCCTCTTTCATCAAGAGGCTTTTTATTATAATTTATTATTTTCAGTCAATCAACCAAGAAAATTGTAGAGCCATTTGTCAGCTACTTGAGCTAGCACATTAATCTCTAAGTGTATCCATGTCAGAAGATTTAACCAAATCTGATGTTTTTAAGGGCTTCCCTAGTGGCTCAGCTGGTAAACAGTCCACTTGCAATATGGGAGACTGGGTTCAGTCCCTGGGTTGGGGAGATCCCCTGGAGAAGGGAAAGGCTACCCATTCCAGTATTCTGTCCTGGAGAATTGCATGGACAGTATAGTCCATGAGGTCACAGAGAGATGGACACAACTGAGTGACTTTCAGTTTAATCAAAAATAAATGTTTAAAGTTATTTTTAATAGCTTAAAAGTAACATTATAATTTATAAAAATAAAAATAAGTTTATAATTTACAAAAAATAAAATTTACAAGTTTCAGTCTATGGATAAATGACTTCTGAGGAATATCTGGTGACTGTGTAACCACCACTCCAATCAAAAAATTTTCCTGGTGCCCTTTGCAGTTAATCTTTCCAACTCCCTGCCCTAGGTGACTACTGATATGATTTCTATCATTAGAGTTTATTTTTGTCTGTTCTAGAACTTTATTTAAATTAAATCATAGAGTATGTACTGTCTTTTCTCATCCTTCTCCCACTCAGCACTTAAGTTTGTGTTTTTAATTTCTTTGTTCTTCTTACTGTTGAGTAGTCTTCCATTGCATGGGTATAGCCATTCACTTGTTAGTTGACACTTGAATCATTTCTAGCTTTTGGATATTCTGAATAATTTTGTAAATATTCTTTTGTAAGTATTCATGGATTTAAGTTTTCATTTCTTTTGACAAAATAACCACACATGGAACTTATTCATTGTATGTTTAAATATATAAGAAACTCAAACTTAATCTGATGTTATATTCTATTTGTCTTCACTTAAAGTCCATTTTCAAACATTTTCTTTAGGTTTCTACCCAAGTATATTAGCAGAATCTTAAAAATCTTTGGCATTATATTCAGTTTTCCTCTCGGTCAGACTTTCTTTGAGGTTTACTGGGGTCTACTCTAATTACAGGTATAGAGGTAATAATAATTAATGAGAATTGACAATTTTCGTAGAAAGCAACTTCCCAATGTGAGGTTAATACAGAGTATTTCACATGGGAAAACTAGTTTTTTTAAGTTCAGGAGGAGATGCTGATTTTCTTGGTAAGAAAGGTACTTGGAGACTGTTTAAGCTCATCCCATGCTCTGCAACTGTGATTCCATCAAGCCCTTCACCAAGTAATCATCCCTGGAGACTCTCATGAGTGCATGTGCGTGCTCAGTCATGTCTGCCTCTTTGCAGCCCCATGGACTGGAGCCCTCCAGGCTCCTCTGTCCGTGGGATTTCCCAGGCAAGAATCCTGGAGTAGATTGCAATTTCCTCCTCCAGGGGGTCTTCCTGACCATAGTATTAAAGCTGTATCTCCTGTATTGGCAGATGGATCTTTACCAGTTTGAGCCACCGTGGAAGACTCTCATGACAAATGCTATTGCATAGCTTAAATTAAAAATTTCTCTCAAGGTTTTGATTTTTATTTACTATTTACTAGCGTAATTCAACATTTAGACAATAAAAAATTACTGAGTTTCCTCTAATGCATGTATCAGGTAGTGTCCCAAACACTGGGGATAAGGCAGTGAATAGAATGAATATAGTCCCTGACCATAAAGAATTTAGTTATAATTGACATGAATATCCTAATAAATGCACAGATATGAACTGAGGTTAAAGGAAAATTAAAGAGTATAATGAAAGATTATCTCTGGGGAAATTTGAAGCATTGAGGCTGAGCAGGATCATTTGAAGAGGTACTGATTCATCCAGAAGCTTAAGGGCTAGATTAAAATTTAACAGGTGAAGAGGGGAGAGGAGCATTTCACCAAGCTGAAGAGCAAGTGGGAAGGTGCTAAGGCATGAATTGTTCATCAGTCGCTCACTTGTGTCCGGCCCTTTGTGACTCCATGAACTACAGCATGCCAAGCTTCCCTATCCTTCACCATCTCCCAGAGGTTGCTGAGACTGAAACCCTGTCATTTTAAAGGAACCGAGAGAATGCGTTTTTCTAGAATAAAAGAAAAAAGCAAAAGGAATTTAGCTGGGAGAGGTAGGCAGCAGTCAGAGTCTGCGTGGGCCATAGATATGTTAAAGGATTTGGATTTTATCCCTAGTGCAGTTTGAAGTTAATAAATGGTTCCATTCAGAGGAATGATTTCAAATTTAATACTTTAAAATATCATCTGACTGTGGTGTGGAGAAAGGACTGACGAGAGCCCAGGCAAAAAATGGATCCAGGTAGATAAGTTAGATAAGAGTGACAGGAATGGGATAGATAAACAGCTGAGTTTGAGTTGCCCCTTGGAGGTAAAATCCACAGGAACTGGCAACTGATTGGATGTGGCAGATGCTGGAGGGGCAGCTTTGACGATCACTCTGGGTTTCTGGCATGAGCATCTAGAAGGATGCAGATGCCAGTCACTGCCATGGGGGTAGGACTATAAAGGTAGCATATCTGAAGCTTGGTGTATGAGTTTTCTCTTCAGATGAGATATCTGGGTTGGAAATGTAAATCTCTGAATAGGTCAGATTATTTAGCCTGGAGAGAGGAGCACAGGTGGAATGGAGACTAAGTGCTGAGTGTATGGACTGTTTGATTTCACTACATATGAATCAATAGGAGATCCCCCTCTGGTATGCACCCCATTACATCACCTCTCAAAGATGACCTGGTCCTTTGCTTCCCTGAGGAGCAACCTTCTTATATCAGATCTTTTTTTCTAGTCTTAACTCCAGTCAACATCTTCATAGAATCAAAACATATCCAATGCTTTTCCCCTCAAAGCTCTTTCTACTCTTTGCATTTCATGGAATTTATCTCACCAGATCAATGAGGTTGTTTGCCTTGTGTCCAGTAGAGTAGAACACCAGGATATAATATAACTAAACATTAGGTACCATATTTATTAAAGATTATAGTGTTAAAGGGTTTCCCTTGTAGCTCAGTTGGTAAAGAATCTGCCTGCAGTGCAGGAGACTGGGTTTTTTTCCCTGGGTTGGGAAGATCCCCTGGAGAAGGAAATGGCAACCCACTCCAGTATCCTTGCCTGGAAAATCTCATGGACAGAGGAGCCAGGTGGGCTGCAGTCCATGGGGTCGCAAAGAGTCGGGCACGGCTGAGCGATTAATACTTACTTACTTACTTATCGTGTTAGAAGTAGGGAAGTATTATACATATAAAAGGTGGCTACATTCATAATGTGGCTCAGCTGGTAAAGAATCTGCCTGCAAAGTGGGAGACCTGGGTTTGATCTTTGGGTTGGGAAGATACCCTGGAGAAGGGAATGGCTAACCACTCCAATATTCTTGGGCTTCCCTTGTGGCTCAGCTGGTAAAGAATCCGCCTGCAATGTGGGAGACCTGGGTTCTATCCCTGGATTGGGAAGATGTCCTGGAGAAGGGAACAGCTGCCCACTCCAGTATTCTTGCCTGGAGAATTCCATGGGCTATACAGTCCATGGAGTCGCAAAGAGTTGGACACACCTGAGCGACTTTCTGTTTTACTTTCAGAAAGGCTATAATAGCTTGCCCCTCTTTTTTTTTTTTTTTAAGAGCACGACATTTTCCATTGTGGTATCTGGCATGCTTCGTATAATTCATTAGATTGGTGTACAAATTAGCATTTTCAGTAACTCATTGTTGTGCCATTTTCAGTAACTCATTGTTTATAGATGTTTTGCTCTTCATTTTTATTTACTATGAATTATGTTGAAGTGAAATGATTGGTTTTTATATTTTCCTATTTGCCTATTCCTTGGAATGCAGATCTGTAGCTTCATCTTACTACTGTAAATGGAGCTATTTATATTTACTACCTGGAAATGATTGTGTAACAATGAAGGTTTAAAATGCATCATTCTTTAGGCACAGGAGACATCAGTGGGAAGCCTGAAGTCTCCCTCCCTCTAAGAATTTATGGACAGTTTTTAAGCTGCCAGTTTTAGAAAAGGACACATAGGTTTATTTTCTTTTTTGGTGAATATTGAAAATTATTTTAGTGTTTTATATTACAAAGTATTTTAGATTGATTGCTATGGAATCACATTAACCTACAAGGACATAGTGGTTGCCATAGTCCTCACATAGCCTGACCCTGTCTTTTATCATCTGCCCGGAACCTACAGACATTTGATATTTTGGCCCCTATGAATACCTCACTCTGAATATGACATAAATCTTCCTTGAACACAAAACTACTAGTGCTTTCAAGTTTTTTTTTTTTTAAGCCATTTTCCCTCCTCAGAAATTTCTATGTTTGTTTGCTTCTAATGGAAAATTCTTTTTGCCTTTAGTGTTATTTTTCCTTTATTGTAATTCATTGATGGATTTTAAAATATTTGCTCATGAAGAATACCATGTGAAATTTAAGAGATAGTTATTTGAGTGTATGTCAAATATAGACGATAAGAAAAACATGTTTTTATTGAGTGCAAAGTGAATGAATGCACAGAAAAATAAAAAGAACAATGGAGGGTCTACATTCCTTATATACACTACATGCAATGACATCTGTACCAGAGGTACTACTTAGAATTCTAGGCATTTGAAGGCATTAATTGGGTAAATCTAATTCTCATCTAATATATTTATATATATAATTTAAGTGTTATGAATATATTTTAGATTCTATTATAACTGGATTAAATTGCATTAGCATATGCTATAGTAATTATTTCAAATATTTAAATCTAAAATTGGATCGATTGGTTTCTATTGCCCTGAAAATGCAGATGGTTTTCTATTTATACTCTAACCTCAGTGAATTTCCCCCCACTTTCAAAAAAATATTATTTTCTTCTTTTAATATTTATGATCCTTAATTTGCTCCTTTCCTTTCTGGAAGCAAAGATGATTTGTTTAAGCACGATATCTATGTGAGCTTTTAAACCACTACACTATATCATAAAAATTATTTTTAAGCATATGCAGTTTCTGTAAGAGGAAATCGTATCTCTCTAAATCATGTAAATTGCTTCACTGAATATTGTTGTCAAATATAGAGCATTAAATCATGTTTGGTTTCTTTCTTTCAGAAAGTACAGGAAGTATTCTTTAGACAGGGTGGGTGGAGTAGAGATGACAGAGCGATGTGCAGGGTCTGCAGTTTCTTGCTTGTTAACCCAAGCTAAAAGTAACCGAAGGAGACATTCCCCTGTGACCCTATCGCTTGCTTAGGTCTTCTCCTACGGAAAACTCTTACCTCATTTCTTACGTGCATGCATGCTCAGTCATGTCCGACTCTTTGCGACCCCCATGGACTGTAGCCTGCCAAGCTGCTCTGTCCATGGGATTTTCCAGGCAAGAATTCTGGAGCAGGTTGCCATTCCCTCCTCCAAGAAATCTTGCCTATCCAGGGATTATACCTGCATCTCCTGTGTCCCATGCATTGGCAGGCAGATTCTTTACCACTGAGCCACCTGGAAAGCCTACCTTATATCTTACCCTTTATCTTTTTTAGAGTAAAGTTTGAAAATGACCGCATTATTTGGCAATATGACATCAAAGTTCAACTTACACTCCAAGTTTTTGTTTTTCACTAACTTATTGGTAATTAAAGCATGTATTTCCATATTCTGGATTCTATGCTTTCTTAAAACTGAGACCATGTCCTCATAGGCAACATAACACAGTAGTTAAGAGCAGATTTGGGGACAGATGCTAGAGTTTGAATCTTTGTGCACCACTACCCAGCTGGAAGACCTTGGAAAATTACTTAAACACACTGTAGCTCAACCTCAGTGACGGCTGTACAAATTATAGGAATTAATAAGTGTAAGTTACTTATATAAGTTCCTGGCCAAGTGGTAAATGGGTGGGTCTTTGCAACTCTTTCTTTGACTTTTGTGATCTCTCAGCCCACAGTTGTCTCTAGCACGGTTCAATTCAGTTCAGTTGCTCAGTCATGTTGAACTCTTTGTGAACTCAGCATGCCAGGCCTCCCTGCCCATCACCAACTCCTGGAGCCTACTCAAACTCATGTCCATTGTGTCGGTGATGCCAACCAACCATCTCACTCTCTGTCATCCCCTTCTCCTCCCTATAAGTGTAAGTTACTTATATAAGTTCCTGGCCAAGTGGTAAATGGGTGGGTCTTTGCAACTCTTTCTTTGACTTTTGTGATCTCTCAGCCCACAGTTGTCTCTAGCACGGTTCAATTCAGTTCAGTTGCTCAGTCATGTTGAACTCTTTGTGAACTCAGCATGCCAGGCCTCCCTGCCCATCACCAACTCCTGGAGCCTACTCAAACTCATGTCCATTGTGTCGGTGATGCCAACCAACCATCTCACTCTCTGTCATCCCCTTCTCCTCCCACCTTCAGTCTTTCACAGCATCAGGGTCCTTTCCAGTGAGTTGGTTCTTTGCATCAGGTGGCCAAAGTCCTGGAGCTTCAGCATCAGTCCTTCAAGTGAATATTCAGGACTGGTTTCCTTTAAGATGGACTGGATTTCCTTGCAGTTCAAGGCACTCTCAAGAGTCTTCTCCAACACCACAGTTCAAAAGCATCAATTGTTTGGTGCTCAGCTTTGTTTATAGTCCAGTTCTCATATCCATGCATGACTACTGAAAAAACCATAGCTTTGACTAGACAGACCTTTGTTGGCAAAGTAATGTCTCTGCTTATTAATATGCTGTCTATGTTGGTCACAGCTTTTCTTCCAAGGAGCAAGTGTCTTTTAATTTCATGGCTGCATTCACCATCTGCAATGATTTTGGAGCCCCCCAAAATAAAGTCTTTCACTATTTCCATTGTTTCCCCATCTATTTGCCATGAAGTGATGGGACCGGATGCCATGATCTTTGTTTTCTGAATGTTGAGTTTTAAGCCAACTTTTTCACTCTCCTCTTTCACTTTCATCAAGAGGTTCTTCGCTTTCTGCCGTAAGGGTGGTATTGCCTGTGTATCTGGGGTTACTGAGATCTTTCTAGCACTGAGAAGCTGCTAAAAAAATGGTTATTAAAACAAAAGGAAGAATTGAATGCAGCTCTCCTCTGTGAGAAGCAAAAATCAAAATTAGACCATTCCATTTCCCATGGTTTCCTCTCCTGGATCCTCCGACTCACACTTGCCTTACTGAGAGGCACTTTCAAAAGCCCAGGCGCTGCTGCCTCACACATTCTCTGTACAGCCTCTTCTCTGGAAATGTTACTGAAGCTCATGACATTGAAATTGGAACCGATTGTCTGAAATATCTGCTTTTATCCTAGTTTCCAGACACATATTCCCAATAGCTTATTGAATCTTTCATACCCATATTTTTATTGAATTCGTCATTCTATCACTCACCCGTTTTGCTGCTTCCTTCTAACATTGTCTCAATTCAGCCCATGCCTTCCTCACTTGTGATGGTTTCATAACAGATTGTCTTGCCACTTTTTGCTCTTCCCTGCTCTTCATCTCCCACATCGGACATGGTCAGAGTCCACCACCAGAACTGGTCTTGAATCATAGACTTGACCATGTAAAGTGTTTAATCAGTTCCCAATGTTGAAAAATGTAACCTTTCAAGTCGGAATTTTAATTCTTCCAGTTCTATGCTGTTTGTATGTATCGCAGTTATTCATGAATTCATTCACTGATGAAGAAAATATCTATTCAGCCTCTGGAATATAACATGAGTTGTGCTAGAAATAAAAAAGTGAATGAATGAAAAATACAGCTCACATCCTGAAAAGGCACATACTTCCTGGTGACCCAATGAGTACAGTGCTGTGATGCATGCCATACAAGATGTGAGCTAAGAGTGCAGCAAAGACATCTGCAGGGACACCCAGAACCAGATAAGATCACACAAGCAGTGGCCAGGTTGGACACAGAAATGTTCTAAGTAAAAACCATAAGAGATATGAAAAAGGATACTAAGAAACATTGGGTACTCAGGCAGGGATGCAGATCTGTCTGGGGACGGATTTTTGGCAGCCTAGGTATAAAAAGAGCTGATTTATGGTTGGATAAGAATTTTGACTTTGAAAGGTATGTAGAATGGAAAACAGAGTGTGACATTCTTTGAAAGAGAGGGATTGAAGTGATGTCTTGATATCTGTGCTATTGAGGAAGGTAGTGAAATTGAAGGGAATGGTATCATGAACTGAGTAGAGGATGTGGTTAAGACATGTGACACGTTCTTATTTTACTCTGTGCTTATTCTTAGTTTTCCTTATTTCTCATGTACCAGCTGGCTATTTCCCAAATGTAACCCTTGCCTTTTTTAAGGTTTTGGCCAAATTATTAACTTTCCTAGAATGTTTCTTTCCTCTGGAACCTTTGTTAAAGCCAAAGGCTACCCCAGTTTAAAAAAAAATCACCTCCTCCAGGAAACCTCTGGCTTTATAATGATTTATTTTGTCCTTTTCTTCACATGGTGTATATGCTATTTTTATACTGATTTTTATTCGTTTCTGCTGTTTGAAAGGCTTTTTATGTGAGTGGTTGCTTCTTCCATCATTGCTTCCTGGTAAGTAGAAACCTGGCTCATTTGTCTTTATTTCTGCCATGGCAGACTCTATACCATCAGTTCAGTTCAGTTCAGTCACTCAGTCGTGTCTGACTCTTTGCGACCCCATGAATTGCAGCACGCCAAGCCTCCCTGTTCATCACCATCTCCCGGAGTTCACTCAGACTCACGTCCATCGAGTCAGTGATGCCATCCAGCCATCTCATCTTCTGTCATCCTCTTCTCTTCCTGCCCCCAATCCCTCTCAGCATCAGAGTCTTTTCCAATGAGTCAACTTTTCCCAGGAGGTGGCCAAAGTACTGGAGTTTCACCTTTAGCATCATTGCTTCCAAAGAAATCCCAGGGTTGATCTCCTTCAGAATGGACTGGTTGGATCTCCTTGCAGTCCAAGGGACTCTCAAGAGTCTTCTCCAACACCACAGTTCAAAAGCATCAATTCTTCGGCGCTCAGCCTTCTTCACAGTCCAACTCTCACATCCATACATGACCACAGGAAAAACCATAGCCTTGACTAGGCGGACCTTAGTCGGCAAAGTAATGTCTCTTCTTTTGAATATACTATCTAGGTTGGTCATAACTTCTCTTCCAAGGAGTAAGCGTCTTCTAATTTCATGGCTGCAGTCACCATCTGCAGTGATTTTGGAGCCCCCCAAAATAAAGTCTGACACTGTGTCCACTGTTTCCCCATTTCCCATGAAGTGATGGGACTGGATGCTATGATCTTCATTTTCTGAATGTTGAGCTTTAAGCCAACTTTTTCACTCTCCTCTTTCACTTTCATCAAGAGGCTTTTTAGTTCCTCTTGACTTTCTGCCATAAGGGTGGTGTTATCTGCATATCTGAGTTTATTGATATTTCTCCCGGGAATCTTGATTCCAGCTTGTGTTTCTTCCAGTCCAGCGTTTCTCATGATGTACTCTGCATAGAAGTTAAATAAGCAGGGTGACAATATACAGCCTTGATGTACTCCTTTTCCTATTTGGAACCAGTCTGTGTGGTCCACTCTATACCATACAGTGTGGTAAAATGAATAATTATGATCTCTGCCTCATGGAACTTATACTGTGGTGGGAAACAGAGACAGTGATTGAACAAGCAAATAAAAAAGATGATTTTAGATTATGGTAGCTGTATGCTGGGTTACCCAGGTGGCACAGTGGTAAAGAATTGCCTGCCAATACATGAGATGTGCATCAGGTTTGATGCCTGGGTTGGAGAGATCCCCTACATTAGGAAATGGCAACTGTTCCAGTATTCTCGTTTGGAAAATTCCATGGACAGTGGGATGTACATATTCCATGGGGTCACAAAGAGTTGGACACGACTTTGTGTCTGAGCACAGCTGTATGCTAGGAGAAAGGGGTGGGTAACTTTAGTTAGAGTGGTCTGGTAAGGTGTCTCTGGAGAATATCTGAACTGAGAAGGAACTTTAGGGAGAACCAGGAGCGGGAAAAGGAATGGTGGGATTAAAGGTCCAAAAAAACATGGCAGAAAAGAATATGGCAGATTGCAGACTGCCAGCTGGGCGTGGGCAGATCACTGCTGCAGAAATACAGTTTGTGCTTCATGGTGCCAGTGGAGCAAAAACACGTGAAGACAAGATTGGACTGGGACCTGAGGGATCTTGAATCCTTAACTTTATAGCTTTGAGTTTAAATTTTCTTACCTAAAACTGAAGCAGTGGATCCAGCGTTAAGACCATCTTGGTATCTGATTCCTCTTTGTTCTGGTAGACGTAGTAGGTTTAGGATTGTTGGTAGTGCGTGGGCAGGACAGAGATTAGATTGTTCTCCTTCTCTTGACAGTAACTTGGACTTGCTTGTGTTTGAACATGCAGACTCCTCTGTGCCCCTGCAGAGCATGGAGAGAGACAGAGGGAAAGGGAAGTCATGAGTACTTTTCTTCGTCTCAAATAAAGCTTCCTTTTGCCCCACAGAGGAGAGTTTGGTTCCAAAAAGGCACAGATTTCTTCAGAACAAAAACAAAGTTAACTTCAAAGAATCTGAGGGTAAAGAAGAAGAAGGGGGAGACATGATCTTCACCTTCATGTTACTGTAGACACCTTGCTACCCACAGAGATGAATTGGGGTAGGGGGAAAACTGTGAGGCTGACTGTTTAAAATTTTAAGTCTTCCATATCTTTCTTTCCCTGATGCCCCAGACTGAACGCCTCATAAGATGTCCTGCCACTGTGTGGACAAAATGTTATCACACCTTATCTGTAATGGAGAAAAATATTGTCCCAGGACAGGTAACATCATATTTAGTTCCTTCTCACAGACTTTTTAAAAATTAGATCTGAGATGGTGTGTTTGCTCAAGAGGATAAACATGAATGATTGCAATGTTTTATAATTTTGAAGTCTGCAATGGATTTTTTTTTTCTTCTGGAATTCAAATTGCAAGGGGACAGAGAGGCTAAGTTCTGATTAAAGATTAATATAAACTCAACCATAAATTGAGTTTGGACATTTTTTTCCCAGAGAATGGTTACTTTACCCAGTCAATATTTTAACTGTTACTTATGCTAAAGTTGACTAAATGACAGTAATAGATTGTGTGAAAATGATTTATGAAATGTGAATACAGATTGACTTTATTTTCAGACATAAAGAAAAACACTTTGTGTTTGAAGTGAAAGTGATGAACTGGGATTTTTATACTATTATGGTTAAAAAGATGAGATATAAAATGATTTTATTTAACTTTAATTTTCAAAGTGAGGTTAACACTCTAGACTATAAATTGTCATAGCAATCGTAGACCTCTTACTTTAATTTGTGTGTCATTTTCATGCAAACCAGTTAACTATGGGGTAACAAGAGGACACCTTGAACATAATTCAATGTTAAGGAAGGTATTTTGCAAGAAGGAATTTTTTCACTCATTTACACAGCCCTTTGTGAGCAGTAAAGATATACAACATTTTAACCTATTTTTCAACAAACAAAACTTTCCTATTACCCATTTGATCATAAGATAAGTATGTTCAAATATATTGCACTAAATCTTTTTATGGTTAATATGACATTTTGTGGAAAGGTGATTTACAAGGAGATTTAAAATTTCCCTGTGGCAATCCTAGCACCTTAGTTATCCAGCATTCGGATGTTTTGTGAATTTTTTTTTTTTTTTTCATTTTTTAACCTTTGAATTTAAATGAAGCAATGAAATTGCCCAAATATTGTAACTTTTAAAACTTAGGTCTCAGTGTTATTTTCTGAAAGAGATGTTATCAGTCCTAAGCTTGCCATCAGAACTAGCTAGACAGTGGCGGTGTCAGTGTACTCTGAGCAAGTCTTCATAGACAGACAAGTTGAAGGCTATCATTGATGTTAGCCAAGCAGAAAAATATCTATAAGGGAAAAAACAACTTCATTCCTCAATTACTGAACAATGAAAACATTAGCAGGCTATGAAAAATAATGTTTAAAATGTTTAACTAAACACAGTTATTGAAATCAATGAGAAAAATAGAAATTACTTAATAATGCAGTTCTCTGTCTTAATAAGAGATCTTATTAATACAATTATTAATACAATTTATCTTCACTTTGATGTAGAAAGTTGACAGGCCACTGAATTAAATAAGACACATGGTTATCTTAATGAGAGCAGCCCCAAATGAATGATTTGCCTATCTTTCAATATGTTTCCAATTCTGTCTCATCTTCCTTTATGAGTCTTCAACACATGTAATCTCTGTCAAAAGTGATATAGCTAAGGCTTTTAGAAAAGCAGCTTTAGAGGTCAAATTATCTTCTCAGTATCTAGAATGAACTGCTTGGTTCAGCAGCAGTGGTTGCTTTATGACACCACTTAATTAGCATGCTAGGAGGCTTTTAATCTAATACTGTTAGTCGCTCAGTCGTGTCCGACTCTTTGTGACCCCATCGACTGTAGCACACCGGTCTCCCCTGTCCATGGAATTCTCCAGGCAAGAATACTGGAGTGGGTTGCCATTTCCTTCTCCATGAATCTAATATAACATGGCATTCTTGTGTCGTGTGCCCACTTTAACTTGAGGTTAATATTGATGAAGGATATCCCTACTTATCAGATTTAAAGAAGTCTTTTTTAGTTATGTGATTTTCCCCAATGATTATATAAAAATATAATGATTTTAGAAATTTGGTTTTATTAAACTCCAAGATCTTACCCACTATATCTAATCTATTACTCATTCCCTCACCAATTTCCTAATGAATAAACAATATTTGAAAGGGAAATGCCATTTCTGCCTCATCTTGGTAAGAGTGAAGTATGATTTTATGTATTTTTTGAGGACATGTGTTTTATATATGGAATTGGTTTCTATTTTTCAAAAGAATATTTTGAAATATTAGGGTATGTGATAGAACCTTCAGGCTTTGGGAATGGGAGGGCAAGGCTGACCTAGGACTCTTAGCAAAGAAAATTTGCAAACTTTCCCTTAGTGCTCCTGGTTACTATGCTCACCTGGTCCAGGTCCGCTTCCTTCAGTTCTGTTTCTCCAGGTAATTGAAATTCCTGGATCAGTGATCCACACCTGGTCCAATTAGCACTGTGTAAGAAGACAGGCTGGGAACAATAATGTAGAAAAAGAAGGTCAGGAGGGGCTGTTTCCAAAGAAGAAGGTAGGCTGAAGGCAACATATGTACCTACTACAAGCACATGATCAACTTTTAAGACCTCATCCCTTATCCCTTATATTTGCTTCAGGTATAGGCTTGAAATAAAACTGTTAAATACTGTACATTACTTGGAATCATTAGCTATTACTGTTACTTGTTAAAATAGTATTTTTCTATTTACAGCCACAGATTTGAGAAAAAATATTTAAATTAATTCTTCAAAAGAATGCATATATAAACACCTAAATTGGCTCTATGAGAATATACAACTCTATCTTTTGAAGTCAATTAAAATAGCACGTTAAAATATTGGATTAAATGTATTCCATTATTAGTACTGATGCAATTTTTATTTTATGCCTAACTATCTTGTGGCATGTAAGATAAAAGATAAGATTCGAAGATAAATTGTCTTTAAGTGTGATCAGCTAGCTTTACCTATTTCTGAAATGTTATGTTCTGCTACTCCTCTGCCATATACTGAATTAGACATGAGCTTACTCTGTACTCTAGTACTCACTTTGCCTGTTTGCTATGTGACCTTGGGCAAGACACTTAACCTCTATGAGTCTTGGTTTTTTCAGTAGTATGAGAAAGTTAACGTCTGCCTTCCCTGTATCACAAGATTATTATGAGGATAAACAGAATTGCTGTATATGAATGCAGTTTGTGAGCCATGAAATACTGTGTGATTTGTATGTCTGTGTCTCTAAAGTATAAGCTCTTTGAGAGGAAGCACTATAATTTGTATTTCTCTGTTATCCAGTAAGTAGCACAGTTCTCAAACTATGGCAGATGTTCAACCATTTTTGGTATTGATGATGAGGCTAAAAATAAAAGTATGGAGGTCTTGCTAATAATTTTCTTCTGCTTGTAGTCATTTATTCATTCATTCACTATAGGGCCTAAAGTGCCTCCCATGTGCCTGACATTGAATCATTGCAGATAAAATAAGATGTAAGACTCAGTGCTCTCAAGAAATTTGTAGAAAAGGAAAGGAGAGAGACTCATGAGCAGAAAACTATAAACATTATGTGGGACCAAGGACAAAGATAGTTACAGTGCTCTAGAAAGGTGCATCTGATTCAGACTTGGTTCTCTTGAGCATGAGAACTGTAAATTTCTCAGTACAATAAAATAGTTTTGCAATTAGAATTTTAAATGCAAATTAACTTTTAAATTAAGATCAACATTGAATATTCAATATGAAATATAGCTCCTTGAGTATTTTAAGGACATAAATTTAGTACATAGAAAGTTTATGACTTGGCAATAATAATATGTCAAGATATTTTAAATTTGAATTCACAGTATTTATTCCTAGTTGGCGATTATATATTTATTTCCATGTGATTTAGTTTAATGCCCTTATCTCCCATTATGCTGTACACTCTGTGAGATGAAGAACTGTGTTAATCTTGTTTTTCACAGAATGTCCCTGTCCTGCCATGCTGGGTATTTACATATTTGCAGAATGTTGTCTGAATAAATAATCTATGGACAATTGGAAGAAATTTGTGGCATAGACTATTTTATATTGCATGTTATTGAACCTTTATATAATTTTTCATTTTAATAATATTGTTATTAGAACTTTGTATAATTTCTCTCTCTAAACGTTGCTTTTTGTCCCTTGGAACACTCATTCATATTTGTAGTTGCAAATATCAACTCTGTCTCAAGTTTTAGAGCAACATATTTGGTTAACTCTTAAAGGCCTTTTATCACTTAAACTTGAAATATTTAAAAATCTAATTTATTATTTCTTTTCAAATGTACTCCGATAATGATGTCACACATTTCCTATGCTCTAGATCAGAAAACTGGATGGATCTTACGTTTTTCTTACTGCCCCTCGTGTGTCAAGCTGCTGCTGCTGCTAATTCGCTTCAGTCTTGTCTGGCTCTGTGCAACCCCATGGACAGCAGCCCACCAGGCTCCTCCATCCACGGAATTCTGCCATTTCCTTCTCCCATGTGTCAATAAGTATGTCTAATTGGCCATTGTTCTGTCCCTTACTATATGGATTTCCCAAGTGGCGCCAGTGGTAAGGAACCTTCCTGCCAAAGCAGGAAACAAAACAGATGTGGGTTCAGTCCCTGGGTCAGGAAGATCCCCTGGAGAGGAAATGGCAACCCACTCCAGTACCCATGCCTGGGAAATCCCACGGACAGAGGTGCCTGGCAGGCTACAGTCCGTGGGGCTGCAAAGAGGCAGACACGACTGAGCAGGCACGCACTTCTTTCTCATTACTGTCTTTGAAGCCCTTACTTTCTTACATCCACCACACCCCAGTTTCCTTGTCTTCACTTTATCTCCTTTCAGATCTCGAGGTATTTAAGTGCTGGATTAAATTCTCTGAAGCACCACAAATCATTGCCTTCCTGCTCCTCCTGTATTTTAGTGAACAGTTCTTCACTGAATGAACAATTTAGGTAACTCACTCCCCCATGAAAAATGAAAAAACAAACTGGGCCTGAATCATCTTTTTTTTAATGCTATTCTCCCAAATCATCCCACCCTCTACCTCTCCCTCTCCCTCAGAGTCCAAAAATCCACTCTACACATCTGTATCTCTTTTACTGTCTTGCATACAGGGTCCTCATTACCATCTTTCTAAATTCCATATATATGTGTCATGACCAACCTGGATAGTATATTCAAAAGCAGAGACATTACTTGGCCGACTAAGGTCCGCCTAGTCAAGGCTATGGTTTTTCCTGTGGTCATGTATGGATGTGAAAGTTGGACTGTGAAGAAAGCTGAGCGCCGAAGAATCGATGCTTTTGAACTGTGGTGTTGGAGAAGACTCTTGAGAGTCCCTTGGACTGCAAGGAGATCCAACCAGTCCATTCTGAAGGATATCAACCCTGGGATTTCTTTGGAAGGAATGATGCTAAAGCTGAAACTCCAGTACTTTGGCCATCTCATGCGAAGAGTTGACTCATTGGAAAAGACTCTGATGCTGGGAGGGATTGGGGGCAGGAGGAGAAGGGGACGACCGAGGATGAGATGGCTGGATGGCATCACGGACTTGATGGACGTGAGTCTGAGTGAACTCTGGGAGATGGTGATGGACAGGGAGGCCTGGCGTGCTGTGATTCATGGGGTCGCAAAGAGTCGGACACGACTGAGCGACTGAACTGAACTGAANTTTCTTTGGAAGGAATGATGCTCAAGCTGAAACTCCAGTACTTTGGCCATCTCATGCGAAGAGTTGACTCATTGGAAAAGACTCTGATGCTGGGAGGGATTGGGGGCAGGAGGAGAAGGGGACGACCGAGGATGAGATGGCTGGATGGCATCACGGACTTGATGGACATGAGTTTGAGTGAACTCCGGGAGCTGGTGATGAACAGGGAGGCCTGGCATGCTGCGATTCATGGGGTCGCAGAGAGTCGGACATGACTGAGCGACTAAACTGAACTGAGTGTACAGCTCTTTCAAAATGACAACCAATGTTTCATCAAACTTAAGAAAAACTAATGTGAAGAAAAAAGAATCATTTAAAACCCATTCCTGAAGTAGATGATTGTGGATTATATCTACCACTCTTGACTCCTCTGTCTTTAATGGGAGCTCAAAGCAACAGCCTGAATAATATTCAACTACAGATGAGGTGAGCAAGAACAGACTTTTATTACAAAGGAAATTACGAGGCTAATTTGCACTGAGTAGTTTAAACAGGTCTACCAACTACACTGATCTGAGAAAATATTACCCAGAGACAAAAATGGAAGAGACTAGCCTAAGATAATGCTTTTTCCATTTTTATATTCATATTTTAGAATCTTATCTTAAAATAGGTTGTCAGGTGGGTTAATGGTCCATTTTGATACTAAATACCAAAAAAAAAAAAAAAGGCAGTTTATTGAATCTGCACCTTGAAGCAAGCTTCCATAAACCCAAAATCTAATACTTGTTAGTTGCATAAGAGGCATGAAGAACATTAAAACCTTCCATGAGAGAAGTATGTTTAGTAGACCAAGGATTCCATCACAAATATTGCTATGAGGATCATGGTATAAAAAAAATTAAAGCAATCAACTGCAGATAAAATATTAATATAATAAAAACATGTGCTGTATTGAGAGAAGCATATGGAGAAGCAAAAAAAAATGTACTAGTATATGTAGAATATTAATAGCTGGGTCACCAATTTTGTTTATGCCTGACATGTTATCTGTTGCCTTCATAGGATTCAGAAATGTCTTTTTCTCATTTTGGATCTTGGCCTATGGTGATATTCTTTAGATTGCAATAGCTACTCACATGGTTTATCAATTTGTATTGTCAACCAGTCCGTGTACATACATTTTGAAGAGATATTTAGCTTTTGCTAGTGGAGTCATTTCCAGATCAGAAAGTAAAACAAAGGAGAAACCTCTCAGTTTTATGTTAAGAAATAAAGCAACAACAAACAAAAAACCTCTCTAGAATTAGGACAAGGTAAATATATTTAGAACAAGATAAATATGGTCAATGATCATTAACTCTAACCTTATGCACTTAAGGTCGACAGACATCATCTAACAGATAAAAAGGGTAAAAAATATTTAGAGATGTTACTCATACTGCCCATGTTAAAGTATTACAGCTGTAAGAGACCATCAGTAAATTTTAAAACAGTGCCCAATTACTCTTTCTTTGTGCTCAGTTACTGATACTATCTGCCAAGCTATAGTCAAACTCAGTAAATAAATAAACCAATAAAACCCTTGGGGGAAAGTCCTTAATCTACAACACAGTGATTTTGTGGCTTGGAAAAAAGAAAAACTTTGGAAAATAAACTTTTACAAAATAATACTAGGAACTATATTTATCTTTCTACCTATGGTATTGAAAAAACACAGGCAGTGCAGTTTGTTGATTTAACAGAATAATGTTGAACCAAACCGGGTGCTGATATGATTCTGGAGAATAAAACAGACTCGGTCTCTGTCCTCATAGAGCTTATGATATTATTGCTTAGTATTCCAATTATCCTTTTTTTTTTTTTTTTATTCAGGAAATATAGATATTAACCAATCATCCAATCATAAAAACTCTACCTAGAATTTAAAGAGCAAAGGTGTGCATGCTAGGAAATAATGTTGGAAAAGTGGGAAATCTGAAGTCTCATATATAAACTTCATCTCAGTAGTAGCTCTCAATTTCCCAGTGAGTAATAATACAATAAGATAAAATTGTCTTTTTCCCTGTATTATAATATTAATGAAAAATGAAAGATATACTATGAGAGAAAATATGCTATATAAAACCTAGATGTTCTTGTTTATATTTATTTATTCAGCACAGTTTGGTTGCATGCTCATTAGACTCAAGAAGAAACTCATCATGGTCCTGCTCATTTTTATATACTTAGAATACAGTATGTTCACCAGAAATCTTACTAAAAGACAAAGAATAATAAGATCATGTGGCTGTAGAAGTAAAATGTTCTGAGACTGGGCTCTCAGATGATGAAAACAGATCGTTTAGACTGGAGAAATGGTCACTGGTCTGAGCCTTAACTTAGAGGTAAAATGTAGGTTTGTGGAAATGGCAAAGGAAGAATCCAGGACAAAAAATTATGCACAGAATCAAATATGAATTTACATTTGGTCAATTAGATAATCTGTCCCCCAGGTTTTCCCAGGTACTTATGAAGCAAGTGTAAGCTAAGAGGTCAGGATCCTGAGTTATGTGACAAGAACATCGAGAGACAGGCTAAAGTGGAACTAGAGACCAGACTGTGGCTGATCTTCACTTTGGTAAGCAAAGACAATCACCAAAGTTTTGATTATGGCCACAACTGCCCCTTAGGAAGATTAATTTAGCAGCATTTTCCTGAGTTGGTTAAAGATAAGGCAAGGCCTAGTAAAAAGCTAGCAGGATCAATGGAAATGCTAAAGTCTGGAGTGGTATAAATATTAGAGGACTGAGCAGTTGAATGGGCTTAGAAGTTGAGGAAAAGAAAATAGTCCAAAATTAACTCCAAGTTTTAAGCTCAGGTTACTGGGGGTTATGATAATAAATGGTGTGCTGGAAAATGTTCAACAATAAGCTATAAAAAGAGAAAGAAGGAAGAAGAAAATGAAGCCTTAATTTGTAGGATTTGCCATTATCTGTGGTGTAAATATTTCCAGTATGGCCAACCTCAGTGTTGGGAAGAGACACACACAGTAACCCCTCATATGCTGGTGAGAGTCAGATCTAGCACACCAGTGATGGACATGAAGGAGTGAAGTTGAGGAGCTCTGAGAAGGGAGCTGGGAACCTCAACCCTGCACATAGTGAATTTACAGGGATTAGTGGTTGTTCAGTCACTCAATGTGTCCAGAACACATTGGCAGAACACCAGGCTTCTCCATCCTTCATCATCTCCCGGAGCCTGCTCAAACTTATTCCACTGAGTTGGTGATGCCATCCAACCATCTTGCCTTCTCTTGTCCCCTTCTCCTCCTGCCTCTAATCTTTCCCAGCATCAGGGTCTTTTCTAATGAGTCAGGTCTTCACTTCAGGTGGCCAAAATATTGGAGCTTCAGCTTCAGCTTCAGTCCTTTCAATGAATATTCAGGATTGATTTCCTTTGGGATTGACTGGTTGGATCTCCTTGCAGTCCAAGGGACTCTCAAGAGTCTTCTCCAACACCACAGTTTAAAAGCATCAATTCTTCAGCTCTCAGCCTTCTTTATGGTCCAATTGTCACATCCATACATGACTACTGGAAAAAATATAGCTTGTCTATACAGACCTTTGCCAGCGCAGTAATGACTCTGCTTCTTAATATCTGTCTAGGGATTAGTGAGAGTATCAAAATTGCATGCATGCATGCTAAGTCACTTCAGTTGTGTCTAGTTCTTTGTGACCTTATGGACTGTAGCCCTCCAGGCTCCTCTGTCCAGACCCTTCTCCAAGGGATCTTCCCAACCCAGGGCTTGAACCTATTTCTCTTATGTCTCTTGCATTAGCAAGTGGATCTAAATGATAATATTTAGCAAACAGTTGGAAATCTGGATTGTAGTTCAGTGACTAAATCAGCTTTACTTATATATATATAGGGGTTCTGTGCACAGAAATTATATTAAAGGTAAAGAAAATTACCTTAGTAGAGAATTCAGGGAGAGAAAAATTAGAAATAATGACAGATCTGAGAAAATATCTGATTTGGGGAGCAAGAGGAGGCAGGAGAAGAATAGTCTGGAGAGGTAGAAGGCAAATCAGAAGAGTGTTCCATTCTAGAAACCGAGAAAATGCATCTTAAGAAGGCTTGGCTAAGGTGCCAAGGGTGGCAGTGAGGTCAAGGATGATTAAACTGAACTAAAAGTCTTCATAAAAGTCTTCTAGATGATTCTGTTTAGGCCACTAGGACCCTGAAGGATGCAGTTTCAGCAGAGTTGTGGGTTGAAAGAGTTTCAGCAGTGTATATCTTCTCATTCTTTTAATGTATTTGACAGCAAAAGGAATGAGAAAAAATGAAAGGGTAGCTCTTGTTTTTCTTTTTTTGAGCTATTACTATTTCAGTGGAAATTTAGCTGCAGCATTAGAAGAAAAACAAACTCTCATAAGACTCACTAGTAGCAAAAATGGCTTTAGTCCAAAGTTAAAGGCTTGTGAGCCCCATTGGGGTTGCCCTTGGGCTGCCCAATACATGCTATGAGCCTCACTTAGGCAAACCACTTGGGAGAGGAGAGACTCTCATGGGTAAAGCAAACAGAAGCAGTGGAATAAGCCAACATCAGTCCCATGAAGAGGAAGAATATGACAAAGCATTTGCTTTAGGAAAAATATGGGGGTAAGGAGAAAGAGGGAGACAATGCCAAGAATAAATATCTGAAAAAAATACATTTTTCTAGAATTACTTGTGTTGTTCAGCCAGTTTAAAGCTTAACAGAGCAAAATTGTCTTCTGAGCCCACAATTCTTATTTTCCAAGTTGTTCCCCATGTTGTTTTCTTCTTGCCTGGAATAGATTATTTCTTCATTAACACATTTCCAGATTCTACCCAAAATGTTAAGTCTAGGCCATCATACTCCCTCCTCTTCTCTAACTCACAGTAGTTTCAAGATGCTCAAACTACACTGCACTGTCTATAAAATGCATAAAAAAGAGCAACAAATATCTATTAAATACCTATTATAAACAGTGCATGTACATTGACACAGTTAATCCAAGTCTTGCATTGTACAGTATTCTGATTATTTTATGTATACATCCTCTCATTCTTTTAATATATTTGACATATTAAATGATACTGTTTACATTTGAAAAGTGCAAATCTTATATTGTCCTTTTGTAAACCTTTCTTTCCTATACAGGGAACAGTTATAGGCTGGTTAAAAAAATTTTTTAATGATTCTTATTGAATTGGATTGAAATTTTTAAGAAAAAGTTCATTCATTGATATCTTTATGTATAGTACAACATAGTAACTCTTGTGTAGCTGAAGATAAACTATAGTATATCTTTGTTTAAAACACTGTGCTTTTTTAAAAGTAGGTTCTGGAGAAAAGGAATGGTTCTTCTAAGAAATGAATTTGGAAACAAGTGGAAGATAAGAGTAATTTATCAATATCATCAATTCAGCTGTAACAAGGATAAGACCTTTTGAAATAAATTAATTGACCCTCCCCCATCCAGCCAGAGGCATTCATTATCTGAGGCAGGATTTGGATTATTAAAGCAGGGATACAAAAAGGGAAAAAAATCAGTGTTCTAGGAAGGCTGTTGTTTTTATTTTTTATCAGTGTGTGGTGAGACAAAAGTTTATGAATAAGGATTTGTGGCAAAAGAAAGTGGCTTTCTAAATTCCAAGAGCGACTTACTTATACAAATTAAACTTTGGAGATATGAAAATACGCTTTAGTATATATATAGAAAGGAAAAAAAAATGTAGGGAAAGCTCAGCTTCAACAAAAGAAAGCAAAAGATATGGTCCTGATAGTGATTCTGAGAGAATACAAGGGGAGGAGGCAAGAATCCTAATTATGTGTCCTGGCTTTCCCCTAAAGAAGTTGCAAAAGGTAAGAGGGAAGGTTTGAAAAAATTCTCTGTACTAGATGTCTCAGATGTAGCTCAGGAAAATGACAAAGCTGTGAAGAAAATACCTCAAATCAAAATGGTGGTGACCATATGGAGCCAACTAAGATGTTTCTAAGATGTCCTTTAAAAATTGCTGTCCGAGAAGTGTTTAATCAGAGGAGAGTCCTGGAAAAACCTTCACAGTCTGGCTCACATAAACATCAAGGTAACCTCTAAAGGAGAGAAAGGGCTGCATGGCATACTGAGGAAGGATGGAAGGGATAGTGGGGAATAAATCTAGGTGTTCCTTAAGAAAGTAGGAGGCACAAGAAAGTAGTTGAATTGAGAAGCAACAGATGTTCAATGAGACCACCATAGTGAGACTAGGAGCAGATGAAAGGAAATTAACCAGAGATTCTTTAGAATCAATAAAAGGTGAGGTAAAGCTGATAGACCAATGGAAACTGAGATAGATTTATCTTTGACATTTACAAGCCATAAATTTCAGTAATGTCATTACTGAATGCCACCCCAATCCCCATCACACACCAAAAAAAAAAAAAAAAAAAAAAAGGCTGTATTAACAACAATTCAGTGGGCACTAGTGCCATATGGCTAGTAACTAAAGAAACCAGACTGCCTTTGTCACATCATAGACCAGCAAAGATATGAAGGACATGTAGACCACCTTTCTCTTTGCAAACAGAATGCTGAAGCTTTTCCGTAAACCCAGACATCATCTTGAGAAAAAGGACTGAAAGAAGAGAAATACCACTATGAAGAAGCTTACCTTTAAATTAACAGAATATTTTCCAGAAGGCTGCTTAAATGCAAAAGTCTGTGATTCTTTTAATTACCAGGTTTAGGTTTGTATTTACTTATACCCAACAGGATGGAGGGCTTGAGCATTAGTCATGGCAAATGAGTAGCAGCATTTCTTTTTTGCATGTTTTGAATCACAGACTACACATTTTGATACATAAACTAATAGGAGAGTAACAAAAATGTTTGAAAACATGGTTTCGAGAAAGCCATTTTTTAAGTTGTCATGATATTTTGTTGTCTTTTTTTAAAATTTACAGTGAAAAGTAGGTAAAAAAAAATTGGAAATAAGACAAGTTTTCCTTTGTACAAGAAAATAGAGTATGTACTGCGATATGAATAGCAATGGTAAAGCAAGACCAATCTCACATCACAGGATCAAGTTATTAAGATGAGTGCTACTGCTAGGAAACTGAACACAATCCACATTTTAATACCTGAAGCATCATAGATGAAAGGAAAAAGCTTGTTTTCTAAAATAAGCAAACTGGGATTAAATAAAGTAGATTAGGATAAAGTTTATTACTAAAGGTATAGCTTCTAGAAAGTTGTGTTTATTTAAATCTTGCTCTAAACTGTGTCCCTCTTTTGATATACAGTGGAAATGATAAAATGTAGCAATTTATCTGGGCTTCCTAGGTGGCACTAGTGGGAAAGAACCCGCTGCCAATGCAGAAGGCGTGAGACCTGGGTTCAGTCCCTGGGTTGGGAAGATTCCCTGGAGGAGGGCATGCAACCCACTCCTATATTCTTGCCTGGAGAGTCCCATGGACAGATAAGCCTGTTGGGCTGCAGTCCATGAAGTTGCAAAGAATTGGACACAACTAAAGCAACTTAAACAAAAACTTGAAAAACAATTTACCTATTTTTATTTTAATAAATGTTTTATAAGTAAAAGGTTAATTGAGGGAAAATATACACTGTATGAAATTCAGAAATGTATGACAGTACAGTGCCCCGTGGGACTTCTCAGGTGACTCAGTGGTACAGAACCCGCCTACCAATGTAAGAGACATAAGAGGTGCAGGTTCGACCCCTCAGTCATAAAGACCCCCTGGAGGAGGGCATGCAACCCACTCCAGCATTCTCGCCTGGAGAATCCCATGGACAGAGGAGCCTGGCAGGCTACAGTTCCTAGGGTCACAAAGAGTTGGACACGACTGAAATAACTTAGCAAACACTCACGGTGCCTTGTAGAACGGGCTCATGTCTGCAAGTCAAATATCATCGATAGCCTGTTGTCAGATACTGAAACAGGACACGTGGTTTCAGGGAGGTGTCCCAAAGCTGTTAGGTGGCAACAGGTATCACTTTAATAAAGACATCATTTCATAAGTAATCTGTTTAGGATACTTATATTATCATAGAAGTTGAAGAAATCTTGTCAACTTGAGATTTGAGTTTTTTAAGATATAAAAATAAGAATGGAACTGTTTCTTTCTGGCTGAAAACTCTCAGTTTATTAGAAAAAACTTTGGTATATTTACTTGTAAGATGTATATTTATTATCGCCTGTGTCTTCCAATGCTCTTGAAAAAGTCATTCATGTTTATTGTTATATTACTTTTACGAAGAAAACAGCTACTGTTTCAAAGCACTGCAAATACCATATAATGCCACATCATTTTTCAAATTTTATAATAAAATATGGAAATAACTTGACAGTTATATCTGCTTCTTTAAAATATTCTCCCTCCCAATCCATGTCCCTCCCCCTCAAAAAGAATTTCCCACAGTTATGCTTTAGGTGTAAAAATGTTATTACAGTAAAGCTGGAAGCATTAAAAGGAAATACAAGCTATAAAATGGATATAAAAACATGTTTAACTTAACTAGTAATCAAAGGAGAAGTAAAAACAAGATTTCAAATTGTTGCTTGCTAAATTTAACAAAAAGTTATGTGTTTTTGTTTTTATTATTAATATTCATACTTGCCACTGGGCTCTAAGAGAGATACTCTTATTTACTGTTGGTGGAAGTATGAGTGCAGCACACATGCTAAGTTACTTCAGTCGTGTCCAGTTCTTTGTGACTCTATGGCCTGTAGCCCTCTAGGCTCTTCTGTCCATGGGATCCTCCAGGCAAGAATATGGGAGTAGGTTGCCATGCCCTCCTCCAGGAGATCTTCCCAGCCCAGGAAGCGAACCTGTGACTCCTACACTGCAGGCAGATCTTTTACCACTGAGCTCCCTGGGAAGCCCTGGTAGAAGCACAATTTGGTGCAATCTTTCTGTAAAGTACTTTGAAAATATGTATGGAATATCAACAAATGTTCATGGAGTTTGAACCACAGTCTCCATACCTAAGAATCTAAAGATATGTCAGGGAATCATGTGAAAGCACTGTCACTGAATATTGTAAGGGAGAAAATGGAAACTCTCTAAATGTACAAAGATCTGAAGCTAATTAAATCAAAATAGAACTGTTTTTGTTTGCCCAATTTAAAAATGGCAATATGGGCTCTTGAATTCAATTCAAAAGTACTTTGAAAATATGTATGGAATATCAACAAATGTTCATGGAGTTTGAACCACAGTCTCCATACCTAAGAATCTAAAGATATGTCAGGGAATCATGTGAAAGCACTGTCACTGAATATTGTAAGGGAGAAAATGGAAACTCTCTAAATGTACAAAGATCTGAAGCTAATTAAATCAAAATAGAACTGTTTTTGTTTGCCCAATTTAAAAATGGCAATATGGGCTCTTGAATTCAATTCTCTACTTGCCAACATCAGACTTGACCCAAGGGGCCATTTCATTCTGGCATTAATTCTTTGTTAATGATGTAATAAGTTGTTGAGTAAGAACATTTTCAAAGAATATATATATATATATAAACCATGAAAGTTTAGTTGGTGTGGGTATATTTGGGAGGGAGAGGGAAATAGTCCAAAGTGCTAACAGATTTTAACTTTCAGTGGTAAAATTTTCTTAACTTTTCTCTTTTTAACATTTCTTCTTTAATATTTATGAGTTTCACAAATTTCCTACCAAAAGGTTCATTCGTTTTAAAATCAGAAAGAAAATAAAATGATCGGTACTGAAGACAAAATAAATTCTGAAAACTTCATATCTATTATATTTTACAAATAAAATTCAAGTTTCCCCAGATTCACCTGTTTGTAAACAATATCCTATTAAATATTTTCATAAAAATAGAAATGAAGTTCAGATACTTTCAAAAATTAAGTTAGACCTCTGTCTCTAAATCATGAATAGCAAAGGTAATATTTCACATTTTTCTAGTAATCCACTTTTTCAAAGAAGTTACATATATGTGAATCATCTGTCTCTTCTCCTTCAACCTGATTTCATGACTGAATCAGAGAATCTGAGCTGCAAGAACCCTAGGAATCAACCAATTGAAATCCTGCTTAGTGCAAAGGAATTTATCATAACCTGTCTGTGAAAGTGAAGGTGTTAGTCATTTCCCACGTCTGACTCTTTGCAACCCTGTGGACTGTAGCTTGCCAGGCTTCTCTGTCCATGGAATTCTCCAGGCTAGAACACTGGAATGGGTAGCCATTCTCTTCTCCAGGGTATCTTCCTGAACCAGATTGAACCCAGATATTGTGCATTAAGGGCAAATTCTTTACCATCTGAGCCACTAGGAATCTTGAGAGAGGCTCTATTCAATCTTGTAAATGTTTCCAAAGCTCATGAAACAAGGAGTTTTCATTTGCTGGTCAGTTTTAGTGGATACAAAGTCCTAATATTAAATGAAAACATGTCAAAAGAAAGCAGTGGCTACTAATCTTGAACTTTCTTATGTAAAAAGGAATTGGCCATTCCCAATCCTGAGTGTCCATTTTTCTAAAACTGGTCCATAGACCACCTGCATGAAACCACCTGAGAATTTCTTTTGAAATGTAGATTTCCAGACCTCACCTGACACCTTTTGAACCAGAATATCTGTAGGTGGAGCCAGGAATATATATTTTTCACTAGCTTCTTACTGATTCTTGGATGTCTGGGTAGATAGGTCCTTCTGAGAAAGAATGAACCCTTTTAGTTTCTTGCTTTGCCTTGGAGATGGCCTTGTAAGCTCCTGAATCAGTTTTCCTTTAGTCATCAAATAGGGCTTGAGGGCTATTTCCCCCTCCAGTGTCACTACTCTTGTAAACTCCCACTTCAACATCATTTACTGTGTCAGGCACTATACCTTGTGTGGAGGACTCAAAAATTGAGTACATGTGGTCTTTGCTGGTAAGGAGCTCATTGCTAAGCATAGCATCCTCTGGTCTATGTAGCTGACAGGTTCATCTTTCCTGGTATCAGGATTTGATTATTTTTCCTCTATACCTTTCTCTGGAAGATAATTCAGTTGGAAAGCTTCTATCTCAAGAATACATACTAGGATTTACTTTTCTAAGAATTGGTCTCTAGTGATTGGAACCCATTCTGTCCCTTTATTTTGGAAAGTAGTCCCAGTTATATTCTTTTTAAACTGAAGTGAAATTTATGTAACATCAAAGTAATTATTTTAAAGTGAACAATTCAGCAATATTTAATACATTCATATTGTGTAATCACCATCTCTACTAGTTCTAAAACATAAAAAAAAAAACCAAAGGATACATCATAAACATTAGGCAGTTTCTCCCCATTCACTGTCTACTGTGTGAATACTTTCGCTCGTTTCTTTTCTGTTTAACTTCTCATACCTCTTACTCTCTAAACAGTTAAGACTTTTTATGCTAAAAGATAGTTTCTGACTTCATCAGCATTTATTCTTTTTAGTGTTCTATATTGTAGGCAGCTGATATCATCTTGTTTTTGTATTTCTGGTCATGGTAGAGAGGTCTGACAGAATGTGGTCCACTGGAGAAGGGAATGGCAAACCACTTCAGTATTCTTGCCTTGAGAACCCTATGAACAATATGAAAAGGCAAAATGATAGGATACTGAAAGAGGAACTCCCCAGGTCAGTAGGTGCCCAATATGCTACTGGAGGTCAGTGGAGAAATAACTCCAGAAAGAATGAAGGGATGGAGCCAAACAAAAACAATACCCAGCTGTGGGTGTGACTGATGATAGAAGCAAGATCTGATGCTGTAAAGAGCAATATTGCATAGGAACCTGGAATGTTAGGTCCATGAATCAAGGCAAATTGGAAGTGGCCAAACAAGAGATGGCAAGAGTGAATGTCGACTTTGGCCACCTCATGCGAAGAGTTGACTCATTGGAAAACACTCTGATGCTGGGAGGGATTGGGGGCAGGAGGAGAAGGGGACGACAGAGGATGAGATGGATGGATGGCATCACTGACTCAAT
>SJYX01003604.1:10366-22108 GCA_006410675.1 Oreotragus oreotragus | reverse complement strand
GACATGAGTCTGAGTGAACTCCGGGGGTTGGTGATGGACAGGGAGGCCTGGTGTGCTGTGATTCATGGGGTCGCAAAGAGTTGGACATGACTGAGCGACTGAAATTAACTGAACTGAACTGAATGAACATTTAAATTCCAAACTGTCTGATGTAATGCATCATTTTTTGTAATAAATATAGAATAAACTATTTTAACTATGGCTGTTGTATATATGTATTGTGGACATTTAAATAATGTATAATAAAGTAAAACGTAAGAGTGTTTCTTAAATTTACCACATTTACCAGAGAAACTATTGTGGGGCATTCCAGAATATTTCTTGATTCAGCTAAATGCGTATACCCCTCCCCCAAATTATATCATATTAGTCATATCATTATATCAATAATCAGAGTTTTAACCAGTTGTTCATTTATATTGCACTTCCATGGGATTTTCTAGGCAAGTATACCAGAGTATACATGCCATGCCCTCCTCCAGGGGATCTTCCCAACATTTATATTATGTTTTACCTATTCATTCATTCTTGAAACCACTATTTATGGATGTTTTTAAATGGCAAAAATTTTCTAGGCTATGGAGATTGAGGAATGAATAAACATCCAGGTCAACATCTGTCAGGCCATCATTTGAAATAAATATACAGACTTACATCACCTAGAGAGTCCATAATTTCACACAATTCATTTAATCATTCTTCTGCTAAAAAGCAAGAATTCTTTTAACTAACCTTTATTAATTAGCTATCAGATACCACAGGCATGACACTGAGGTAAGCAGTATATTTGTTTTTGTTTTCATAACTGACATCTGAACTAAGTAGTGGTTAGTTTCACTTTTAGTGTAAAGTTAACCTCTTTTGTATCTGAAGCAATGTTAAATTTTTGAGGAAGCTGTGAGTAAAGCAGACTCAATCATTCCAGCTATGCACCCAGGAGTGTAGAAATACATTTAACCCACCCTAAATGATTGTAGATCAGCCCTGGGATTTCTTTGGAAGAAATGATGCTAAAGCTGAAACTCCAGTACTTTGCCCATCTCATGTGAAGAGTTGACTCATTGGAAAAGACTCTGATGCTGGGAGGGATTGAGGGCAGGAGGAGAAGGGGACGACAGAGGATGTGATGGCTAGATGGCATCACTGACTCGATGGGTGTGAGTCTGAGTGAACTCTGGGAGCTGGTGATGGACAGGGAGGCCTGGCGTGCTGTGATTCATGGGGTCGCAAAGAGTCGGACACGGCTGAGTGACTGAACTGAACTGAACTGAAACGATTGTACAGCAGCAGAACTATCAAAATAAGTAAAACCTTCCAAACAAAGGTACCAACTATTAAGTGTAGACCTGACCAATGAGAACAGATATAACATATAAAGAAGTGAATGTCTACTAGCTTAGGTATACACTGTAGGGATATCCAATCTTCAATTCACTTGAGTCTTCTCTGTACCTTTTTGTGTTTTGCTCATTTGTTTTGTTTTGTGAGAAACGGGCAATATTTGTGCTTTTTCATTTACATATTTGGCTATGTAGAAACCCCAGGGAATGAATCATTTTGGATAGCTGAAAATTTTAATCATTTTTGATGGAAATCTTTCTAAAATGGATTTCACACTTCCCTGCCTTCTTAAACAGAGTGGATGGAATGTAATTAATCTTTTTTTGATGACTTGGTTTTATCATCATGAACATTAATGACTGTGCTGTTCTATCCAGAGATGCCGTCCTAGACACTGCTTGAAGTATGTAGGATGGCCTGTGGTCCTATTAGTCTCTAGGAATATTTGTGTCGAGGTTATATTCTTCCTTTACTGGTAGATCCCCAGTTGCCATTCTTACTGCTCATAATGAAGCAAAAAGAGGTGGGATTAGAAGGAAAATAAACTGTGTTCAGATCCAGCTCTTAGTTTGGGGGTCAATTACTCAATCCAATTTCTTTATCTATAAAATGATCACAGCAACTCACTTAATTGAGATGTGAAAGTGAAAAGTGAAAGTTGCTCAGGCATGTCTGACTCTTTGCTACCTCATGGACTATACAGTCCATGGAATTCTCCAAGCCAGAATATTGGAGTGGGCAGCCTTTCCTTTCTCTAGGGGATCTTCCCAATCCAGGGATTGAGCCCAGAACTTCCCAACCCAGGGATCCAACCCAGGTCTCCCACATTGCAGGAGAGTAAAGATTAAATAATAGGTCTTAAGTATAGTGGATGGGGCTTCCCTGGTGGCTCAGAGGTTAAAGAGTCTGCCTACAGTGTGGGATACCCAGGTTTGATTCCTGGGTCGGGAAGATCACCTGGAGAAGGAAATGGCAACCCATTCCAGTATTGTTGCCTGGAGAATTCTATGGACAGAGGAGAATACTAGGTATATTTCTAAATTCTGGAGATAAACCAGAGAGAGAAAAAAGAAAAGAAAAAAGTCTCTGTCCAAATGTAGCTTACAGTTTAGTAGGAGAGATGGAAGATAAAACACAGATAATAAAATATGTAGTGTATCATTTTATATGTCTTAAAAAAAGAATAAACCAGGAGAGGAAACATACAAAGCAGGTAGTCAGGGGAGAGATTCAATTTAAAATACAGTGGTTAATAAAGACCATGGATAAGGTGCATATGAAGAAAAGCTTAAAGGAAAGAACCTTGAATACATTTTGGCAGAAGGCTCTTTCAAGAAGAGGGAATAGTAAATACAAAAGGAGGCAAGAAAGAACTTACTGTGTTCATGGAGTGGAAAGGAATCCCAGAGACTGGAAAAGAATTATCCTGTCAGACAATAATGAGAGCTAAGTTCAAAGAGCAAATGCAAAAGGGCATGAGGAGTGTCTCCGCTGATGTCATGGGTGGTTGCAACATTAAGTAGATAAAATGACTCACTTGAAAAATTTGGCAAAGAAGCAAGCCTTACAGGTTCTGGAGGTAATAGCTTTCTCAGTTCCATTCAGTCACTCAGTCGTGTCTGACTCTTTGTGAACCCATGAATCGCAGCATGCCAGGCCTCCCTGTTCATCAACATCTCCCGGAGTTCACTCAGACTCATGTCCATCGAGTCAGTGATGCCATCCAGCCATCTCATCCTCCGTCGTCCCCTTCTCCTCCTGCCCCCAATCCCTCCCAGCATCAGAGTCTTTCCAATGAGTCAATTCTTCACATGAGGTGGCCAGAGTACTGGAGTTTCAGCTTTAGCATCATTCCTTCCAAAGAAATGCCAGGGTTGATCTCCTTCAGAATGGACTGGTTGGATCTCCTTGCAGTCCAAGGGACTCTCAAGAGTCCTCTCCAATACCACAGTTCAAAACCATCAATTCTTCGGTGCTCAGCCTTCTTCACAGTCCAACTTTCACATCCATACATGATCACAGGAAAAACCATAGCTTTGACTAGGAGGACCTTAGTCGGCAAAGTAATGTCTCTGCTTTTGAATATGCTATCTAGGTTGGTCATAACTTTTCTTCCAAGGATTAAGCGTCTTTTAATTTCATGGCTGCAATCACCATCAGCAGTGATTTTGGAGCCCCCCAAAAGTAAAGTCTGACACTGTTTCCACTGTTTCCCCATCTATTTCCCATGAAGTGATGGGACTGGATACCATGATCTTCATTTTCTGAATGTTGTTGAGCTTTAAGCCAACTTTTTCGCTTTCCCCTTTCATTTTCATGAAGAGGCTTTTTAGTTCCTCTTCAATTTCTGCCATAAGGGTGGTGTCATTTGCATATCTGAGGTGATTGATATTTCTCCTGGCAATCTTGATTCCAGCCTGTGTTTCTTCCAGTCCAGCATTTCTCATAATGTACTCTGCATATAAGTTAAATAAGCAGGGTGACAATATACAGCCTTGACATAGTCCTTTTCCTATTTGGAACCAGTCTGTTGTTCCATATCCAGTTCTAACCGTTGCGTCCTGACCTGCATACAGATTTCTCAAGAGGCAGGTTAGGTGGTCTGGTATTCCCATCTCTCTCATAATTTTCCACATTTTATTGTAATTCACACAGTCAAAGGCTTTGTCATAGTCAATAAAGCAGAAATAGATGTTTTTCTGGAACTCTCTTTCTTTTTCCATGATCCAGTGGATGCTGTCAATTTGATCTCTGGTTCCTCTGCCTTTTCTAANAAGTTAAATAAGCAGGGTGACAATATACAGCCTTGACGTACTCCTTTTCCTATTTGGAACCAGTCTGTTGTTTCATGTCCAGTTCTAACTGTTGCTTCCTGACCTGCATACAGATTTCTCAAGAGGCAGGTCAGGTGGTCTGGTATTCCCATCTCTTTCAGAATTTTCCACAGTTTATTGGGATCCACACAGTCAAAGGCTTTGGCATAGTCAATAAAGCAGAAATAGATGTTTTTCTGGAACTCTCTTGCTTTTTCCATGATCCAGTGGATGCTGGCAATTTGATCTCTGGTTCCTCTGCCTTTTCTAAAACCAGCTTGAACATCAGGGAGTTCACGGTTCACGTATTGCTGAAGCCTGGCTTGGAGAATTTTGAGCATTACTTTACTAGCGTGTGAGATGAGTGCATAACTGTGCGTTATACAGTCATGGATGGGAAACAAAAGATGTACATATTTGGCAAGATAAATAAAACTATCTTTGTTCACAGATGATGTAATTGTACAACTCAGAAAACTCAAAAGAATCAACATAAACATTCCTAGAATCAATACACAAATATTACAAGATTGAAGAATTCAACTTTTTTAATACACAAAAATCAACAACTTCCCAATAAACTATCAATGAACAAGTGGAAATCGAAACTTAAAATATACTATCATATCAGCATCCAAAAATGAAATACTTGGATATAAATTCAACCTAAATCCAGACAATCTGCATGAGAAAAACTAAAAAACTCTATTTTTAAAAAGTCCCAAAATTAAATATGTTTAACCTTCATATCTACATGTTCCATATTCACAGATTCAACCACCTATGGATCAAAAATATTTATTAAAAAATACTATAAATTTTCTAAATGTAAAACTTGAATTTGCTGCACACTGGCACTATTCACATATCAGCTACATTGTATTTACAGCTATTCACATAGCATTTATATTGTATTTGGCATAAGCAATCTAGAAATGAATTAAAGTAAACAGGAGGATGTACATAGGTTATATACAAACACAAGGCAATTTTAAGATACTTGAGTGTCTATGGCTTTTGGTATCCTGGAACCAATCCCCAGCAGATACCATGGTACAACAGTATATGAAAAGGCATTCCATGTTAATGTATAGGAAGATTTAATACTGTAAAGATGTCAGTTCTTCCCAGCTTAATCTAGAGATTTGTTGTAATCCAAATCAAATCTCAGTAAGTTGTTCTGTGGATATCAACAAGCTGTTTCTAAAGTGTATATGGAAAGGGAAATGATCCAGAAGGGTCAACGCAACATTAAAGGAGAAGAAAGTTGGAGAACTGGCACTACCCAACTTCAAGACTTACTACCAAGCTGCAGCAGTCAAGATAGCATGGTAGTGGCAAAAGGACAGACAAACAGATCAGAAGAAAGACCCCCAGAAACAGACCCACATAAATATGGGTAGCCTCGTATCTGACATATCAGTAAACTCAGTAAAATAGAATAAAGACAGAGTTTTCAGCAGCTGGTATTGGACCGGGAAATTCACATGGAAAAAAAAGAAAAGAAAAGAAACTAAATGGCTTAATTCTTTTGCTGTTCACCTAAAACTCACAACATTGTTAATCAACTATATCCCAATACAAAATAAACAGTTTAAAATAAAAAAGAAACTAAAAAGGAATCCAGACGGACCTTACACCTTTCACAAAAATTAATTCAAAATGGATCATAGACCTAAATATAAAAGGCAAAATTTTAAAACTCCTAAGGGATAGCAAAAGAGAAAATCTGGATGACCTTGGACAAGGCAATGACTTTATAGATAGCAAAAACATTATCCATAATAGAAATAACTGATAAACTGAGCTTCATTAAAATTAAAAACATCTGCCCTGTGAAAGACAATGTCAAAAGAATGAGAAGTTACACCAAAGACTAGATGTGTATAAGAGACAGCCTCAGCCCCTCCCTCAATTAGTCATAATGTCAAGCAAACTTCATTTCTTGTGTTCTAAAATCAGCTCTCAGTCCCTAAAATCCAACCCACTCTTAGTTAACTGTGGATTTTCTCAGTCAATTGCAAACATCCCAGTCTGGAGAATCTTCTAGGTCACCCAATCTCATAAAATGACATGAAGAAAACCATGTGGAAAGATACTTCAAGATACTGCTTCCTCTCTTTTATGGGAACACATGGAAACTTTTTCATTTTTATTTCTCAGTAACAGAAAAAACTACTGCTAATTGCCATCATGCAAAGGCTAACAGAGTTTTGCCAAGAAAATGCACTGGTAATATCAAAAAGCCTCATCCGACAGCACAAGAGATGACTCTACACATGGACATCAGCAGATGGTCAATACTGAAATCAGANCTCTGTCCACGGAATTTTTCAGGCAAAAATACTGGAGTGGATTGCCTTTTCCTACTCCAGGGGGTGCTTCCCAATGCAAGGATCAAACCCATGTCTCTTGTGTAGTCTACATGGACAGGTGGATTCTTCACCACTGTGCCACGTGGGAAGCCCATCCTGTAAGACTGGAATGGCTAAAATAGAAAACACTGACAATACCAACTGTTGATGAGTGTGTGGAGCAGCAGCGACTTTCACTGATTGCTCGTGGGAATGTAAAATGGTATAATCACTCTGGAAGACAGTCTGGCAATTTCCTACAAAAGTAAGCACACTTTTACCATATGATACAGCAATTGTGCTTCTTGGTATTTACCCAAATGAGCTGAAAACTAATGTCAACACAAAAACCTGCCCAGAAAATATTTATATCAATTTCCTTCATAACTGCCAAAACTAAGAAGCAATCAAGAATATCCTTCAGTAGGTTAATGGATAAAAAACTGTGGTACCTCCAGACAGTGAAACATTATTCATCACTAAAATTAAATGAGCTATTAAGCCATGAAAAGACTCAACACATATTTCTAAGTGAAAGAACCCAATCTGAAAGGTTACAAACCATATGATTCCAAAGAGATGAAATTCTGGAAAAGACTGTCAGGGTCTACGGAAGAAAGATGGATGTGAATAGACAGAGCACAGAGGATTTGCGGGGCAATTAAACAAATTTGTATGATATTATAATGGTGGATATATGTCATTCATTTGTCAAAGCCCATAGAATGAACAACACCAAGGATGAACTCTGGTGTAGCCTATGGACTTTATGTGATAATCATATATCCATGTAGGTTTATGGATTGTTAACAAATGTACCTTAGTAGCGCAAGACCTTGACACTACAGGAGGCTGTGCACGTGAAGGATCAAAACTCTGGACTTGCTGCTCAGTTTTGCTAAAAACCTAAAACTACTCTAAAAAATAAAGTTTATTTTTAAAAACTAAGCTGAGAGTACTTTTTTCTTTAGATTACTGTGAGAATTAGATCTACTATACATCAAGTATCAAGAGCAGGATCTTGCTGGCACATCATAGTTGATGTTGGTTCTTTCCCATCTTTATTAATGGACCCTAGTGGTAGTAAAAGCCCATAGCTTGACCCCTAACTGCAGAAGTTGCTTTTGTCTAGAATCCCTGCTTGAGAGACTTTTTTTTTTCATCATCTTGAAACCTAGTTATCATTGATTAAAACAACTAGATGCATTTTCCAGCAATCCCTCTAAGACCCTTGGTAGGTTATTGAATTCTAAACTTCTCTATACTCTGTTCTCCTCCTTTTGAAATGAGGTCATGAAAACACTCTCAGGAATAAAAAACAAAGGGAACAGTAGGACATTAACTCCGTATGAGACTCTGGAAGAGAGACTGAGAAAGTATCACCCAGGCCTCGTAACCCTAGAGCTTAGCAGCTTAGTATAACATCTCTATGATGTCATAACCTTCCCTACAGTAACACTGTCAACTGCTTGTCTCTCTATAGTGTTTAGTAGCACAGTGCAGTGAAAAGATAATGTACTTTCAAATTGACAGATGCGTCCATTCCTGTGTGACTTTGGATACACAAATTCTTTAAGCATTGGGTTCCTTATTTGCAAGCTGATGATAATATCTACTCCATTAGGTGTCTATGAACACTAAAGAAAAAATAATGTGGTTGAGTTACAGTCAATATCCAATATTTTTTCCTGGATAAGTAAAATCAGAGAATCTTCAGGTATGTTGCTCTATTTTTCTCAAAGAGATAAAAAGGAGGGAACCAAATGTTCATTACTAAGACTGCAGTCAAGAGAAGATATTTTTTAAAAAGTGATTCCATTCCTGTATGAATTTTTTGGCCAACCCAACACATTTACGGCCTTAAAAGATCGTGAATTCTGCCTTGATCATGCAGATTTCTCAGAACAGAAGAAATGTTCTCAATTGGCAATCATGTGGAGTAAGAGACCCTGTAAAGACAGGAGAGGATGCTCTGTAAAGTTAGCCTGTGGTATGTAATTGATTTCATTTGTTTTATTTTAGCTAGAGCTTAATTTGAATTGTCTACATCAATAGAAGAGTTCATATTGATTTCTTTAAAATGTAAATGAACCTCCTGTGTACCTTCCAGGTTTTTTTTAAAGTTAAGATGAATATTGGTTTTTTATGTTTGCAATGAAAGGTACAAACAGTGAATTTGGGATTTTATAGCTTGAGGTTAAAATATAGTCTGCATGTGCAAATATTAGAAGCTAGTTAAATCTATTCACTTTTCCTCAGCACAATCCTTGTAAGTTCTAACTGCTTTGCAACAGCATGCAAGGCCTCTCACCACATGAAAGATACCTCATATCTCCCTCTGCTTGGAATCCTATACCCTAAACTTTCCAAAAAGTTGAAGTTCCTCAATTATATCTAGCATTTCTCACTTTCCTGTCTGCAAATACCATGCTTCCTCCTTGGAAAGTTTTCTCTTCCTTCCTTCAACCCCTCATTATTAGGACAGAGGATGCCTATTCATTCCTTAGGTTCCAGACATAAAGTGCCACCAACTTGACGAAGCTCCTATGAACTCTAGTTCAGTATTTCCTCCTTTGTGTCCCACTGTGTACCATATACAGTGCTGACTTCTGCTTCTCTTCCACTTAGTGCTGCTGCTGCTAAGTCGCTTCAGTCATGTCTGACTCTGTGCGACCCCATAGGCGGCAGCCCACCAGGCTCCTCTGTCCCTGGGATTCTCCAGGCAAGAATANTGTGTACCACATACAGTGCTGACTTCTGCTTCTCTTCCACTTAGTGCTGCTGCTGCTAAGTCGCTTCAGTCATGTCTGACTCTGTGCGACCCCATAGGCGGCAGCCCACCAGGCTCCTCTGTCCCTGGGATTCTCCAGGCAAGAATACTGGAGTGGATTGCCATTTCCTTCTCCACTTAGTGCTATGGATTGCCAAAACACCACTAGCCAATAGAAGAGGCAGAGAAAGAAGTCTAAGATGAAGGTTGCCAAGTGTAGGAGGGAGCCATGTTATGTTTAGGGTTTTATAGAAAAATGCATTTAATGAAGAATCACACTAGTTGGCCCAGCAATATGTTTACTTGATCCCTGGATTCACATAGTCCATTATTCTTCCAGTATCCTTGTTTGTTCCCTTACTCCATAAGTTTTTACTAATATCTATATTTCTCTTTTGCTTTAGATTTACTAGCAATTCATTTATGTCTGCTAACACTGACAGCTGTCCCATCTGCTAAAAAATAGTTTCCCACTGAATTCTTCTTTGGATCAGTACTATATACTCAACTGGAGAAGGCAATGGCACCCCACTCCAGTACTCCTGCCTGGAAAATCCCATGGACAGAGGAGCCTGGTGGGCTGCAGTCCATGGGGTCGCTGAGAGTTGGACACGACTGAGCAACTTCACTTTCACTTTTCACTTTCATGCATTGGCAAAGGAAATGGCAACCCGCTCCAGTGTTCTTGCCTGGAGAATCCCAGGGACGGCGGAGCCTGTAGGCTGCCATCTATGGGGTCACACAGAGTTGGACACGACTGAAGCGACTTAGCAGCAGCATATAGTCAATATGTTTCTAAATTTTACATACGTTTCAAAGCTTTTCACCTTAATAAAAACACTATGTCATTACTTTCCAAATCTGTATGCTCTCATCAGAATTCCTCTCATTTCTCATTTGACCATTATTTCTGATTAATAACCTGTTAGTCTAAAATTCAGCTTAAAACTCAGAGAATTTAAGTTGGTCCATATATGGCATGTTTACACACAATATTGGAAAAGCCATCTTTAGCTCATCTGTGTTAACATTCCTTTTTCTGCTTTGTCGTGAATTCATGGAGCATTCACAAGATTCAGTTTAACTCTATTGACCGTAATTGTCGTTTCCTGTTTTCAAATTATTATTATTTGGTCACTAGGATCATATATGGAGAAGGCAATGGCAACCCACTCCAGTACTCTTGCCTGGAAGATCCCATGGATGGAAGAGCCTGGTAGGCTGTAGTCCATGGAGTCACTAAGAGTCGGACAAGACTGAGCAACTTCACTTTCACTCTTCACTTTCATGCATTGGAGAAGGAAATGGCAACCCACTCCAATGTTCTTGCTTGGAGAATCCCAGGGATGGGGAGCCTGATGGGCTGCCGTCCATGCAGTCGCACAGAGTCAGACACGACTGAAGCGACTTAGCAGCAGCAGCAGCAGGATCGTATGGCAATTCTATTTTTAGGTTTCTGAGAAACCTCCATATTGTTTTCCACAATGACTGCACCAATTTACATTCCCACCAGTAACACTCAAGGGTTCCCTTTACTCCACATCCCAGCCAGCATTTGCTGTGTTCTTTGTGATGATGGGCGTCCTGACAGTTGTGAGGTGATATATTATTGTGGTATTGATTTGCATTGCCCTGATGACTAGTGATGTTGAGCATCTTCTGTGTAATGCTCTCCCAACTGAGCTATTTTGGCCACCCATCAATGTTGAGCATCTTTTCATGTTCCTATTGGCCATAAACATGTCCTCTTTGAAAAAACATTTATTCAGTTCTTTTGCCCATTTTTAATTTGATTATTTGCTGTTTTGTTTTGACATTCAGTTGTATGAGCTGTTTACATATGTTGGATATTAATCCCTCATTGGTCATGTCATCTGCAACTATCTTCTCCCATTAAACAGGCTGATTTTGTTTTTGTTTTTGTTTTTGTTTTTTTGTATTTATTTATTTTTTTACACGAACTCCCAAACATGAACCCCCCTCCCACCTCCCACCCCACATCTTCCCTCCAGATCATCCCCATACACCAGCCCCAAGCATCCTGCATCCTGCATTGAACATAGACTGGCAATTCATTTCTTACATGATAGTATACATATTTCAATGCTATTCTCCCAAATCATCCCTCCCTCTCCCTCTCCCTCTCCTTCTCCCTCAGAGTCCATAAGTCCACTCTACACATCTGTATCTCTTTTGCTGTCTTGCATACAGGGTCCTCATTACCATCTTTCTAAATTCCATATATATGTGTTAGTATACTGTATTGGTGTTTTTCTTTCTGGCTTACTTCACTCTGTATAATTGGTTCCAGTTTCATCCATCTTATTAGAACTGATTCAAATGTATTCTTTTTAATGGCTGAGTAATACTCCATTGTGTATATGTACCACAGCTTTCTTATCCATTCATCCGCTGATGGACATCTAGGTTGTTTCCATGTCCTGGCTATTATAAACAGTGCTGC
>SJYX01003603.1:5587-19438 GCA_006410675.1 Oreotragus oreotragus | reverse complement strand
TTCTGATTGAGGAGGAAAGACACAGGAAAATAAGGCAGCTTGCCATGGTTCTCTCTTCATATAATCCCACTTGAAATGGATGAAAAAGGAGAGCACAGGGGGGAGAGAAGAAGGGGCCAACCATTTATACTATAGATTTATGACATACAGTTGCTATACAATTTCTGCTGCAGTGTGCCAGTTATTTCCGTAACTCAACATTTTCAAAGAAAAAAATGAGGAACACTTCAGAAATCTACCTTGGAGAGAGAAATCTGCATTATAGGCCAGAAAAGAGAAATCTGGAGTCAAATCTCTAATTCTAGAGCAGTGATTCTCATTTGGGAACAATTTCACTCTCCTTATAGGACATTGCCAATGTCTGGAGACAGTTTTGGGTGTCACACTTAGGAAGCTGCCCCTGGCATCTGGGTTAGAGGCCAAGAGGCTGTGAAATAGCCTACAGTGCACAGACAACCTCCATCAAAACAATAACCCATAAAAATATCAATACTGTCTGTGGACTTAAAAATATTCACAACCTAAAACTTGAGAGTTTTGTTTTATTTAGTGGAACTTTTTAGAACTTCATGCCCGGGCGGCAGCAGCTCAAGAAATCTTGAGAGAACTGCTCCGAGGAGGTGTCGGGAGGAACCAGGTTATACAGAAATTTTGCAAATAAGGGCAAGTCTGAACATCAAAAGATTCTCATTAATTAAAGAAAACCAGATAACCCAAGTTGAGGAATTTAGGGCTTTTCTGCATATGGGAAGATGCAAGAGTCTGGGCTCACTGAAATCATTCCTTTGATATGCACCTCAGCTATTGCACCTGTGTTTTCTTCACATCCTTAGTTTCTTCAGGGCTTACCATAGGGAGTGGCTGCAGTGATGGCTACTAGCTGGCTGGTGTTCTTTCCTTCCTGAGTTCCCTTGGAGTTCACCAGCTCACCATCCATGATGGCTGCAGTTGCTTGTGACCATGACATCTTTGTGTGTTGAAATATTCTATTTCTCATGTCTCTGAGAGAAACCATGCTGTAAGTTACACAGACCTAGATCCAGCTCTCAGGGTTTGTAATTCACTTGCTATAAACATTTAGGCACAATTTTAAGCCCACTGAATAATGTCTAACTCAGATAGTTGTTGTTAGGGTAAGTATAATACTGTATGTTTACCCTCTAGCACAATGGACGTGAGTCTGAGTGAACTCCAAGAGTTAGTGATGAACAGGGAGGCCTGGCGTGCTGCGATTCATGTGGTCGCAAAGAGTCGGACACGACTGAGTGACTGAACTGAACTGAACTGAACTGAACAGTACCTGACTCACAGTAACCAATATATATTTTTTATTATTATTATCGCCTTCCCTGGTGTCTTACATGGTAAAGAATCTGCTTGCAATGCAGGAGATCCAGGTTTGATCCCTGGCTTGTGAAGATGCCCTGGAGAAAGCAAAGGCTACCCACTCCAGTATTCTTGTCTGGAGAATTCCATGGAGGAGTCTGGCAGGCTACAATCCATGGGGTCACAAAGAGTCAGACATAGCTGGGCGAATTATAGTCTTAATCCTCAAAAGCACTAAACTTGCAGAAAGCTATAGGGCAACAGCAAAGAGGTCTTAGTTGATTGCAGTGATTTGGCAATCTGGAGAAAACAGGAACTGGTAGCATGCTGAGCCCTAAAATAGCTTTGAGCTAAATGAGAATGTCTGCTCCAGTGAGCTGTCTTTCATATGACATTTTGTTGCATATCACTTCATGATAATTGTAGCTGCCTTGTTTATTTTATCTTTCAAGTGAAGAGACATTATTTTACAAATAAATCTTCTGCAAAGAGGTTGTGATCAGTTATCAAGACAAGGTTCACGTTCAGATTTACAAAGTGGTAAAATTTTCACAGATACCTAGAACTAATTTTGGACGTTGCCACCCAAATTTTTAGGCTTAGTGTAGAGAGGAAACCAAAATGAGTTTAAGTGAATCTCCATTTTTAAAAGACTAAGTCTCTTACCTGGAAAAGTGAGTTGGATAATGAGCAATGGCTTCAATAACCAAGATCATGCGGGGAAAACACTGGTCATCTTGATTTGGTGTCAACAGCAGTTTTACAACATTTCTATCTGAGGAAATATGAAAAGAATACATAATATTTGCTCAATAGAGTGGGACAGTTATCTGAGGAAAACACAGCTATGCAGAATCTGTGTCTCGATTTAATATCACGTCTTCAGGGAACTAAGACATACTCCTAAGTAAAGAAGGAATTCTATGAGATACTTTTGTGAAAACTTCTTTTCAAGAATGAGAGGAAGTTCTGCTATTCTCTTTCACCAGGTGCTGTTTTTCTGCAGAACGGGAAATCATTAAGTGCTCCTTATCATCTCAAGTAGGGGCTGGAAATCTAAAGAAAAGATAACAGAGGGAGCCCTGATGGAAAGTTTGATCTGGCTTTGTGAGCAGGCATCTAGACCACCATTTTGAGCTGTGAAGGTGCCTACTTTTGTTTGTTTTTAAGATTTTTTTTTATATGGAGCATTTTTGAAGTCATTATTTGTTATGACATTGCTTCTGTTTTCTGTTTTAGTTTTTTGGCCCCGAGGCATGTGGGATCCCTGACCAGGGATAGAACCCCATGCTCTGGAAGGCAAAGTCTTAACCACTGGACTGCCAGGGAAGTGCCTAGATGACTTCTTTTGAAAGATGAACTCGATTTCACGGCCCCACTGTGGCTGTTTGAGTTCTTTTAGTAAAACTTATTAAAGTCTCTGGATTTTGTCGTCATCATCATCACTGTCATAGTCTGAAAATCCCAGGAGCCATGACAATCTTGGTACACTACCAGAACTAGAATCAGGACAGAAATATTTCTCTAATATCCCTATGACTGCAGAAGCCTTAAGCAAAGCTTTAATTCCTCTCTAGTGCGACTGGAGCTTGCCATCTAATTAGTGATTCTTAGGCAAAGAGACGTGTAAGTGACACTGAAATCTATTTTGAAACAAGGTTGATTATCACCTCTCAAAAACAGTGTAAACACTTCAGGTCTTGGCCAAACACATTTTTAAATGATTCTCCTGGAAGAGCCTTAATCATTTCAAAGAGTTTGATGTGAAGAAGCAATACAGTGCAAAAGATAAGACAAAGAAGGGAGGCTTTCCATGAGAGCTTCTGTCTTTTTGTTATTGGGTGGGATTCTAATTTTCCTGAAACTAGAAGGAGAGGGTCACTCTGGGATGGGCCTCTTCCTAGTGTCTCATGCCACAGAATGTCAGCAACCACTGTAATTCCTGCTGAGTGCAGAACTCTGAATTCAAATGGTTAGGAGTTGATTCTTGAACTCAGGTAGGGACTGCTGCATAAGCCCTTCTTCAGAAGTCTTTTGAGAACCATGAACAATAGAAGAGAATCAAAACAAAATCTCACTGTACCCCAGGAATACTGTTCCCAATGAGTCAGCATTTCACAAGACCAAGGGAGACAGAAAGGTCTAAAAATCACAGGAGAGACAGGACTTCAGGTTACTGCCATGCCCCAAGGATCTGCCAGGCTTCTCAGCAGCCTGGTCCTACCTTATTTTTACAGAAGAGATAAAGAATGGGATTTAAACTTTCAAGTCTCAGAGGAAAGACTTTCTCCTTTAAAAGATAACACATAAATGACAAAAGCAGAACATGTAATCATAATTGTATATGATCATAAATATATTAGAATATTTGTGGTACATTATAACTCAGAGAATAAATGCTCTTTGTTAAGCATTAGAATTACAGGTGTAGAGATGTAGAAATTAAATATCATCTCCAAATTGCAGTTTGCTGAGAAAACCAAATCCTAACATTTTGGAGTTTTTTCCTTCTAGAATTCTATTATATATTTCTTTTATAATTGTCTTTTTTTTCTTTAACAATACAATATGAATATCTTTCCTGTCAATTAATGTACATCCTTTTGGATGACTGCACATTATTCCATTGTAAGGATTTATCCACATCCTAATGCTGGACTTTATCTAGGTGATTTTAGTCTTTTGCTGATAGGAACATTTTTCAAGTTAAATCTATGCCTATATCCTTAATAATCGCCTTAAGTTAAATTTCTAAATATGGAGCTGCTCTATCAAAGGAGATCTGGCTTTCAGACATCTGATTAATGTTGCCAAATTGCTTTCCATAAAGTTCATACCTAGCTTTTCTCCCAATAGCAAAATTATATTAAAAATGTTTAATTCATGTTGACAAGGACCACGGAGGAAAACAAATAGATGGATTGTCTTGTTTCTAGTAACCATTGTTTGCTATTTTCATTACATGATTATTAGAACTATTTTTAAAGAGGATCACAGTATCTAGATTTTTATAACTACCTGCCTGTGATCTGTCTGCCCTCAAAAACTGATTTAATATATATAATTATTGCTTAAATATGTGCGTGTGTGCTAAGTCACTTCAGTAGTGTCCAACTCTTTGTAACCCTACAGACCATAGCCCACCAGGCTCCTCTGTCCATGGAGTTTTCCAGGCAAGAATACTGGAGTGGATCGCCATGCCTTCCTCCAGGGGATCTTCCCAACCCAGGGATCATACCCAAGCCTCTTAGGTCTCCTGCATCAGCAGGCAGGTTCTTTACCAGTAGCACCACCTATCCCCTCTTGAATTAAGGCCCATGAAAAGACCAACGCTTCAGGGCCCATCTAAGGCATTTTTGAGTGGGATTGAAAGGGGGAAACGAGATTTAGGTAAAGAGAAGTGTTTGGCGAAAATCTGGGAGGTCTGAAGTTTCCAGGTTTCTGGCTAATTACTGCAAGCTGAGAGTTACTTAACAGAAATCTCTCAGAGCTGTCAGAGCATGTAGCATGGAAATATACACAATCTGAGTGGAAACGTGAATTGTGTGAAATGTTGACTCTTTAACCAACTCTGGAGCTCTGGGAAATGAATTGCATAGGCTGGCTTCTGTTCCATCAGTCCCAGACTGGCTAAGAACCAGTGGCAAAACTGCTTACACACCTGGGAACACGAGCTGACTCTGATCAGCAGAGGCTGCATTGTCTTCTGAAACCACCCTCTGTGTTAACACCACCACTGTCTTTAAAGCCACCAGGGCTGTAGCCTGCCTCATGCTTGGATTTACTTCCAGGCAGGTCAGTAATTCAGGAACAACTATCAGAAAGAACCCCTGTGTTACAAGCTTTGAAGTACCTTCTTTCCTCATCATTCCATACATCTGAAAAACAAAAAGTGTGTTTGAGAGAAAGCAAGAATCCATAAACTTGAATTTCTTTCTTTTCTCTTTGAAGACTATTTATGGAGAATAAGGGTTCAGGAGAGTTGAGAAGGACCTTAGAGACTGTGAAAGGAAAACCCCAGATTACTACAGAATGTGTACTGGTGGTCACTCCATGGCTAAGGTGTTCTATTTTCAGCCTGCAGTGAGATGTCTTATATCTGGGTCTACACTGGTGGAGATGGGACCTTGCTTGTAGATGCCAGTGAGATAGATTGTTTTAAAAAGGAGAGATCTCCTAATCTCTGAGATGGATTAGAGGGGCTGACATGCTGGCATACTGCCTGTTTCTGTAAATAAAGTTTTCCTGGGACACAGCCATCCTCATTTGCTTACATTCTGCCCATGGCTTCTTTGGGCGATGGTTGTTTTTGGTAGAGTTAGGCAGCTGTGACCAGAGATCTATATAGCCTGCAAAGCCAAAACATATTTACTGTCTGGCTCTTTATGGGGGGAAAAAGTGCCAACTTCTAGACTAGGATCTTGTGACTCAAAGAGTGGTCGGCAGAGCAGCAGCGGCACTGGGAGCTTTTTGGAAATGTGGAATCTTGAGACCCGCCACAGCCACTAACTCATGATCTGAATTCAGCAACATCCCTAGTTGATCCAGACAGATGTTAAAGTTTGAGAAGCCCTGATGGGAATACGTGGGGGCTCAAGGGCACTGGGCCCAACAACACTCTGTGCATGTCATCTGAGAAGCAGTGTGAAGGGGACTCTAGAGGGGCTGAGCGGTTTGAACCAGAGTCTTAATTACCCTGGGAATCTTCAAGCTCACCAGATTTTGGGTGCTAGGAGGGAGGCAGCGTGGTGCTCAAAAAAACCCCTGACCCAGAGATAGGCAGGAAGCTCTGAGGGGCGGTGGTGCTGTCTGAGCCCTCCTGGGCCAGAGCATAGGTATCTCGTGAGAAGGGAACTTCAGGCAGATGCTCTTCGCTGCTTCCCCGGTCTGAACAGAAACATGTTCTCTGCTGTTTGTGTATCTCGGTTTCCTTTGGATGTGTGTCTTAGTCCTTCTATAAAGAAGCAAAGAAGGTGCTTTATCCACTCTTTAGGCAGTTTTGAAGGGCCTGCCCAGAGAATGAGGGAGGTTGGAACTCTCGGAACCATGAAACCCAAAGGAGCAGAAGAAAATCCAGGCAGATATTGTGGGGCTCTCATGAATTCATCCCTCCCTGCTTAGAATTTCCATTTTCTAGGGTAGGCTGTTTCCTAGCAGAAATTATAACTCCAGCCTCCTCCTTTGCAGATGAGGAATAGTGAGGTTGAGGGGATTGTCACAGTTGCACAGCAATTTGTGAAATGATTCTGTAAAATGATGATCAAGTTTCCTCCTTTGTACCTTTCAATTGACTACAAAAATGTAACAGAATCCTCTGTGTATCTGAACAAAAACAGGTGACATACGGCATCCCCTAAAGAGTCATTAGGAATGGGAAAAAATAAAGGGTTGGTGGACACCTAGTCTAGAAAGTGGAGCAGCACGTGGGGCACAACCCCTCCCTCATTTGACTGCAATGGGCTACAGAAAAGGGAGATGAAAGGGTACAAGGAGACAGTGCAGCCTCTTTAGAACAAACAGGATAAAATAATTTGAGTGCTGGGGGAAATCTAGAAGATCAAATAGCTCTGTCTCCTCATTTCTCATGTGGCTACGAAAGGAAGAAGTGGTTTCCAGGAAAGAGAGAATAAGGAAGGATTCACACGAGACAGGAACCAGTGAGGTGGCGGAGTCTAAATGCCAGGTGTAAGAGAATGGAATCCGGACCCCTCCAGCATTCATGCAGCAGGAGAATCTGGGCCTTGGTCACATGGCATCTGAAAAACCTGTCCAGACAGTGCATCATTTTAAAAAATAGGTCAACGTTGTGTTAGGAAATTTAGGCAAATATTTGTACTTGTCCAGTCTCTAAATTCTTCCTTATAATTTGATATTTATATATTCTGGGTAATACCTATAAAGTCAGAAAACCAATAAAATATGAATAATCAGAAATGACAGTCCTCTTTGAAGCAGAGAATTGTGGCTAACATCATTCCATAAATCATGTGTTATCAAATGTCTGGCTACCTCTCAGCTGAGCTATGTACCCACATGACTAAAATTCATCTCTAGCACTCACTGAGGATAACTTAAAAGTTGAGGACACCTCTTGACCTGTAATTCCTTCCTCTGAACCTAAGCCACTAACGCGTATTTATTCTTCAAATGACCTAATTGCTTATTCAATCAACACTGAAATCTATAGTGCCAGTATCATGCCAGGGACCACTGTAAGCACCAAGGCCATGGAAGGGCATGTTTTTTCCTCCCAAGAGCAGAGATCTAGTCACAGGAGAGAGAAAATCAACATGTGCACAAGCAAGTAAATACATTGGATAATTTCTGATAATAATAAGTACTACAGTGGAAGTAAAAAATGTGATAAAAAGCAATTAGGCAGACTTGTTCATGGTGAAAGTTGGAAAAAGCAAGATTTGAAGATTGGCTGAAAAGTAACCAGCCCAGCACAGTTCTGAAGACAGCTTACTTCACAAGGAGAGCAAGACCCAAGAACCTTTAGAGTTCGTGAAAAAAGTGGATTAAGTGGCAGGAGCAGATACAGACAGGATCCAGAGGGTGCAGGGAACATATGTGATTTTATGTTAAATGCAAAGGGAGATGACTAGGGGGCTTTAAGCTGAGGAGTGATTTTTTTTTTTTTAATATTTGTTTTACTGCAGTTGGAAAATGTGTGGTAGGGGGATAAGAGTAGAGGAAGGAAAATCACTTAGAGGCAATGGGAGTCACTTGGACTATAAATATGGACTTGAACTAGGCAGAAGGCAGCAGAAATGGCGAGAAGTTTTTTTGTTGTTTGTAGTTGATATTCATTGCTGTGCATGGGCTGTCTCTAGCTGTGGCGAGAGGGGGTTACTCTAGTTGTGGCACGCAGGTTTCTCATTGTGGTGGCTTCTTTTGTTGTGGAACACAAGCTCTAGGAGCATGGGCTAGGCACATGGGCTTCAGTATTTGCGGTGCAATGGGCTTAGCAGTTGTGGTGCATGGACTTAGTTGCCCCACAGCATGTGGAATCTTCCCTGACCAGGGATCGAACCCGTGTCCCCTGCATTGGCAGGTGGATTCTTAACCACTGGACCACGAGGAAAGTCCAAAAATGGAGAGAAGTTTATGCATTCATACGCTGCTTAGCTCATTGGAAAAGACCCTGTTGCTGGGAAAGATTGAAGGCAGGAAGAGAAGGGGATGACAGAGGATGAGATGGTTGGATGGCATCGTCGACTCAATGGACATGAGTTTGAGCAAGCTCTGGGGGATGGTGAAGGACAGGGAAGCCTGAAGCGCTGCAGTCCATGGGGTGGCAAAGAGTCAGACACAACTAAGCGACTGAACTGAATGCTGCTTTGCATTCTCTGAGCTTCTTTGATTCATGGTTTGATGTCTTACTATTTTGGGGAAATTCTCATCTGGTATCTTCAGATGATTCTTTTGCTCTGCTCTCCGTCTCTCTCTTTTACTGCCGGTGTTCCAATTACATGTATGTTACACTGTTTGATATTATTCCACAGTTCCTGAAGGCTCTGTTCTTTTCCCTTTAATCATTCTTTTTGTCTCTATGTTACAGTTTCATTAGTTTCTATTGATCTCTCTTTAAGTTCACTGATTCTTTCCTAGGCTGTGTCAAGTCAACAGATTAGTCCCTTTTTATCTTTTCTCAGCATCTTCTCAGTTGTCCTGCCTTTCCCCGGCAGTAGGAAGCCTTCAGTGATCTGGACCCATGGCTGTCTCCTGCATCTTCTCCAGGAAGATTGGTATTTTTCTTTTCCCTGTCTCCAGCCTTATGGTGTCTTCACTTTGCTTGGGGTGGTAGGGGACGGGGACAGGTTTTGCTGTTTGTCCTCAGTGGCTTAAGGTTTTTATTTGGAGGGAGATAAAGGTCCTGGTAGGGCTTTGTATTTTCCTGTAGTGACTGTCACATCTCTCCTTCAAGCCAGCTCTGAGGTGCAGATGTCTCCCTTTTAAAATGTAATAGATCCTTTAGAGTATGCAAATAATCAGATTTCACTTTTCTCTTTGGTTGACAAAATGCTTAGAGCCAAATATTTGGTGTGTACACAATGGATACAATTTGGTGTGAAATTTACGTTATAAATTTTGAACCTCATTTCCAGCTCCATTTTATGCTGCATCCTTTGTTTTTCTTTAAGTAATGCAATCTTGAATTCTATAAACCCTTGAAAGCTGTCTTAAATCCCCTTTGAACTAAATAGATTAATGAATAATCAAGCAAGCGTCTTGCTTGAATAAAACAGAAAAGGAAACTTCTGGAAAATCTTGTTAAGAAAGTCCTCTACTTTTGAACAGTGCCTAGTCACTGTTATGAAAGCAAAATACTGTTTGAAAATGTTCAGAACAAGAAATAGGGACCCTCCCAGTCAGTGGGATGCATGACTGCTCCCTTCTCCCTTTTAGTCCCTTACAATAAAGAAACTCCAGAATGACTATGCCTGGTCTTGACTGCAGGATCATTTGTCCTGTTTTACAACTTTCCTGTGAATATCACCACATATCTCAGCTTGTTTGGAGGGTGTGATTATCACCTCTCAAATTGGCTTCCTGTACAAATATGTGCAGTTTATTCCTGATGAATATTTGTCTTCCACATAGCTCAGCAGGGTTCCACTTCTGTAGCTTGGTTGGAGGGGAAGATGCTCAGAGGGGAAGTCAGGGCCCATTAGGGCCAGAAGACCTCGCTGAGGGGCTATCAGGAACCATGAGAGATTTGAGATTTTAGCCTGTGTACAAGCTTACACATGCATTTGCCACAGTTCACGGATGTGGACAGGAGACGTGGAACTCCTGGGTGAGAACTGAAGACAGTTTATTACTCACAGCAGTAGCAACAGTCATAGTATTAGCATGTTTGTGCCATTTCCGTGAGCCCAGTTCCCCCAAGATGTGAAGATAGCCAGATGACATCGGCACACAGTAAATTGCCTTACAGAAGAGAAACATGAGCTTAGGGAAGCTGAATCTTCGGTAAAATGCATTAATTTTTTTTTAATTTAAATTTTATTTTTTTACTTTACAATACTGTATTGGTTTTGCCATACATTAACATGAATNCCCAAGATGTGAAGATAGCCAGATGACATCGGCACACAGTAAATTGCCTTACAGAAGAGAAACATGAGCTTAGGGAAGCTGAATCTTCGGTAAAATGCATTAATTTTTTTTTAATTTAAATTTTATTTTTTTACTTTACAATACTGTATTGGTTTTGCCATACATTAACATGAATCCACCACAGGTGTACGTGAGTTCCCAACCCTGAACCCCCTTCCCACCACCCTCCCCATATCATCTCTCTGGGTCTTCCCAAGCACAGGCCTCTTTGCTCCAGAGGGAGACAGTAAGTCCAGTTTCCGAGGTTGTTGTCTATGCAAACATCCTTGGAAGGACGGCCCAGGACAAAGAGCAATCAGTGCCTCACTGACAACACTCGGAGAGACACAAGAGAGCAAAATTACCTTCCCACAGGAAGGTTAAATCAAAATTCAGGTAGTTCCTCAAGTGATTTCTGCTTGTGCGCATTATGGGTAACTTCTCCAAGCTCCTCTGGTTCTCAGAACTTCTTGTTTCACTTGGGGTACACAGACTTGAGGGTTTTTCTGGGTGCTGTGATAGTGATGGTGGCGGCGATAGTGGCGGAATGTCTGTGGTGCGGTCCACAGGACGTATAAGTGCAGTTAGGGTGACTCATTCCTGGGCGCATTTGTGTCTCCTCCAGCGTGGGAAGGACAAACACCATCTCACGGCTTCATGTTATGCAACTGAAACATTCCACTGGATAGGCATTCACTGGGCACCTGCGTAACCCACAGGCTGCGCTGAGGGTTGTGGGTACATTTGAAACAGGCTACAGGGAGCTCACAGTCAACTGGAGGAGAGGATAATTTTACTCCCCTGTAATATTTGTACAACTGATATTCAAAAGTGGAATAAGTGCTGTATTTGTCAAGTGAATAAACTGATGAGAGAAAGGGTGGGGAAAGGCTGTTAATTTTGCCTGGAAATTGGGAAGGGGAAGGGTAGCAAGTGGGAGATTGAAGAGAAAATGGTGTTTGAGCTGCAGTCATGAATGATGAGTAGTTTTTTCAGTAGGGAAAGAAAAAGTGAAAGTGTTAGTCGTGTCCGATTCTTTGCATCCCCATGGACTGTAGCCCTCCAGGCTCCTCAGTCCCTGGAATTCTCCAGGCAAGAATACTGGAGTGGGTCGCCATGCCCTCCTCCAGGGGATGTTCCCTACCCAGGAATCGAAAGGAGCAACTTAAATATACAACACTGTGTGAGGTGTTAACAAAGATATTGAAAGTCAAGTTTCTACTTTCAAACACCAGGGATGAACATATATTCACACACGAGGGGCACTGAGAACTATGACACTGCTTCTGATAAAAGTGAGGGAACTTAAATTACCCACACAGCATCTGAGACTCAGAAAACATTCTGGATCTTGAGACAGTGGTGAGAGAATAATGGGATAAATAGATTCCAAAAGCGGCATTTTAGGGGACAGCTACTTTGGGAGCCTAAGGAAGATTAGCTGTTGGCTTCATTTAAATTTCAGTGAAGAATAGAGATAGCCTGGCTATAATCCTTTTGAAAGTTCATTATTTTCATTATTTTCCCCGGGTTGTTATATTTATCCAGTTTGCTAGTAAAACTTGGCAGCAAAAACCTCTTGAACATCTCAATTAGCTTTGCTGATTTAAGAGGAGAGAGGGGGGAAAAAAAGAAGTGAGGAAACTATGAGAGAAAAGACTTGCAGGAGCAAGGCGGCAGTGAAAGGAACGTGGGAAAAGCTTGATAAAGGGGTCGATTTTGCACTGGTCATTAGTTTTGGTTTTTAGATGGACAGAAGGGCCCGTCTCTCCACTTGCACACAAGAAACAGAGACCAGCACCCGAGCACAGATGTGTCATGGTGCTCAGTCACCCAGTCATGTCAGACTCTGTGACCCGTGGACTGTGGCCACCAGGCTCCTCTGCCCATGGGATTCTCCAGGCAAGAATAGAGCAGCAGGTTTCCATTTCCTGCTACAGGGGATCTTCCCAACCCAGGGATCAAACCTGAGTTTCTTGTGTCTCCTGCATTGGCAGGCGGGTTCTTTACCACTAGTGCCACCTGGGAAGCCCAGAGTGCAGATAATTGGCACTAAACCCTAAGAGCAGAGTAGGATCAACAGCAGATGGCAGGGTAGGCTGCACGGAGGGGATTGGAGCTGAGTAGGGTGTCAAAGTGTTGGGACGATTTGGAGAGCTGAAAGGAAGGAGGTATCCAAATGAAAAGAAAGTGCTCTCTCTCTTTTTTTTTTTTAATAATTTGACCATGGATAGTGGAAGTCTCTCAGTCATGTCCAACTCTTTGTGACCCTATGGACTACAGCCAGCCAGGCTCCTTTGTCCGTGTGATTTTTCAGGCAAAAATACTGGCGTGAGTTGCTATTCCCTGCTCCAGGGGATCTTCCTGACCCAGGGATCAAACCTGGGTCTCCTGCTTGTAGGCAGATTCTTTACTGTCTGAGCCACCATGGAAGCCCAACCATGAATAGAAAACTCTAAGATAAGTCCTCATCAGACATGATTGTCCCCAAAACCATTCTGTTATGGTTGCCAGTGACTGGGGCTGGCCTGATTCCAATAAAGAGGTAGTTTGGGTCATAGGTGATTAAAAAAAAATCACCTGGCTTTGCCCTGCGAATGGCCTTTGTACAAAGACAAAGTCAGAATTCCGGCCCAGGGGTCTGTGCACCCACATCCTGTCCCAGGCTGATACGCTGCCACTGGAACACGATCTCTTTGGTCGCTGGCCTTTCTTCAGGCAAGCACAGTCTTGCTGTGCCCTGGTCTACTTTTCTCCCAACTGGGTTTTCTCAGAGTCTCCAAGACACTCATTCTCATGCGCTAAACAGCTTTAAATGTAAAATCCCACCTAACCAGACTTTTCTTATTTACACCTGTCAGTGCTATTTTGTGGGTGACAGAGACTTATCAGTTCTCTTTATTTAATCAGCTTTGTATATCACATGCATGGGCTTCCCAGGTGGCTCAGTGGTAAAGATTCCACCCACAGTGCAGGAGACGCAGAAGACGCAGGTTTGACTGCTGGGTCAGAAAGATCCCCTGGAGAAGGAAACAACAACACTTTCCAGTATTCCAAGGACAGCGGAGCCTGGAGGGCTACAGTCCATGGGGTCACAAAGAGTCGGAAACAACTTAGTGACTCAGTTCAGTTCAGTCGCTCAGTTGTGTCCAACTCTTTCGACCCCATGGACTGCAGCACGCCAGGCCTCCCTGTCCGTCACCAACTCCTGGAGTTTACTCAGACTCACGTCCATTGAGTCGGTGATGCCATCCAGCCATCTCATCCTCTGTCATCCCTTTCTCCTCCTGCCCTCAGTCTTTCCCGGCATCAGGGTCTTTTCAAATGAGTCAGTTCTTTGCATCAAGTGACCAAGGTATTGGAGTTTCAGCTTCAGCATCAGTCCTTCCAATGAATATTCAGAACTGATTTCCTTTAGGA
>SJYX01003598.1:0-10957 GCA_006410675.1 Oreotragus oreotragus | reverse complement strand
GAACCTGGGGCTCGTCTCTGACACCCCTTCTTGCCTGCCCCCTGGAGTCTAACCAATTGCCAAGCACTGCAATCTGCCATGTGAACCTATATTTCTCTCCACCTCCCCTGGGTCACTCAAGCCTAGGCCACATCCTCCTCCTCGGTCAGAAACATCCTCATCATCACTCCCCCGCCACCAAGTTACCATAACAACCTCCTGAACTGGTCCTCCTGTATCACACCCAGCTTCAGGTCCCATCTCACCTGCCACCTCCTACAAATCTATATTTCAGACTGTGATCAAAGAGAACATTTAGCCATGCAAAACTGACCTTGAAATCCTTTCCAAAATGTGTCCCTCCCACGTTCTTCTGGATAAAGCTCACAGTCCCCTCCTGGTTAAGAAGACCCCACGTACCCCTGCAGCTCAGTCTTCCCTGGATGCCCAGGCCGGCCTACCAAGCTCCTTCCCAGCTCTGGACGCACATGGGTCCTGCTCTGGACGCACATGGGTCCTGCTCCTTCTGCCCCACCTCTCCCTGTGCCTCTCCTTGTCCCTCAGATTCAGTCGAGTGTCACCTTCTCAACAAAGCCCCTCCTCTCCCTCCTGATCTCATTACGTGTCTTCCTCTCTGTGTCCCCTCTGTGCCTTTGGGGCCCTCATTGCAACGGGAATGAATTCTTTGTATAATTATGTGTATAATGTCTGTCTCTGTAACTACGCTACACGTCCCTGGAGAAGAGGCACGTGTCAGATCAGCCCCAGTGCCTGACCCACATCTGGACAAATAGCTTAAACCACATCATTAGAAAAATGAAGGCAAAACAGCCGTTGGGAGGAAGGGAGGGAATATGAGTGGGCAAGTCGGCAGAGGCTGCATCAGCAGTGCTTCCTGGCCATTGGAGCTTGCGGAGCCAGTTCCTGACTGTGGGGGGCCAGAACAGACAGAGGCTGAGATGCTGGCGTGAGTGGAGGTGCTGGGCCAGAGGGGCTGGTCTGGCAGTGTCCAGGCAAGTGGAAAGGGAGCCGTGAGGGCGGCAGGCAGGAGGGTGGACGGGCTCAGCTGGACCGTCCCTGGTAGGACAGCCTCTGGATCTAATGAGATGTGAGGAGGTCTTGATTCCAGGAGGAGCGCCACATGGGGCTGTTCTCCTCCTCTGAGAGCCACCATCTGTCCTCCTCCAGACGTTTGCTCCAGGACCATTGCTGGTGGCAGTGGCTGGCGTTCTCAGGATCATGGATTTATTTTGTGGCCACCTGCCATGGCAGCAGATCAGGCCTTCTGTCCCACGTGGGGTCACTTTCTAGGCTGCCCGCCTCTAGGCCCGTGGGCACGTGCTGCCCTGCTCTTTTACATCCTGCACAGGAGAAGCCTGGGGTCTGGCTGGAGTCAGACACCTATTCACTTCAGTCCAGCCTGGCCACTCTTGGTGTGCCCTGGGCACCTGGAATCCACCAGGCCTTAGAGACTTGTCTGCTAATTGGGCAAATAACAGTACCTACCCGGTGTGCTCCATAAGAANTGGCTGGAGTCAGACACCTATTCACTTCAGTCCAGCCTGGCCACTCTTGGTGTGCCCTGGGCACCTGGAATCCACCAGGCCTTAGAGACTTGTCTGCTAATTGGGCAAATAACAGTACCTACCCGGTGTGCTCCATAAGAATACATGAAGTGTTCCATGTGAAGCCCTTAGTACTTGGAGAAAATTCACTAAATATTAGATATTCTATGAGACATTTGTCCCAGTGCCTCACTACCCTTCATGCAAAGGCCTTTGTTATTACTTATTTATGACCCTGACATCCTGACAGCTCTATCTGTGCTAGTTTTCTCTGAGGTCCTCCAGGTGAGTGTGGGGAACAGATGGCTGTCATCCCCTAACAGTGCCTCTGGGGGCATGTGTTCAGGAGTTTGCAGACTCAGAGTTTGTCACTGTGCAGACCTTTAAGCCTCAGTTTGCTTCACCTGCTTTACCTGCTCTGCCTGGTTCCCGGCAGATGTAGAGAGGGCCACATGTCTGCCTGGGCTTGAATGAAGACTCTCAGTCTGGCTACTCAGTAGAGCTGGATTGGTGGGCAAACCACTCAATTTCTCCAGTTCCTACTTTCTTCTTTTATAAAATCAACCTCTGATTACCAGCCATTTCCTTTCTGGGTTATTGAGAGGATTAAGCAAAGTTGATGTATATAAAGGCTTGGGACAGAACCTGAATCATAGCAGTTACGTTATGTAAGACACAGCCTCCTAGGGAGTCTCCCACCAGCCATCCCAAACTGTTCCAGATTTTTAAGACTCACCTGGCTATTTCACATCTTCATCCGTTTCCTTTGTGTTATTTCTTCTTGGGTTGGCTTTTAACATAATTCCACAACTTAATTTACTTTTATCCTTTAAAGCCAGGCTTCCCTGATGGCTCAGAGGGTAAAGCATGTGCCTGCAATGTGGGAGACCAGGGTTTGATCCCTGGGTCAGGAAGATTCCCTGGAGAAGGAAATGGCAACCCACTCTGGTACTCTTGCCCGGAAAATTGCACTGATGAAGGAGCCTGGTAGGCTACAAATCCGTGGGATTACAGAGTTACATAGTGAGCAACTTCACTATCTTTCAAAACTTATCTCTAAGTAAGAAGAGAAGACTTAAGCTGGGAGGAAATATTTGCAATTTGTATATCTGATAAAGAACTTATATGCAGATTATATATAGGGCTGTCAGAATTAGAAAATAAGGTAAACAATAGAAAATAGACCTAAGATTTGAAAGGACAGCTCACTAAAGAAGCTGTACAGATGGCAAACAACACGTGAAAAGATGTTCAGTGCTGTTAGTCAGCAGGTCATGAAAATTAAACCACGAGACCCCACACATCTCAGGTTAACAAGCCCAACCACATTAAGTGTTGACAAGGACGTGGAGCCACTGGAATGCTCCTCCATGACTCTTGGAAACATAACATGGTAACCACTTGAAAAAATAGCTTGGCACTTTCTTAAAATAACTAAAAAAATGCATGTTATTACCATATGAACCAGCCAGTCTGCTCCCAAGAGGAATGAAAGCATATATTCTTACAGAGACTCATGTGAGTGTTCTCACAGTTTTGTTTGTGGCCAAAAATAGCAGTGTCCAGGTGTCCCTCTTCAGGTGAATGAAGATACACACTCTGAGTTGAGTCAGATGTTTGGATGCTGCTCAAGATAAGTGGGGATGGACGGTTTGTACACAGGACAGTGTGGAAATCTCAAAATAACTGTGCTGATGGATGGAGGCAGACAAAAAGAATACATACCATGGAACTCCATTTGTATAAAATTCCAGGAGGTTCCAAGCGCTATATGGTAACAGAAATCAGATCATGGTTTTCCTGGAGAGGGTATATGGAGGGTGAGGAAGAGATGGTGATTAAGAGATGGTGGGGAGACTTCAAGTTAGTGAGCATGTTCATTATTCTGACCGTGGGAATGGTTCTGTGAGCCTGTGACACCTGTGACAAATGCTTGAAGTTGTACATTTTAAGTATGTTCTGTTTATTTTATATCTCAGATACACCTCAAAAAAGCCATTACAATTATTTATAAGTAAAAAATAACAGTGAAAGGTAAAAGGAAAACTTCATTCTAGCGTCCTGGCTTTGAGGCTATTCCCCTGGGCACCCCAGGCCCCCTAACCTGTATTGGCTCCCTGCTCTGTGCAGATGTGTGCCACAGCACCTCCTGTATCAGCCTGAATTCCTGAGGTCTGTCTGTCTCAGCCACTGGACCATGAGCAGCTTTAGGAGAGAGATTGTTGGGGGCCCCGAGGTCTGTCTTGAACAACTCAATGCAGGTTCTCTTGCCTGAATGTTGAATCCAAATGATCATTCGTCTTCTTTGAAACTATAACCTAAGATTTTTTTTTCTGTTTTCAAATGTGCAAGCCATACCCTTTAAGCAAAATCTACTTCCTCCATGAAACTGTATCAAAGTGAAAACGTGAAGCACGCATATGTATTCAAGAGCAATGGAGCTCTGGGTCTCTGGAGAACAATAAATCCACTTTGGGAAAGACGTGGGTATGGCTGAGGAGGGGATGTTTCTGGCTGGACATTTCATTCAAGATACTTTACTCCCTGACACCCCAGCATCAGGGCCGGTTCCTCACAGCTCTGCAGAGATCTCCAGGGCTGCCTTGGGAGAAGGCTTCTCACCACACTTTCCACTTGGCCAGAGCGGGATGAACAGTTCTCGCAAATCTTATGTACAACTTGCCGCGTGTGATGCCTGAGGAGGCAGGACTAGTCAAGATGCTGCCTTTTCCTTCCAGGTCTGAGGTCCAGGGGGTTTTCCCACTGTGTCACACCGTGTGCACATCACTGTGTCTCCTGGTGGCTGCTGCTCACACTGGGGCCGTGGAATAGCCGAGTTGCACAGGGACTCATACTTGGTGCCAGAAGACGGCCTGGAGGAGGACGACCCAGCGTGTGCTTTTCCTGAGAAGTGACGAGCTCAGTGCTTGCCCTGAGCACTGCCAGGGCCCTGCATGGTTCCTGCAGGAAACCAGCAGAATGAGGGCGGCAGGTAGAGGTCCCTGGGACAGGGTGCTTTGCAGTGTGCACACACCTTCCTCTGTGCACGCTCACTGGGTGAAACCTCCTTTCTGGAGTCATCAGGTGAAGTAGTTGTTTCCCCAGATCCTAATAAAGATGCCAAATGGGCAGGTGGACAGCTTTGAGGCTCATCAAGGTAGTGAGGAGACCAGGAGTGAAGCTGGTGGGGCAGTGGGGGCCTTGGGAATAGTGTAGGGCATCAGGCTGGTAGAAGCAGGGACAGTGGGCCTTCAGCCCCTGGAGAAGCACCTAGCTCATGGGGAGAAGCTGGGGCTGGGGGAGCAGATTGGCCTGAGTGCTCACGGCCGCCCAGCTGCACATGAGCTCTGTGTCCACAGGCAAGCTGCTCACCCATGACTTCTTTATCGTATAATAGAGATGCTATCTACCCTCACACACCATCGACATTTAATCAGATGACACTGAACACACTGGGATGGGAGCTGGCACACCATAGACCCCACATAGGTCGTATTTTCCTCCCTCTTCCTGTCCTTTTCCTGCTCAGCCTCCCTGAGTTCTCCAACTTCCTTTGCTTTGGCAGAAAGCCACCCTCACTCCGTCGTGCACAGCAGAGTGAGGACTGGGAAGGGGCAGCCCCTCCATCCTCTCGGCCCCATCACAGGGGCAACCTCTCTTCCCTGGATGAATCTGGGCTCTGCGTGCTGAGGAGAGAGAAAGCCCATTGCCATCACATTCTAATTGAAAAGCTAGATGTGGGGTGTCCCCTGGCCCCTAGGTCAGCCTCTGAGAGCCCTTTCACTCATTCTTAGTGGAGGTACACAGCCACCCTGGCCCAGCTTTAACTTCTTGCTACCAGGAATGTCCACGTCAGTGGTGGACAGGACACTTAGCATATTGGAAAATCCCGGTGTGAAGGTTTGAACGATGCCATTTTTATCAGACTTTCACCTGGTGTCAGGTTCTGTGCAAGATGCAGAGAAAATACAGAGAAATAATACCTGGTTCCTGTTCAGAGGGAGGTAGGCTTCATGGGGGAGACTGGTTAGGGTATGGTGGGATAGGATGGGGAGGGGGACCCCAGCTTAGCCAGAGGCCCGAGTTGTCAGGGAGCCAGAGGAGGTGGTCCTCAAACTTAGGCTGAGGGATAAATAGGAGCCAGTCTGGGCAGAGAAAGTGTCACTTTGATGAAATTTAACAGTGATGTGAGTGATCTTAGGTGTCATTTCACAGTCACCTTCAGTGACCCATGGGGGTTGCCATAGCCTCTGTACCCTGTTTTGGGGGCTCATAATACTTCATGGTTCTGTGCTTGATCTGGGGGGTCACTCACTCTGCTCCCCACTGGAATATCCCCTGAGATGGACTAAGACTCTGACCATGTGCCCCCTCTTCCCACTCTCAGGGGAGGGGGGGGTGCATGAACCTTGGGGGACTTGAACCTCGGGGACTCAGGGAACTTGTTTCTCTACCAGATGCCAGACCTCATTACCTCCAGGACTGACCCCTTACACAGGGAGGTCTCCTGTCCAGCGGCCCACGAGTTTCCTGACTCAGCTATAGGAGAGCAACCAGGGACAAGGCAGCCAGTTGTTAAAGAGTGGTTGGGAAAATAGGGGACCAGGAACTTGGGGAGAAAATAAGAGGAATCCTGAGTGGGCCCCTCCCAGGAAGCCCACTCCAAGCCTTCCTGATAAGGTAGTGAACAGCTTTTCTTCTAGAAATGAGGGCCCATGTTGTAGGTATCACTGCAGGTGCTCGGATGTCCTGGAGCCTGTTAGAACAATAGTGCCCTTGAGCAGATGGGCTGGCTCCCAGGGTGGCTCCCTCCCCGCAGCCCGGGTGGAGGAGCGGTGGACTCAGTGTCTCCCCCTCATCTTTCCTGGTAGCTCTAGGACCTTAGAACCTGCCACTGAAGCGGCCAGCGGTAGAGCCAGGGCTCCAGGGCCTGGGCAAGTGGGTGGGGTGCCTGGGACACTACGATCCCCTAGAGGCACCCTCCCCGCTCCACCCCCCATGGTAGTGAAGAGCTTGAGCCAGAAAGACCGGACTCCACCACTTACCAACGTGGTCTTGGGCTACATAGTACTCACGTTGGTTTCTTCCTGCTTCTAAAATGAAGATTTTGATGGCACCCCTTAGCTGGGCATTTTGGAGGATGGAGGATTCCCCCAGATGATGAATAGTGGGTGCACAGTTGATGTCTGATGGAGTGCTGTTCTTCTGTCCTGCCGGTTGTCATCACTAGCATCCTCACGGTCTTTGGGAGACTGGGAAGGGAAACACTGCTGTGGAGGGGATGATACAGGGTGGACAGGGAGCGGAGCCTTATTTGCAGTGTCTGTCCCCTCGAAGCAGTCTACCTGAGCAGGTAAATAGGCACCTGTCTATGAGACAGTCTTCCTGCCACTGGAATGCAGCCGTAGCACTTTTCTGTCTGGCTGCAGTGTTTGGAATCATCTCTGCCGGGGTAACAAGAAACAAGACAAGCAGTGGAGTTTCCCCAAAAATTGTTGGATGCCAATATCTGACGTCTCTGTTCAAAATAGGAACCACCCCAGCACTCAGCGTTAGCTGTGTCATCAGCGGGGTTCGCCGACTTCCTCTTCAACACACTTCAGAGTCCCTGCCAGACGGTCCTGTCCAACCCTTCTCTCTTCAAGGCACATAGAAAACTCTCAGATATTTGTTAAGTGATTGAAAAGCATGCTCATTTTCATACCTAGGCTGGAACATGTTCCTATTTTTCAGACTCTCTTGGCCAACTGACTACTGGCTGGTTGTCTCCAAGTTGATTAACCAAAGGCCTTTAGAACCCAGTCATTTCCACACTGATCTTGACACTTTATCCACCTCCGCCGTGCGTGACTGTGTGCCCAGATGACAGTGAGACTAGATTCAGGTCTGACCCGCAGCCATCTTCTCAGCATCTCAGCTCCTCCATCTCTGCCTGGATAGCAGGTCTTTGTCCTCCCTGGATTCATCAGGATGGCCTCTTTGAACCTGATTTTCTCCTGGTCATCCGATGTCCTTTGTCAGCACATCAGGGTGTTTTGTCTTAAAAGCGTGAATCTGGTCGTGGTGCTGCAAAGTGCCAGCAGGGCCTCACAGCCTGTCTCTTCGAGGCATGTATAATCTACCTCCATGATCTGACCTCGAGTCTTGCTTCTTGCTGCTCCCCTCCTGGAATTTTAAACTTCAGGCATATTCAGTTATTTACAGTTTCCATGTTCCCTGTGTTGTTCATGCCTCAGATGCAGTACCCCAGTCTCCGGCCCCCAACCTCCCCTGATCTGCTTGCCTGCGGGACCTCTCAGCCTCTCAACTCCACTTCAGCCTCTATGGTCCGCTGCCCCTGTGGCAGACGCTGCTCCCATCAAGTCCACGCCAGGCTACAAAGACTGAGTCGCAGGCATCTGCTGGCTCCTTGTCCCTGTGTGTTCACATATCTGCTTCCTTCTGCCAACTTGAGAACTCTCTAATCAGAGACAGCCTCTTTTTTCCCCCCTTTTAGTGCTTAGCACATCCTTGGCACTTAGTGAGTGCTCAACAAACATTGGCAGAATTGCTGATTCCACATGTGTGCCAAGGAATGTGACAATCGGCCTAAAGTAACCAAATGCAAGTGGGGGCTGTGGGGAGACCAGGGAGAAGGAAACAGAGGGTTCTGTGACATTGTGGGCACCCCCGAGGGCCTCCTGCTTGGAAAGGGAGAGTCACTCACCTGTGATCTGCCCAGAGCCCCTCTGTGCCCAGGCTGTGCTTTCCAGGCTGCTCCGGCTACCGGTGAACAGGCAAGGGAATCAAGGAGGCCAGTCAGCGTGAAGCGGCAAGATTCAAGTTGCCCACCCTGTCTGCCTTGTCAGATCTCTCCGGAACTGCAGTGCGAGTGGGACCTGCCTTCTTTCCTTGGTTCCCCCTAGTCCCTCTTGGGGCACCTGCATTGAGATTGGACAGTTCTCCCAAGCTGCTTCAGCCCCTGCCCCACTGGCCTTCATGGCAACATTTTGTACATTGAATCTCATCAGTGTGGGGTCTTGGGGAACTAGCTGCAAGTATATCAGACATTGTGATCGTACTTTCAGGGAGAAGGGCTTGGGAAGAAGGGAGAAGAGTTCTCCCTGGAGGAGGGGCCGTCAGGTGGCTCCGTGGACCCAAGGGCCAGCGTCACACTCCCATTCCTGCTCGGCCCCAGGAGGGGCCCCATAAATCGCTTCTCTCACAGGTGTCTGGTGATACCGGTGTCCACTAGTCCTCCGTGTGTCCATTTGCGTCCCTTTCCCCAGTGTGGTCACCAGCCTAAGTGGCTCTGGGCCCCTTTGGTAGAGAGCTGGAGGCCATCCCTGTGTACTGCTGTAGTATTGCAGGGCCCCCCTCCCAGCGACCCAGCCAGCCCTCCCCTCAGTGCGGTCTTGGTGTGAAGATCGAGTCCAGGTGGGGACTGAGCAGGGCGTTGATCTGGTGCTGCCCCGTCAGCCTCCTGCCCGCCCCGTCTTGTCTTTCTTTCTCTTCACTGTTATCAGCGTCTGCTGTGTCTGTTTTGCCCGGTGCACACTGTGATCTATTAGCCGTCTCCACACTCCTGTGAGTCAGGCCCTCTTGGCTGGTGCTCCCAGCCATCCAAACATACAGGAATTCCAGCTCCTGGCTTTCCGGCAGTTAAGCTTTAACATACTCTGGGGCCCTCCATCCTCATGGACACTGACCAGCCTGGTTCTGGGAGCATCTCTCCTAGGATTGACCTTGACCTGCAGAGGTGATGCTCCACGGCCCCTCCCCAGAGCATTCTCAAGGGACAGTTGTCCCCAGGGCCTCTTGTAGATCTTGAACCTCATGTGTTCCGGCATACCCCTCCTCCTCGTTTGTTCCTCTTCCAGTCACTGGGGCTGGGAACCTCTTTTCCAGGTTTCTGGGAACTACCCCAGCAGTGAGGCCCAACCCAGGTCCTTGCCAGGCGTTTAGGTCCCACGTTCAAGGAAGTGCCCCAAACCAGTGAATCCTTGCTTTTCCATCTTACACATGAGGCTCTTTGACGGGCACCTGACCTGGCTTTGCAGAAGCTCCCAGTGTCTCACTGCAGTCTGGGCCTTGTCTCAAGATCCCTCTGAGGCCCTGGCTGTGTTAGGGTCTCATAGCCCCCCAGCCTCCCATGGCTTCTCCCCGTGAGTGACCCCAGAAGATCTTTCTCGCATCTAGGCTTTCTTGGCATCTGTTTTTTTTTTTTTTGGAAGACCCTGACCAGACAGGACTAAGAAGTACATTACCCACTGAATTTGCTCAGTAATGTTCTGGAGGGAACTATTTTTAGTCCTAAATTCAAAAGGAAGGGGACCGCAAGGAGACATCCAGGAATGTGCCCGATGCACACTGATCTGTTAACTGTCTCCACATTCTGTGTCCCACTCGTACACAGAGTGGGAATCAGAATTCAGGCCTTGACATCAGTCAGGCATCTGTACTGTAGTGGGGTTTGTCTGAGAAACGTTCCTGAGCAGGGCATTAGGAAGGTACTTTGGGAAAGCAGAGTTTTAACTTAGCAGATGAGGAGGAAGAAACAGTGAGCAGAGAGAGGAGTAAGCCAGCTTTATGTCTGTATGTGTGTGCTTCCGTTCATGCCTGAGAAGACCTTGTGCATGCACACCTGTGTCACATGCATCACATGCACGCCCAGAAAATGTGCAGGCTGTATGCAGAGCAGAGACACCAAAAACAAGGAAAATTCCGTGATACCCTTCTCCAAAACTGTGCAGATGACCCAATCTGGAAAAAGAACTCTTTTAATATTAATACCCCTTCTATTTTTCTTTTATGTTTAGTGTTCTATTTGTGATCTGTTTCATGCCAGTTGCGTGTGCTTAGGAGCCACCCCAGGCTCCTCAGGGCTGGGCCTCCTCCTAGGTCCCAGCCCTGCCTGTCATGAAGGGGAAGCTGGAGGGGCTCTGCGGTTCCCAGGGGGATGGAGGCCTCTTGATGGGCCACGGAGCCCCAGGGTAGGGGCAGGCACTCTGGAGGCCTCCCACCCGGTCCTTGCCCTTCTTCTGGCTGGGGCTCCCCTCAGGATCCCAGCTGGGCACAGCAACCACTGGACAGTGACCGGGGAATAATGGGAGCCCTCGGCCATGACTGTCACCGTCACCTCTGGGAGAGACCTTGCCATTTCCAGAGGGGGTATGACAGCAGAGTGCCTAGGCCTCCCTCTGCTCCACCCCTGCTCTGAGCCGGGGCTGTGAATGCCTGGCTGTGGGCTGTGCGCTCTGCTCAGGGAGCTGGGAGGCTGGCAGCTCCTGGTGCACGTGACGGGTGGGCGCTGAGGTGGGCGAGGGGGAGAGGTGTCTCCACTCCATATGCAAGTCACTTAATGAGCGAGTGTGCATCTGCTGGGTGGCCCCCACCCCGGGGAGCGCTGCCAGCTCGCCTGCCTCGGGGGTGGT
>SJYX01003597.1:4394-14888 GCA_006410675.1 Oreotragus oreotragus | reverse complement strand
TTTAAAGTAAACAGTTGGTTATACTGATGAAGTTTATGCTCTGTCTAAGCTTTCTTGTTCTTAAAGATCAGGATTTAGAAGTTCTTTATTATTTTTTTTAATACTTTGAGTCTAGAGCCGCTATTTATATAGAATGGGGTGCTATGGATACCTTTGATAAGTGGCTTCTGTCTCTTCTCCAAATAAGCTGTTCAGAAGGTGCCACACCATTCTTAGGTAATGTGTATTTATTTGTTGTCACTGCTTCTATAGGTTCCAAGCTATCCGTCACAATGTAATTTGTGGTAACCTCTTAATGAGTAGCATTCCTTAAATCACTGCATCCATCTACTTTGGCTGTAGTTGTCTTAGCTCACAGGACAGGGCTTCAGGGTTGTGTAGTAGGCAGGAGATAACGTGTCAGTTTTTAGCAGAAACCTGTTGGTGATCTGCTTTCACTAGTTAATGTTAAAATGACTGACTGTTGTCCTTGGCAAAACTGGGAGTCGCTGAGTCTCAGTGTGAAGCTGGGTATAAAGCTGACTACCACTTCTGCTTTGAACTTCCCTGGTGGCTCAGCTGGTAAAGAATCCGCCTGCAATGCGGGAGACCTGGGTTTGATCCTGGGTTGGGAAGATCCCCTGGAGAAGGGAAAGGCCACCCCCTCCAGTATTCTGGCCTGGAGAATTCCATGGACTGTCTAGTCCATGGGGTCACAAAGAGTCAGATACCACTGGGTAACTTTCACTCAGTCACTCTGCTTTGAACACTTTTCTTGGAGTTGACTAAGGTCAGTCGCAGAAACTTTTTAGGTACATTTATTAGAACATGCTTAATTTAGTACTTAACACAAGATCAGATCTGGGGGAGGATTTGTGTACCAAGATTTCCTTATCATGTTCATATGTTTTTAGTTTTGATTAATCATTTAAAATATAGGTGTAAATTGGTGCAAACACTATGGTGAACAGTATGGAAGCTCCTTAAAAAACTTAAAATACAGTAATAATCCAGCAGTCTTACTCCCGGGCATATACCCGGAAAAGATAAAAACTCTAATTCGAAAAGATACAGGCACCATAGTGTTCATACCAGCCCTGTTTACAACAGCCATGACGTGGAAGCAACCTAACCGCCCATTAACAGGTGAATAAGTAAAGAAGATATGGTACCAACATATTTTTTATATTAAACTTTTGCATCATGCTTACCATACATTGGCTTTAATAGAAATTAGTGCATAATATACTGTAAACCCCTGTGGTTAATTAGGCAATCATAAGTGGCTGTTGATATTTTAGTTTTTATTATTTTAATTAGCAGATTATTTTTAGGTTTACAAAAAATCGAGTGGAAAGTGCAGAGTTCTCATGTATGCTCTCACCATGCTCCTAGTTTCTCCTCTTATTAACACGCTGCATTATTATGGTATGTTTGTTACAATTGGTGAACCAATATTATTAAATTATTGGATAAACAGTATTCGCTAAAATCCTTACGTAACATTAGGGTTCGCTCTGTATTGTATAGTGTACATCTATGGAGTAATCTATGTGTTAGTTACTCCATCATGTCCCCGTCTTTGTGACCCCATGGACTATAGCTTGCCAGGCTTCTCTGTCCATGGCCTTCTCCAGGCCAGGATACTGGAGTGGGTTGCCATTTCCTTTTCCCATTATATAGTATATGGGTTTTGGCAAATTTTTAGTGACATGTATCTGTCATTATATTATTATGCACAGTGGTTTCACTGCCTTAAAAACCCTCTGTTCTCTGTTTATCCTTTCCTCCTTGACAGCCACTCAACACCCCTGAGACCCACTGATCATTCTAGTTTCTCTGTTGTTTTGCCTGAGGCTCCTAAGGTAGCTCAGTGGTGAAGAATCCGCCTTGCAGTTCAGGAGACTCAGGAGTCTTGGCTTTGATCCTTGGGTTGGGGAGATCACCTGGAGTAGAAAACGGCAGTCCACTCCAGTACTCTGGCCTGGTAAATCAATGGACGAGGAGCCTGTGCGCTGCTGTCCTTGGGGTTGTAGAGTCAGACAAGACTGAGCCCGAACGCTCGCATGATCGCTTTGTCTAACCTTTTCAGGTTGACTTTTGAACTAAGCAATAGGTATTTAAGGCTGTTCCATGTTTTTTCATGGCCTGATAGCTCATTTCTTTTTATCACTGAATAACATTCCCTTCTATGGATGTGTATCTGTTCGCCTATTGAAGGACATCTTGGTTTCTTCCATGTTTCAACAATTATGGACAATTTTGCTGTAAACATTTGTGTACAAGATTTTGGATAGACCTAAGTTTTCAACTCATTTGGCACCTACTTGCTAAATCATATATTTAGCTTTTTACAGCTGGTGCAATTTTATCCCTCTTTTTTTTTTTTTTTCCTGGACTTCAAGTTCACAGAATTGGGCTAATCACAACCCATTAGTTCATAATCCACTTTATCGTTGATTTGTGGATGACTCACTATTTATTAAGTTTTTTAATTAGCTCTTTTTGGTAATATACCCTGTCCTTCTGGCCGCATCACCTAAAACAAAATTTAGGACCTGGATAGTAACCTTTTGCTTAACTCTTTGCCTCTCTTTACCAATCCATCTGGTGCCTCCCTCAAACCAAGTGCAGTACTGTTTAAGTTTCAGATTTAAAGATGGTTCAGTATGTGTTTTTTTGGTTGTTGTTGTTTAAAAGTTAATCAGTTATTTAGGCTATACTTCTCAAGAATAATCATTCAAATGATTTTGCAGTTTTCTCACCCAGATTATGCAGTAGGCCTTAATAGATTTTTACTCTAACTGTTAACAAATTTTATCCATTTTGATGCTGTTCTAAGTAATAATGATATATTTTCCACTGGCAACTTAAAGAGTCTTCTGCTAAAAACTAGGGCTGTTAGTAAAGTTATACAGGTCAGGAAAGACTTAGGATTGTCACATAATTATGGGAAACAGATCCTTGGGGGAATATGTCAAATTGCTAATGCCAAAACTCCTGTATTTTAAATCTACCTGCACCCTAAAGCTAATGGGAATAGTGCCAGTTCAATTGAAACATCAACTGGATTAAAAGAAATCCTAAAGAATGAAGCACATGGAAGCTCTTGGCTATATGGTGCTCTGGTTGACCCATTCACTTCTCTGTTCAGGTAACTCAGTTAACACGATCTTCAGTATCAATACATTTTAACTGGGGATGGTTATGTTATTGTATTAAACACTTTCTGGTGAGAATCAACCTGAAGCCTACTTTAAATAAACCCTCACTTGAGCTGACTCAGGAACACAATTCTTAATTTACTTAGTGTGCTCTGAACATGAGTATGTGTGTGTAGCTCTATCTTAGAGGGCTTCCTTCTAATTAACAATAGGAAACTTTTGGATGTGTATTTGTAGTAGCAAAGTGATTCTGTGGTTGGGCTCATTATCACTCCCTAGAAAATGTTATTACATACAACAATTATTTGAATTATCAGAAGGGAAGTTGCAGGTAATATGAGCATAACTCTTGCTTTCCTGTGATGTCCTTAACTCTATAAGGCCCAAATAGTCTTTATTCATTCCAGAAAGTGAGATCTATGGATGGGGGCCATCTTCTATTCCTCTTAGTATCCTTAGGGACTTGTGAAGAAAAGGTCTTTAAAATTATTGTTATATGAATGGATTTTGAGAGCCTTAAGCAATTTATGTAAGTTGAATTTTATATAGTAATCTCTCAAAGAGCAAAGAATAAAATTCTGTGTTAAAATCTAGAAGTGAAGTTAATGATGGTCAATGATATAGAAATATAAGGAATAAGTAGAATCTGAATTGATTGAGGAAGTCATTAATATGTAATTAGTTCTTACTATAACAGAACATTTGATTAAAAAAATAGACATTTAAATGGAATTTAGAAAGATGGCAATGATAACCCTGTATGCGAGACAGCAAAAGAGAAACAGATGTATAGAACAGTCTTTTGGACTCTGTGAGAGAGGGAGAGGGAGGGATGATTTGGGAGAATGGCATTGATACGTGTATAATATCATATAAGAAATGAATCGCCAGTCCAGGTTCGATGCAGGATACAGGATGCTCGGGGCTGCTACACGGGGATGACTCAGAGGGATGGTATGTGGANAAAGATGGCAATGATAACCCTGTATGCGAGACAGCAAAAGAGAAACAGATGTATAGAACAGTCTTTTGGACTCTGTGAGAGAGGGAGAGGGAGGGATGATTTGGGAGAATGGCATTGATACGTGTATAATATCATATAAGAAATGAATCGCCAGTCCAGGTTCGATGCAGGATACAGGATGCTCGGGGCTGCTACACGGGGATGACTCAGAGGGATGGTATGTGGAGGGGGGTGGGAACGGGGTTCAGGATGGGGAACACATGTACACCCGTGGCAGATTCTTGTTGATGTATGGCAAAACCAATACAATATTGTAAAGTAATTAGCCTCCAATTAAAATAAATAAATTTATATAAAAAAACATATTCTGAAGCTGGGCAAGAAATATTTATTGTGTGCATTTAAACTATAGAATAGTCATTCAGAAAATATTAACTAAGTAGCTCCTTTGTGCAGAGTACTTTACCTTGTGGTGAGGGTACAATAATGAGATGCTAGGATTTACTGTTATTAGGCAGCCTATTGTATAGGGGGGAGAGGAACTTGTAAAGAAACAGTTATGGTACAGTAAGATAGTTGTGTTAATAAGAGCATGAACTAAGTGTACAATCAATGGAGAATATTTGAAAAGAAAATTTAAGTTGGCCTGACTTGAAGTAAGGGTTTGCAATTAGATTATTAAAGGCCAGTAATTGTACATAATGTAATTAAGAACAGAATCTACTACTGGTCTGGGAATGAGAGAGTGACAGTGAAGTTAAGTTGCTCAGAAGTGTCTGACTTTTTGCGACCCCATGGACTGGAGCCCACCAGGCTCCTCTGTCCATGGGATTCTCCAGGCAAGAATACTGGAGTGGGTTGCCATTTCCTCCTCCAGGGGATATTCCCAACCCAGGACTCAAACCCTGGGTCTCCTGCATTGCAGACAGATTCCTTACCAACTGAGCTATGAGGGAAGCTTGTTGCAGAACTAGTGTCTTGGAAAGAGATGCTTGTTTAGGTTGTTCAGACAACAGAGGAAGGTATGCTTTGGTCTGTGTAGGCTAGGGAGGCATGAAGAGCTCTTTGTTAACCATTTTCATTCCTCCACCTAAGTGAAGACCTAGCCTCTCTTCATCAACCCTGTTAGTGCTTAAGGGGTTATGTTCAAATATAAATTTCCCAGAATTTTGTTTTAGAAGTAGGGTTTAATAGTTGCAATTTTGTTTCCATTTATTTTTCCTGAGTCTGATCTGCTGAGATGAGGTAAGGAAACAAAGCAACTAGGCAGGATGAAAGCTGGTTTATCATTCTCTGGATAAGAGCTGATTATTCCTTGATATCTGGCTCACTTATTTCTCTAGGTGGGAATGATCTAATTCACTTAAAATGAGCCTGCTCACCTACTCTGACCACTGCTATAAAATGGTCCTGTTGATTAGACACAATTCCTTATGTTTTTTTAATATCGAAGATTGGATGTGGTACTCCCTCTGAGAAAGCTGGCATCTGGGTATCTTGGGGACATGCTTGTGGTAACAACAGTTTTGACATTCTATTATTTTAGATTTTATGTGGTATTAATAGATTTAGCTCTAGACTTCAGAGTTACCTACTCAGAGGTCGATTAAGGGAGTTCGTGTAAAAAAATAAATAAATACAAAAAATATATATAAAAAAAAAGAATACAATAATCTCTAAACCAGCATTCCATCTTCAACAGTCTAGAAATCCTGTGGCAATTTTTATAAGAGATAAACAGTCTTACAAACCATTTCAGTCAACCTTCTCCTAAGTCTCAGGTGAAGGAGGTTTTTCTCCATTGTGAAAAATGAAGGTGGGAACTAGCCTTTTCTCTTGACTGAATGTTTGATAGGATCCAGCAGAGACTTAGGTGCCAGCGCCAAGCACAGTATTACTTCTTAATACTTCAGACAGATTCATGGTTCATGATAGACTGTGCTCTTGCCTGACAATTTCATATGTTAACTGGGGTACATTTATTTAAGGGCATGTTTGATACAGGCCATGGAGACATTGTGATACCCAGCTAGGGATAGAGGGAATAAAAGCATTTGAGAATTATTGTAATCTAAACTTGAAAATCGGGGAAGGCAATGGCACCCCACCCCAGTACTCTTGCCTGGAAAATCTCATGGACGGAGGAGCCTGGTGGGCTGCAGTCCATGGGGTCGCTAACAGTCGGACAGACTGAGCGACTTCACTTTCACTTTTCTCTTTCATGCATTGAAGAAGGAAATGGCAACCCACTCCAGTATTCTTGCCTGGAGAATCCCAGGGATGGGGGAGCCTGGTGGGCTGCCGTCTATGGGGTCACACAGAGTCAGACACGACTGAAGTGACTTAGCAGCAGCAGCAAACTTGAAAATGGAAACTTTAAAAAACATGGTGACAATGTGTTTTTTTATTGCATCCTCAAAAGTTGAAGATTCTTCTTATGGGGACTAATATGGTAATGTAGATAGGAAAATATCATTTATAATACATGTCTAGCTGCCATTTGGTTAGGGAGTAAGAAGTAACCAATGTAATAAGTGCTCAGTAAATATATTGTAAGTGATGGTTGAATGCATTAATATAAAATCATTTGTAAGAAGGATTCATAGTGAAAGCATCATGGAACTTAAAACGTGAATTTACTTTTATAGTATATCTGGTTATATTAATATCATGATGTACTTTCCTTACCAAGTCTGAATTAATCAGGACCTCTGGGAGTATCATTCCTGGAAATGACATTTATAAATGAGAGGCCAGGGGAATTCTCATACTTCCTCAGGTGGCCCTCCTGATCTTTCAGTTCTATATTGAGGTTAAGGACCGTTACTCTTCCTTCTTCCTGTCCTCTAAACTAAAAGCGAAGTCGCTCAATTGAGTCTGACTCTTTGCGACTCCATGGACTGTAGCCCACTAGGCTCCTCTGTCCCTGGGATTCTCCAGGCAAGAACACTGGAGTGGGGTGCCATTTCCTTCTCCAGGGGATCTTCCCCACCCGGGGATTGAACCCCGGTCTCCCGCATTGCAGGCAGACACTTTAACCTCTGAGCTACCAGGGAAGCCCGTCCTGTCCTCTAACTGCTTAGAAATACATTTTCACTCAGATTATCAGACCTCCCCTTAAAATTTCTGGTTATTCTCTTATTATTGGATCATAAGCAACATAGCTTTGTTTTCTCACACGTGGAAGATTGGTTTTTAACAACGTGTTGCCTAGCCTTTCTTTACAGTGCTTCTGTTTCCTTTGCATGTCTTGTGTGGAGATTTTCTAAATGTCACTTAGAGTGTTGATAATGCTTCTAGAAAGTATATTAGTATTCTAGCATTATTTTTTTTAGGCCACAATTATATTCATATTTCTTCTCATTTTCAGAGTAGCATTGCTATGTTATCCAGTATTTTATTCTGGACTCACCTTGTACTAAGGGCTTTTAGAAGTACCCAAACAACTGGATAAGAAAACCTATTGATACAATCTAGGTGGAAACCTAAGTCTCCTCTGTTCCTTTATTCATCCTAATATTTTTTAACAAAATTGCCTGGGACAGTGAAGGTGTAGACATACAAACATTTATGCAAATTATGTGCACAAGTAAATTAGAAATAAAATAGCCTTTAGTGCAGATTGCTGAATTATCATGAGTCATAATATCACTTTACATTTTTACAAGCTGCAAATCTAATTATTCTTCTTGTCAAGTAAGTAAAGTGTATGCAACTGTTACTTTTTAAGGTAATAGATTAGTCTAAAATATGACGTGTGATAGAGAAAGTGCTATAAAGATATTTCTTGCCAATACTTAATTGTATTAAAGCTATCAGCATCAATGATCAAAAGATTGTTTGCAATAAAGGTCTTATATTAAGGCATTCATCAAGTAATGAAATATAACCCCCATTGTCAAATTCTATGTGATGTGTATGCCTTATAAATAATGCTTGTAGTAATGCTATTAAAAAAAAGGCACCCATTCCAAACTGACCGTAAGAATGACACATGTGCATTAGTGAAGCTGGGCTATTGTCCAAGACATTCCCAGAGGAGGCCTCCCAGGAATGATTTGCATGTTCCTTTTGTGTAAAGCTTTGTCTGGAAAGTCAGTGTGCAGACAGGAGCGGTTCTGTAGCACCTGCTTCTGTTGCGGAAGAGTATTTTATTTAGAGAGCATCAGAAGCCATTTCATTCATCTCTGCATAATGGACCTGCATAAAGAGGAGCATTCTGATGACGCCAAAAGACACCAGCACTTGCCAAAAGCAGGAGCACTTGTCAACACCCACTCTGCCTATATTTCTTTTTTATTTTTCATGCAGTTAGATGCAGGGCTTTATTTTGAGGGGGGAAAAGTGAGTGATGAAGAACAAGAACGGAGAAAGTTTTAGCTGCAGTTTTGAATTTCAAAAGCTGTATTATGTCAAAAGCTGGGCAGTGTTATATATAAGCTTGGACTTTGCATAAATATTACTTTAATCTTCTTAAGGTATTAGAAAATTAATTGCATTATAGAAGCAATGATGGCTGGAGAAGGCGATGGCACCCCACTCCAGTACTCTTGCCTGGAGAATCCCATGGACGGAGGAACCGGGGCTGCAGTCCATGGGGTCGCGAAGAGTCGGACACTGAACGACTTCCCTTTCCCTTTTCTCTTTCATGCCTTGGAGAAGGAAATGGCAACCCGCTCCAGTGTTCTTGCCTGGAGAATCCCAGGGGCGGGGGAGCCTCGTGGCCGCCGTCTATGGGGTCGCACAGAGTCGGACACAACTGAAGTGAGTTAGCAGCAGCAATGATGGCAAAACATTCCATAGAATGTCTTTGAAAAATGTTCATGGAATTGTTTTCAGTGTGCTTATTGTTCTAGCATCTAAATGATATGTTTGATATTCCTTGTATGGCTAATCATCTTCATTAATGATGTCCACATTCAGTGTCTGTTGTGCGTCCCTGCAATTTCCTTGACTCCTGGCAGTGAAATGCCCTTGACTGCTGTTCTATTAAAACTACCCTCTCTCTGGCTTCTAGCTACTACCCCCCAACCTTTTCTGTTAGCTATTTCTTATCATTCTGTACCTTTATATTATGCTTCACAGGATCTTCTCAATATATACTGTCTCTTCCTTTTGATTCTTAAATCGGCTGCCTTAGTATATTCCCAGCATGTGCAGCCATCGCCAGTCTGATTTTAGAATATTTTCATCATTAGGGAAAAAAAGTCCTTTAGGCAGTCTCTCCTCATTTCCTATCCTTAATCTTCTACCCCTTATAAGCACTGATCTGCTTTCTATTTCTGTGAACTTTCCTATTCTAGACATTTTTTAAAAATGGAATTATATAACTTGTGGCCTTTTGTGTCTGACCTCTTTCACTTAGCATATATTTTCAAGATACATACATGTCCTATTACTTCATTTCTTTTTATGACTATAGTATTCCATTGTATGATATACCAAATTATTTATTCATCAGGTGATAGACACTGGATAAACAATGGTTGTTTCCACCTTTTCACTATTGTGAATAATGCTGCTATTGATAAGCATGTGCAAGTATTTGATTGGATGCCTGTTTTCAATTTTGGGGAGGCTATACTCAGAATGGTAATTACTGGGCTATGTGGGGATTCTTTATTTAATATTTTGAGTAACTGCCAGACTCTTTTTTCAAAGTAGCTGTACTATTTCACATTCCAATCAATAATATAGGAGCATTCCAATTTCTCCATATCCTCTCCAACATTTGTTATTATTTGTCTTTTAATTGTAGCAATCCTAAAGGGTATGAGGTGCTATAGTTTTGTAGTTTTGATTTGCACTTCCCAGTGGCAACTGATGTTGAACACCTTTTCATGTGTTTACTGGCTATTTATATACCTTCTGAAAAAATATTTATTCAGATCCTTTGCCCATTTTTAGTTGGGTTATTTGTCTTTTCATGGTTGAATTTTTAAAAGTATCTTCTGTGGATTGTCTGTTTATTTTCTTGGTAGAGTCTTTTGAAACAGAAGTTTTAAACTTTGATTAAGCCTGTTTTATTTACTTCTTTTGATTGTGATTTTGATGTCATACAGAAGAAACCATTATGTAATCTAAGGTCACAAAGATATGCACTTATGTTTCCTTCTAAGAGTTTTATTCTGTAGGTAACTGCATTTTTTTACATGTAGAGATCCAGTTATTCCAGCACAATTTGTTGAGACTATTCCTTTCTGTTAGTTTCTGGGCACCCTTATCTAAAATCAATTGACCATAAATATAAGGAGTGATTTCTGGACCGCCAGTTCAATTCCACTGACTTATATCTTTATGTCAGTGCCACACTGTCTTGATTACTATAGCTTTGTAGTAAGTTTTTAATTGGTATGTGTTTGTGTAAGTCCTCCTTTTTTTTCTTTT
>SJYX01003594.1:226552-269952 GCA_006410675.1 Oreotragus oreotragus | reverse complement strand
TAGATGGACCTTTGTTGGCAAAGTAATGTCTCTGCTTTTGAATATGCTATCTAGGTTGGTCATAACTTTCCTTCCAAGGAGTAAGCGTCTTTTAATTTCATGGCTGCAGTCACCATCTGCAGTGATTTTGGAGCCCCCCAAAATAAAGTCTGACACTGTTTCCACTGTTTCTCCATCTATTTCCCAAGAAGTGATGGGACTAGATGCCATGATCTTCGTTTTCTGAATGTTGAGCTTTAAGCCAACATTTTCACTCTCCTCTTCCACTTTCATCAAGAGGCTCTTTCGTTCCTCTTCACTTTCTACCATAAGGGTGGTGTCATCTGCATATCTGAGGTTATTGATATTTCTCCCGGCAATCTTGATTCCAGCTTGTGCTTCTTCCAGCTCAGCATTCCTCATGATGTACTCTGCGTATAAGTTAAATAAGCAGAGTGACAATGTACAGCCTTGACGTACTCCTTTTCCTATTTGGAACCAGTCTGTTCCATGTCCAGTTCTAACTGTTGCTTCCTGACCTGCATATAGGTTTCTCAAGAGGCAGGTTAGGTGGTCTGGTATGCCCATCTCTTTCAGAATTTTCCACAGTTTATTGTGGCCCTTCATTACTTCTATGAAATACTTTATAAGCTGATTATTTCATGTTAGCATCCATATGCTCATTCTTTTTTAAAAGTGCCAGTCAATAAAAAAGCTAAAAAGGAATATGCTAAGAACTTAGCCTAGTGTTGGAAACACAAAGGTGGTTAAGCTAGGATTCCTTCTAGCAATTCATCTCACAGAGAAAATAAACATAGAAACTCAAACCATAACGACAAAGTGCAGTAGAGGCACAGAAGAGGGAGCCACGAAGGAATAAAGCTACATTTCTTTTAAAACAGTCATTTTCTTCTTATTCACTCCCTACTTGTTGATTTTATAAATATTTGAGTTTGCTTTATGTCCATGTGTTGGCTGCAAACATGATAGACAATGTGCATAAATAGGATCTAACCCATACATTCAAGGAGTTTTACTCTGATAGAAAATGGGATGCAAAAATAGCTTTCTTGTTTTGAAAAAAAGAAATGAATAAGGGTAATGAGAGCTGTAAGTTGGTGTGTTGGAGCATAAAAGAGGGAAAAAAAGACTTCTAACTGGATCAGGGAAGATGTTGCTAAAACAATGCTGTTCAAACGGAACCTTGAAGGGCCATTGGTATCATCAGATAGACATCTTGGGAAGAATAAGCTTGCAAAAGAAAGTTGGGAGAAAGACAAAACACAGGAAAAACACTTTGATTACCCATAAAGTTCCAGTGGGAAGAGTAGGAGATGAGAGCCAGATTATCAAGGGCATTGGGGGCCAAGCCCAGAATATCATGCCAAGCGACTGTGTTACCACAGCAGTGCTCTAGGGCAGAAAGCCTGCAGCAGAATTAGTCACTTGGAGGGCTTGTTGAAACACAAGCTCCACCTCTGTAGTTAATGATTCAATCCGTCCAAAGTAGGGCTGAGTATTTGTATCTTCAGTAAGTTCACAAATGGTGCTGGTATTTAAGGACTACTTCTGGAAATTGACTCAGATGGTAAAGAATCTGCCTGCAATGCGGGAGACCTTGGTTCGATCCCTGGATTGGGAAGAGCCCCTGGAGAAGGGAACAGCTCCCCGCTCCAGTATTCTGGCCTAGAGAATGCCATGTCCCGAGGAGCCTGGCAGGCTACAGTCCATGGGTTCGCAAGGAGTCGGACACGACTGAGCGACTTTCACTTTCTGAAGAGTTAAACTAATGATCATGTAGAGGCTATCTTAGGAATGGAAAGAGCAGAGATAGCAACACCAGTCAGAAGACAGTTATACCCATCCAGGTGAAATGAGACACAAGCTGATATCAATGGAAACAGGATAGCCAACTATAGTCGAGAGAGGGTGTTTTCAAATAAAAGTCAATATGATAGAAAGTGTAATCCTGAATTAGGTAAAGTTACATATCAATGAGGGGAGTAACTTCCTTTCAGGTTGTATGAAAATATATCTTTTATTTCTGCTAGTACCAAATTGGCCTAGAAAAACAGAACTAAATTGGGAGGTGTGTAAATATAAGAAAATTCCTTTTAATGCTAGAAATTGTAATTGGAGAATAAAAACTTTGAGCTCATAATCTAGAATTTGAAGAGACTACAAAAAGTGGGAATCTAATCAATTCTACTGTCAGGAAAGATTACCTCCAAAATCTATCAAGATCTATAGTTGTAACTCAAAGGGTAAAGAATCTGCCTGCGAGGCAGGAGACCACGGTTTGATCCCTGGGTTGGGAAGTTCCTCTGGAGAAGGGAATGGCAATCCACTCCAGTATTCTCGCCTGGAGAATTCCATGGAAAGAGAAGCCTGGCGGGCTACGGTCCATGGGGTCGCAAAGAGATGGACACGACTGAGTGACTAACAGTCCATAGTGACCGCTGCCTTCCAGGTGATTATGGTATAAACTTAGAAAAAGTTCTATAGTTATATATTTTATTTATAGAGCTTTCTTGAGAGAGGCAAAGGCAGGGTTAGGGACTCTGGAAGGTTCAAACAACAATCCCTAAGGCTTGGAGTTTAGACCAAAGCTATGCGTTCGTCATTATCATTCCAACCTCTACTAGTTATTCCTATTAAATAGATCCCTAATAACTAACTGAGGCAATATTTTCCTTTTACTTTTCCTAGAGATTTATCCTGCAATAAAATACAGTCTATTGAGAGACGTTCATTTGAACCACTTCCTTTTTTGCAGTTTATGTAAGTTACAAACATAACTTCATTATATTTGGAATTTTTAGAAAACTTAATTTTTATCAAATTAATTTGTTACTCATTTTGAAATATTATTAAAATTATATAACAAGTCTTTTTTGTCTCTGGCAAATATAAGTGTGAGAATTATTACACAGATCAGAGTGAATCGTTATAGAACAGTGGTTCCCAACCAGGGTAATTTTGCATGAAGTGACATTTGGCAATGTCTGGAGACATTTTTGGTTGTTAAAACTGTATGTGCTATTGACATCTAGTGGACAGAGGCCAGAGATGCAGCTAAACATTCAACAGTGTGCAGGAGAGCCCCAGTACTAGAATTATCCAGCCTCAAATGTCAATAGTGCTGCTTTTCTAGAGAAATAAAGATCACTCAACATAAGCATTTATTGAGCATTTACTAAATGCACCACATATATAATCATTAAAGTGTAAATCATATTATCTTCCACATTGACATTTCTTTACTGTATGGGAGTACTGGTGTTATTTTCATTATATATAAATTAGATTTACTGCCAAAGGATAAGTGTTTTGAAAGAATATATATTTTTCTTCTTCTTTTGCTTGTGTCTTTTTTTGTAGAAATCTTGGTTGCAATTTGCTCACAGAACTGAGCTTTGGAACATTTCAGGCCTGGCATGGAATGCAGTTTTTACACAAGTTGTAAGTGAAATAGAAGATGAATACATGTATAAAACTATGTCTAAAAACACCATACAGCTATTGGTTACCTGGGTGTAAGCCTAGTATGAATCTTGAAAAGTATGTCCTGAGATCCTTTTTTTTTTTTTTCTCTCAAATGAGGAAACTAAGGTACAAAGAGGTCAAGAGACTTGTCTAACTCCTATGTATGAAACGGTCTGGTTTCCATAGTACTGATCTTTGGCACAGGTAATAAAAGTCACCAAGCAAAAACATTCAAATTAGCACTGTCATGGAATCCCACTGATGCTGTTCCAATATGGGAAGGGTCCATGAAGTTCCATTTTTTAATTTAACTTTGATTCCTGCTCATGCACAAAGTTCTTAACTGCTTAAAATCTATGCAATGCAAAGCTGCAAAGATCTAAGTTTAGCATACATTTCTTCATGGAACAAAAGGTGTGGATGCTTCCTCAACCATTAGCTTCTTTTAAATGGTAAAGGAAAAGGAATTCCTGAACATCCACCACAGGGCTCTCCCCCATCACCTAGATCCTTGTTTTCTAAAAAGTATGCCTCTGAAGTGAATGATCTGTGGCCAGTAGGAACCTTTCAGTTATGGAAAAAGTTGATGTTTTTGTTCAGCTATAGTGTGAAAAATATAAAGAAAATACATTGCTGTAGCCTAATTCTATAGACTTTTCCTGACTACTTGTCAATAACAAGTGTGGGTTTTACACCCCTTCTGCTCAAAAATTCTGTGGTTTCTCTGTGACACAAGCAAATCATAGTACATCCATGGCCAGAAGGGGATTTTTGAGTCAAGGTAAAGAGCCTTGTCTATGCGGCTTTGGTGAAGACTCATGTGGCTCAGAAATCCAGTTTCACACAGTTCCTTTCCAGTTAATGAAGGTGTTGAGGGTGTGTCCAGAGCTACAGATCCCTATCTTGGGTGACTTCCCCCCCATCCCTGCCCCTCATGAGTTTCCTGATGCCTACTTTGGGGAAAGAGCACCCAGGGTCAGTTTTTCTTTGGCCAGAGAGCAGGCCCCTATGGTCCCTCCATCAAGAGGTTTCAGTAGCGTCAATACACTGTCTTAAACTCACCACCTTTTCTAAACATTTTATAATGCTAAGAGTCCCTAATAAGAATCAGAGTTTCACTGTGGTTATGCAGGCAACAGGAAAATAAATTGTGGAATCACAGTTGACAAAAATAAATGAATTCATTCAAAAACATTCACAGAGTGCCATGCCCACTGTGTGTCAGCACTGTTCTAAGTGCTGTGTTGGGGACACAAAGAAGAATAGGACAAAGACTTTTTCCCCAAGAAGCTTTCACACTGGAAAGAGGAAGATGGATGTTGATGGGAAAATATATGAGAGCCATGCTAGCATCTATGCAGCAGGGTAACAAGGTGGGCAGGGGCAACAACGTAGAAAATGGGGGGTGGGTCAGAAAAGATTCATAAGGGAAGAGACACCAGCTTGTTCCTTTTGAACTGTGTAATGAAAGAATCTGAGCTATCTGGTGTTGGAAATAATACTGTACTCCTAAACTCATTCAAAGTTTTACCATCAAAAGATTGTTACCATATAGTAAGTGTGTGTTGGGGGTAGGGCTGTTTGTTTTGGGCCAAGTCTTTCTACTAGACACAGCTAATTTGCTTCAGGCAACATTTGCCATGGTGAGATATAAACTTTATTGCATCTCTTTCCAAAGGCAAGATGCCAGGAGAAGATGCTACCCCTCGAGTTAAGTCATTTTATTACCTATAATGACTAGGGTGTTTATAAGTTGAAATGATATTTTCCCTTGCATTAAGTAAGTTTGGTAAAGGGCCCTAGTTGAGGTGGATTTATCATGAATTAAATGAAGCTTAAGCTTCAGAGCTCCTTACTTGCATAAGTCCCTTCCAAAGTCTTGGGAGTGGTCCTAGCAATTTTTGTATTCTTATCTTTGTGTGCTTTTATTAGAATTTCCCAAAGTAGATAAGGTTCAGGCCCTACAAAAACTTGATTCTTCACTGGCTTTCAGGTAATTACAACAGTAGGTTTCCTAAATGAAGCCTGTATGTTATTGACACACACCAGATAACCAGGTTAGCAGTGTCTATTTTGAATCTGAAATTCACCTCAAAGTTGAACCAAGGGCTTTTTAATTAAGTACAACTTTGTGAATGGCAGTAATAATCATATCTCTTTCAGATGAAATCAGGAATGAAATGTATTATGGAAAACCAGCAGTGGTTGATAATCCTAAATGTTAAGTATACTTTTTTTTCTGACTTTAAGGTGCTTCTCTTTCATTCAGCTACACAGGTCCAGACTGATGGCTTATTTTTTTAAAAATTCTTTTAGTCACTTCATTGTTTTTAACAATACAAGCTCCATGATTTTAGAAACTGAAGGACTGTACAATGTAGAAAGGCTATCTAATTATCCAGACAGAGCATGTTCACATGCTGGCTTGTCTGTGGTACGTCAATATTGTACCAAGAACATAAGCATTATGAGAGAATTAGAGGAAAACCAAAGCCTTATCCTTATTGAATTATTTACCCCACTGTTGAGAATATTGATGAGAGGGATATGGTCATACCATGAAGGCAAATTGAGCTGTGGTCACCAAGCCTCCCAGTCAGCTGGCCTTGGTTCCTTTAGATAGCTGTGTACACACAAAAGTTAGCATACTGGAGGGTGTTGTCATCACTTCTTGGTATGTACTGGAATCCTGGCAGCTTCTCAGATTCAGAAAGGCATCAACATTAAAAATGAAAAAGAACTCACTTGGGTCTGTCCTCTGGGATGATTTAGGGTGGCTGGTTGTGGGTTTCATTTTTTTATTAGTTCAAAAATTAACAACTACTATTTTTCTTCTCCCAGCTGCATCTTATTCTTACCACCTATATTACAACGTTTCTTCTCTCTGTCAAAAGCATAGTAATTCTTCCTCTGCCCTATAACATTTCTTTAATACCTACATCTCTTAGATACTTATTATGTTCCAGGCACTATCTTATTATACAAGTAGGATAGTGTGCCTAAAGCTTTTACCATAGTGCTTGATACATGGTAAATACTAAATACATATTACTTCACACTTTTGTTCTCCCAACAACTCTTATTATCCCCATTTTGGGGATGAGGAAATTGAAACTCAGAGACATTGGATAACTAGATTCACACTGTTAATAAGAGGCAAAACCACTTATGAGCTTTGCAAGTAATTTTCTATGCAGCTCTTCATTTCCTTGTAATAAGAACTAACTGATGACAATTTGGCTCTTTGTACCTTGCATCTTGAAGTTGGCTTCTAACTTGAATAGCGCCTTTAGAGCAGAGAGCTCTGGTTTCCCTGTGATAATTCCACACTTCTGGAGCTCTTGGCCAGGCCACCTCTGGGCATCCCCAGGGTTTCTGGCCAGTGCAGATATGACATCATCACTTCTGAGCACCTACTCTGTGCCCAGTCTATGCTGGGTGCTTTGCATATGCTCTTTCACTTAATCCTCAAGCTGCCTTACAAGGCAAATGGTACTAAGTAAGACAGAGATGTTCATTATTCAAGTCACCGTACCAGAAAGTGACAATCAGAATTCAAACTCAGGTCTGCCTGATTCCCTTGTTTCTTTCTCTGTTCCTCACTGCCAGTGACTCTTCTTCAAGGGTATTCTCAGAACTTTGACGGAAAGACAGATTCACCACTTCAAATTCTTTAGGCTGCCACCACCCCATCCCAAGAAAGGGTTTACGTGGTGCAGCTGGAGGTCTTGTATTGAGGAGCCTCACGTGGGGAGTCATGTTCTCATGGCTCATGGACCTACTTGGATGAATAAAGGAAAGGGGGTCAGCCCATCCCCAAGTGCTTGAAATATATTGGAACAGGGTCCAGGTCACTCTGCTCGTTTCTTTGACTGCCTTCCTCCAAGGAACCAGTTTGCCCTGCCTGCCTTGGGATTCTAGGATAGATAGTTGTGGAGTTCGTCCTATTTGAAATCTGTTTTCACTGCCTGCTTTGGACATTTTTTCAGCTAAAGCTGTTAGGATTTCAGTACACTCAGGACAGTGATGACAAGCTTCAGTCCTCAATTTTTCTCTGTCTCCTCAGTTAATAGAAAGTAAACATAGCCCATCTGTCTGGACCTGTATAGAAGAATTTGGAGAAAAAAATAACAGGTAAGAAATGTTCCCTTATTTTGTGTTCTACAGCAGACGGCTGATGTGAAAACATTTGAACTTTATTCTTCAAATAAGATATATTTTTCAAAACCATTTAGGACAGCACTCCTTAAACTTTGACTCTGAGATGGTCTTTGAGGCTAATAAAAACTGTTGCCTAGGGGAATCTGGGTAAAAATATATGCATATTCCTTGATCTGTTTGTTTTTATAACATTTTATAAGTTTTAAATTATTCAAATAAAACTTTTTTAAAAGTTGCAAAAAAAAAAAAAACTGTTCCCATGTTTTGTTCCATAAAGATAAGCTCATGAATCAAAAAGGTAATGGACTAGAGGTTTGCATACCTTTTATGTGTAAAATGAGGGAATCAGGCCAAAATGGAAATGATCTGTAGTACAGTGTCCACTGTGAATCTAAAACCATTTGTCCTTTGGTTTGTGGGGAAGTAGGTACCGTAGGAGCCCCCACATTGAGTTGTTGACTCATTCTCACTCACTCTCCCCTTTGCCCAGACACAGTGAATAAAAGCCTGCATTAAAGGCAGGAGGAAGAAACAGTGTAACTTAAAGTGGCTGCACATTTTTATTTCACTAGGAAAGAACACAAGGATGTTAATCTCAGAGAAGGGCTGCTTGGTTAAGAAAAAACAGTGAGCTCATGGAACCAAGACCATGGGCAAACTATTAAGAAAAAGTGAAGGGTTGGAGAATTGAGATAATTCTGGAGAAGGATAACAAACTTTGCCAAACTGTTTTGGCTACCTATTGCTTTATGACATTCTATTTTTATATATAGGCGTTCGTGATGACTAGGGGAAAGTAGACAAGAGAAGATGCAAGAGTGAAAGGAATTCACTGTCACAGGAGCCCGTCAGTGATCTGATAGGTTTTAATGCCAAAAGTTTGTTTTTCAGCTCCTCAAAGTTTGAGGAACTGTGCTTAACCAAACATGTGACACTCACATTTTTTTTTTCTGACGTGTACACGCTGCTCTATTTATTTATTGTTTATTTATTTTTGGCTATGCTGGGTCTTCGTTGCTACACACAGACTGTCTCTAGTTGCAGTGACTGGCTACTCTCTAGTTGCAGTGCACAGGCTTCTCATTGCAGAGGCTTCTCTCATGGAGCATAAGCTGTAGGGCGCGGAGGCTTCAGTAGTTGTGGCACAGGGCCTCGTTAGTTGTGGCTCGAGGGCCCTAGAACATGCAGGCTGCAGTAGCTGTGGCTCTAGAGCGTGGGCTCAATAATTGTGGCACGGGGCTTAGTTGCCCACAGGGGCATGTGGAATCTTCCTGGACCAGGGATTGAATCCGTGTCTCCTGCACTGGAAGTGTGGAGTATTAACCAATGAATCTCCAGGGAAGTCCTATCTTTTTTCACTTCCTTGATAGTGTCTTCTGAAGTACAAACATTTTTAATTTTTATAAAGTCCAGTTCATCTATTTTCCCTCTGATTGTTTATGCTTTGGGTATCAGGTAGCTTAGCGGTAAAGAATCTGCCTACCAATGCAGGAGATGCAAGAGATGTGGGTTTGATCCCTGGATCAGGAAGATCCCCTGGAGTAGGAAGTGGCAACCCACTCTATTATTCTTGCCTGGAAAATTCCATGGACTGAGGAACCTGGTGGGCTACAGTCCATGGGATCAAAAAAGAATCAGACCTGACTTAGTAACTGAACACAGCACATACACAGTGCAAGGTCATAAAAATTTACTCCTTTGTTCTCTTCCAAGAGTTTTATAGCTTTAGCTCTTACTTTTGGATATTTGATCCATTTGGAGTTAATTTTCTTATATGGTGTGACGTTTAAGAGTCCAGCTTATTATTTTGTGTGTGGCTGTACAGTTGTCCCAGCACTATTTGAAAAGACTACACTTTCCACATTGAGTTGCTTTGGCACCCTTGTTGAAAATCAATAGACCATAAATATAAGGCTTTATTTCTGTACTGTCAATTCTGTTCTGTTGATTTAACGCGTCTATTCTTATGCCAGCCCCACACTGTGATTGCAGTAGCCTTAAGCTGGGTTTTGATACCACCAACATTGTTTTGGTTTTTCTTTTTCCTTGAATTGCCATGCAAATTTTAGGATTAGGTTGGCAATTTCTGGAAATTGTCAACTGGGATTTTGACAGACATTGCCCTGAAACATTAGGTCAGTTTGGGAAGTGGTGAAATTTTAATGTTTCTTTCCTATCCGTTTTATTTAGACCTTCTTTAATTTCTTTCAACAATGTTTCGTACTTTGCAGTGTGAATCTTGCACTTATTTGGTTAAAATTTTTCCCAAGTATTTTATTTGTTTTGATGCTGTTATTTATGGCATTGTTTTCTTAATTTCATGTTTGTAGTATTCATTGATGTTGTATAGAAATATAACGAATTTTTGTATATTTCTCTTACGTTCTGTAGCTTCGCTGAACTCTTTAACTAGGGCTAATAGTTATTTTTAGATTCCCCAGGCTCTGTCCTGTGGTCTTCTAGTTTCCCAGGAACGTGGTGGGACATTGCAGCATCTCTGGGCATCTCACTCCTCATCCTTCCTTGCTCCCTTCTTTCCTGGCTGCGGGCCTGCTTCGCTGTGAAGGCTTCTCTCTCTAGCTGAGGTGCACACGTCTCTCACTGCAGTGGGCTCTCTCATTGCAGAGCTCCAGCTCCAGGGTGCGTGGGCTTCAGCAGCTGCAGCTCCCAGGTTCCAGAGCACAGGCCAGATAGCTGGGGGCACAGGGCTTGGCTGCCACATGGCATGTGGGATCTTCCTGGACCAGGGATCGAACCTGCGTCTCCTGCTTTGGTAGGTGGATTCTTTACCAAGGAGCCACCAGGGAAGTCCCTCAGCTTTTCTTTTTAAGCTTTTTGGTTAGGCTGTTTTTTTTTGTTTTTTGTTTTTGTTTTTGTTTTTTTTGCCTCAAACTGTTATCCATGGCTTCATACAACTGTCTTGTTAAAATATTTACCTGAAAATATTTTCCAAAAATACTACCCGAGAAGAGGCCTTTTACATTAAGTAGCTTCCAGTCAGGTCAAAGGCAAACCTTTCAAGTAAGGTCTTCCAGGGAACCACCAAACGTGTAAAATAATGATAGTGCTTTGGAAGTGGGGCTTTGAAGGCCCTCCCAGTCCATTCTGCTTCCTCTGGTACCAGAAATGTGGGCTATTTTTCAAGGCATGGAGAGCAAAAGCCTGGAACAAGTGAACAGTTTCCTCATTTGTAAAATGGGGCAACACAGATCTCATTGTTCTTACAGAAATTAATTTATTTTCCTTGAATAAATGGTTCCCTGGTTTGCTGCAAGCCTGTTGGTTTAATTTCCAGAGTTCAGGAAAAGTTGATTCTGACCATTTTGGGGTCAGTTTTGTTGTTGTTACTTTTATGGAGGGATGAATTTTCAGATGTCCTTACTCCATCAGTTTTACTGATTTGCCTGCAACATTGTTTAAAATCTCAGTGACCATAGGCTAATTAAATATTTGATCAAGGGAGATGATTAGGGAAAAGAAAGAAAAAGAGAAAGTATAATTCTCATAGAGGCTTTCCCAGATGGATAGATGAAGTTTGAAAAGGTATTTCTATATTTAGTGCTCTCACAATTAAGGTTAACATAACAAATATTTTTAATTCCTCTTTTTTTTTCCCCATACAGGTTAAACACAGGCTTTAGAGTCAAAACTGAGTACAAATTCCAGTTCTGCTTACTAGTTTGATGACTTAGAACAAGTTACAAAACTTCTCTGTGCCTCAGTTTCCTCATTTGTAAAATGGGGTAGTAAGTCGATCACATAAGATTACTATGAGGATTAAATGTTAAATGCCGATCATAGTTGCCTAGCAACCCAACAGATGTTAGTTGCGATAATTAGCTTTACAATATTCTGCAAAAATATGCTAGTGATTCTTGGGTGGAGTTACCCTAAAGACAGATTTTCTTTCCTTTCTTCCTGTTTCTTCTTGGTTTTCCTTTTCCTTATTTGTTTTAAAGAACTAAGAAGAAAATCTATTCTAGTATTTTGGAATAAAACTTTGTTCCCCAAAATTAATTTTTTCATTTTTTTGATATATAAGTAAAATGTTATTTATTTATTCAACAAACATTTATTAAATATCAAGGAAATGGCAACCCACTCCAGTATTCTTGCCTAGAGAATCCCAGGGATGGGGGAGCCTGGTGGGCTGCCGTCTATGGGGTCGCACAGAGTCGGACACGACTGAAGCGACTTAGCAGCAGCAGCAGCAGCAGCAAATATTAGGCACTCTGTCAGGCACAGGGATAACAATAACAATATACTGTGGTCACTACTTTCAAATTGTTGACAACCTATGAGACTGACAAACAGGTGATTACATACACTGTAGCAAAGGCCATGATCCTGGGATACACATGGGACAACGTGATGGGAATATGACTTTCACCAGTTCCTCTTGTATTTATCTCTTCTTCTTTGGCTCAGAAATCAAGGAACTGTCCTATTTTTTTTGTCTTTAATTGGATATTTTAAACTATGAAATATAAAAAAATTTTCTAGAAATGAAAAACACCGTGAATTATGGAGGACTCTAGAAATAGTATTTCTTATGGAGCAAGGGCCTCCTACCAGCATAGTCACTTCTAGGGATTTTGACCTGAAAAGTTCTTTGGCGTATTTTTTTCTTTGCTATCCACTATTTTGCTATTTTTTCCCTCTTTTCCTCTTCTCCTTATCATCTAGAGACTTGGGTAATTCCCAAAGGAATAGTGCTTTACGGATTCTAAGGGTGATTTATAGGTAAAGACAGAAAAAGATTATTTTTTTTACCAAGTTCCATATGCCCCCAAAATGAATGTAAATTTTCTTGGATGTCATTGAAAATATGGACAATTTTAATTCCATTCCATTTTTCAGAATTCTCAATCGTAATCCTTTGACAGCAGTGGAAGATTCATATCTTTTTAAACTGCCAGCATTAAAATATCTGTGAGTATTACAGCATTTTCATGGCCCTTGAGATGATTTCTGCTCTTTCTTACTTTTGTTACAAGTTGAGTATTTTGACTAAATTTAAATTTTAACTAGGTTATTGATACAAGAGTTATTGGCAAAGAAAAAAGTTAAAGAATGTATATGAGTAAGACAGCCAGCAGAGGAAGAGAGCAGTGTTGAAGAACACACATAGATATGGAACATGGAGATGCATGTAGGAATATTATTTATCCCAGAAAGCAAAAAGGAATAAAGGGTACATTATTAAAAAAAAAAAGTAATCAAGAGAGGTAGATGCAATTGAAAATGAGAAGTCAGGGTAATAAAGATTTTACTATTCAGCACCAAGGTCATTAATTTGATGATGCAAATTTAAATTTCTCCGATAAGAGTTGTCTGGAATTATCTAGGGCATATAAGAAGTCAGAATTGAATTAGTCACATGTTAAAAATTTTAAGTTTAGAATTTGTGTTTATATTTTATGTTTATATCTTATATGTTTGGACTTCTCCTTCAGAGACATGGGAACAACACAAGTGTCACTTACAACAATTGAAAGCATTCTCATGATGACCCTTGAATTGGAAACACTGTAAGTTGATTTTTGTTATATTTATTTTCACTCGATTGTGTATTTTAGGTTTGTTTTATTATTTTTTAAAGTTTGTTGATGTATAATTTTCATGTAATAAAATTAACTCTTTAAAAATATACAGTTTGATGTGTTTTGACAGCCTCATAGTTCTGTAGCCACCATTACATTTGAGATATAGAAAACTTCTCCACCCCCCGCAAAGGCCCCTCATGTCCCTCTGTAGTCAGACTCCTCCTCCCACTACCAGCCCCTGGCAACCACCAATCTGATTTTTGTCTTTATAATTTTGCCTTTTCCATGGTACCTTATACGTGAAATCATGTGGTATGTAGCCTTTTTGTTTTTGACTCCTTTCACTCAGCCAGTATCCTTAAAGATTCACTGATGCAGTTGCACCTATTGGTAGTTCATCCCTCAGCAATAACGCTGAGTGGTAATCTAGTTGTGTGGGTATATAGTTTGTTTATGCATTTATCAGTTGATGAACATCAGCTGAGTTGTTTTGTTTTTTAGCTATTATGAACAAAACCTCTAAAAATATTCACATGCATGTGTGAGCATATGTTTTGTGCAAATGTATATTTTCATTTCTTTGGGATAAAATACCTAAGGGTGGGATTGCTGCATCATATGTTAAGTGCATATTTAACTTTTTAAGAAACTGCTGAACTGTTTTCTAAAGTGGCTGTTCCATTTTGCATTCCCACTGGCAACGTCTGAGAGTTGGGATTGTTCCACATCTTCACCTGATCCTTATATTTGTTTTAAAAAATTTAAGCCTTCCTAGTAGGTGTGTGGTTAAATCTCATTGTGCTTTAATTTGCATTTCTCTAATAGCTGATGCTGTTGAGTGTCTATTCATGTGCAGATATCTTTTAAAATGAAGTGTCTGTTCAAACCTATTTTAATTGGATATTTATATTGAGTTTTATGTATACTTTACAGAGCACTGAAAAATAAGTCCTTTCTCTTAGATATGTGTTTAGTAAATATCTTCTCTCAGATAGTGATTTACTCTCATTCTATTAAAGTGTCTCTGAAGCCCAAAAGTTTTAAAATTTTGAAGAACTCTAGCAATTTTTCTTGTATGGTTTGTGCTTTTTTCTGTCTTACCTAAGAAATCTTCTTCTGAGATCCCATTGCCTAATCCAAAAATCACAAAGATTTTCTCCTGTGTTTTCTTCCAGAAGTTATATAGTTACATTTAGATCTATGATCCATTTAATTTTCATGTATGGTGTGAGGGAAGGGGTCAGGTTTTAATTTTTTGCAGTTTAAAAAAACTATTTCTGTAGGTCTTTATTGTGACAGTTTATTACACACTTTGAGCTCAGTTCAGTCGTTCAGTCATGTCCAACTCTCTGCAACGCCATGGACTGCAGTATGCCAGGCTTCCCTGTCCATCACCAACTCCCAGAGCTTACTCAAACTCATGTCCATAGAGTCGGTGATGCCATCCAATCATCTCATCCTCTGTGGTCCCCTTCTCCCCCTGCCTTCAATCTTTCCCAGCATCAGGGTCTTTTCCAATAGGTCAGTTCTAAGCATGAGGTGGCCAAAGTACAACTCTCTGCAACGCCATGGACTGCAGTATGCCAGGCTTCCCTGTCCATCACCAACTCCCAGAGCTTACTCAAACTCATGTCCATAGAGTCGGTGATGCCATCCAATCATCTCATCCTCTGTGGTCCCCTTCTCCCCCTGCCTTCAATCTTTCCCAGCATCAGGGTCTTTTCCAATAGGTCAGTTCTAAGCATGAGGTGGCCAAAGTACTGGAGTTTCAGCTTCAACATCAGTCCTTCCAGTGAATATTCAGGACTGATTTCCTTTATTTGGATGGTGTGTTCTGTAAATGTCAATTAGGTCAAGTAGATTGATAGTGTTCACATCTTCTAGTCCTTTCTGATTTTTTGTCTACTTTTTCTGTTAATTATTGAGAGAGGAATGTTGAAATCCCTAACTATAATTGTAGATTTTTTTTTTTTTGGTTTCTCCTTGCCACTCTCATTTTTCATTCATATATTTTGAAGCTCTTACCGAATGGATAACTTTTTAGGTAATGTCTTCTTCATCAGTTGATCTTTCTATCATGGTGAAGTAACATTCTCTATCCCTGATAATATTCTCTGCTTTGACACTGACTTTGTCTTAAATTGATACATCCACTCCAGTTTTCTTTTCATTAGTGTTGGCATAGGATAATTTTTTCTATCCTTTTAACCTCTTATTGTCTATTGAAGATGGCTCTTATATATAGTTGGCTTTTGCTTTTTTGTCTAGTGTGATGATTCTTTTAATTAGGGTGCTTAGAGCATTTGCATTTAATGTAATTATTGATATTACTACATTCAAATCTACTGTCTTGCTATTTGCTTCCTATTTGTCCCATCTGTACTTTCTTTTACCATTTTCTTCCTACTTTCAGACTGAGTACATTTTATTATTTTATTTCCTTTGTTGGCTAATTCATTATAACTCAGGTTTTGTGATTTTAATGATTGCTTTATAGTTTACAGTATGCATCTTTAACTTATCACAGTCTATCTTCAAATGATATAACACAATTTCATTAATATTATAGTAATCTTACAATAGGGTACTTCCATTTCTTCCCTCCTGACCTTTGTGGGATTGTTTTCATATATTTTACTTATGTCATAAACAGCACACTATATTATTTTTTGTTTAAAAAATAGATTATCTTTTAAAGATATTTAAATAATAAGAACAACCTTATATATTTTACCTATGTTGTTACCAATTACAGTGTTTTTATTCTTTTGTGTAGATCCATGATTCCATCTGGTATCATTTTCTTCCTGTTTAAAAATACTTTTTAACATTTCTTACAATGAAAATCAACTAGTGATGAATTCTTCAGCTTTTGTATGTCCGAGATAGCCTTTATTTTTGAAAGATCTGGGTATAGAATTCTAGCTTGATAGAATTCAGTTCACTACTTGAATTGTTATTGCGTTAATCCACTTAGTATTTGTTTATATTGTTTCCAACAAGAAATCTGCTGTCATTGTTATCTTTGTTCCTCTATATAGTGTATAGTTTTTTCTTCTGATGGCTTTAAAATTTTTCTCTTTATTGCTGGTTTTGAGCAATTTGATTATTTGTGCCTTGGTGTAGTTTTGTCCATGTTTCTTATGCTTAAAGTTCACTGATCTCAACTTTCTGGGCTTATAGTGTTTAGCAATGCGGGAAAAATTTGGCTATTATTTCTTCAAATTTTTGTATCTCTCCTCTGCCTCATGGCCTCTAAGTATACATGTATTAGGTCACTTGAAGTTGCACAGTTCATTGTTGTGCCGTTCATTTTTGTTGTTGTTTTGTTTTTTTTTCACTCTTTGTGTTTCATTTTGGTTTGTTTCTATTCCTTTGTCTTAATGTTTTCTGATCCTTTCTTCTGCAGTGTCTAATATGCCATCAGCCTCAACCCAGTATCTTTTTCATTTCTACATTGTTTTTATAATCTCTAGAAGTTCAATTTGGATAGGTTTTACATCTTCCATGCCTCTGCTGCTGCTAAGTCACTTCAGTCGTGTCTGACTCTGTGTGACCCCATAGACAGCAGCCCACCAGGCTCCCCCATCCCTGGGATTCTCCAGGCAAGAATACTGGAGTGGGTTGCCATTTCCTTCTCCAATGCATGAAAGAGAAAAATGAAAGTGAAGTCGCTCAGTCTGTCCGACTGTTAACGACCCCATGGACTGCAGCCCACCAGGCTACTCCGTCCATTGGATTTTCCAGGCAAGAGTACTGGGGTGGGGTGATTTTCCGTCTTTAGTCTGGGTTTTGTAACAAATGAAATAATGGCAACCCACTCCAGTACTCTTGCCTGGAAAATTCCACGGACTAAGGAGCCTGGTAGGCCACGGTGCACGGGGTCGCAAAGAGTCGGACACGACTGAGCGACTTCACATGCATAGCTTTTCTCATGTATGTTGTCGTCGTTGTTGTTCAGTCACTAAGTTGTGTCTGACTCTTTGTGACCCCATGGACTGCAGAATACCAGGCTTCCCTGTCCTTCACTGTCTCCCAGAGTCTGCCCAAATTCATGCCCATTGAATCAGTGGTGCAATCTAACCATCTCATCCTCTGTCACCCTATTCTTTTGCCTTCAAGCCTTCTTTTCCAATGAGTTGGCTGTTTACATTAGGTGGTCAAAGTATTAGAGCTTCAACTTCAGCATCAGTCCTTCCAATAATATTCAGGGTTGATTTCCTTTAGGATTGACTGATTTGATCTCCTTGCTGTCCAAGGGTCTTTCAAGAATCTTCTCCAGCACCACAATTCAAAAGCATCAATTCTTCAACGCTTAGCCCTCTTTATGGTCCAACTCTCACATCCATACATGACTAATGGAAAAATCATAGCTTTGACTATATAGACCTTTGTTGGCAAAGTGGTATGTCTGCTTTGTAATATGCTGTCTAGGTTTGTCATAGTTTTTCTTCCAAAAAACAAGTGTCTTTTAATTTCATGGCTGCAGTCACTGTCTGCAGTGATTTTGGAGCCCAAGAAAATAATATCGTCACTGATACCACTTTTTCCCCTTCTATTTGCCATGAAGTAATGGGACCACATGCCATGATCTTAGTTTTTTGAATGTTATGTTTTAAGCCAGCCAGCAGTCAGCCAGTCAGCCAGCTTTTTTATATAATTTTTGAAATGTCCTTTTCTACTAATTCTTATATCTGTATAGATAATGAGTTAGTTTTTATGTATTGCTTTTTTCCCCAATATAGGTCACATTTTCCTGCTTATTTGCATGCCTGATAATTTTTCATATGATTCTAGACATTGTGAAATTTTAGCATGTTGTGTGCTATATATTTTTATGAAACACCTGGGCTTTGTTTTGGGTAAAGTTAAGTTGCTCAAAGCAATTTTATTCTTTTAGGTCTAGCTTTTAAGATTCATTAGGTAGCACTTCAAGTAGCCCTTAGTCTAGAGTTCATTATTTGCAGCTACTGAGACAAGTCCTTTCTGAGTACCGTGAGGTTTTCTCTTCTGACTTACAGGAACACCCAGCCCTGTGTGATAGCCAGGTAGTCTTTTTTTTTTAACCTTTAAAAAAAATTATTCATTTTTTAAAATTTATTTTTTATTGAAGGATAATTGCTTTCCAGAATTCCGCAGTTATTCTTATTATTAATCCTTTCATGTGGTTCTTTTCCTGGCATCAGTTAATTCCTCACACAAATGTTGTGTGACCAATACCTTGTTGAATACTTAAGAGCTCTCTCTGCATATCTCCGGAGTTCTTTGTCTGTGTACTTCTTTACCCTCTATTACTCTGCTTTGTGAACTCTCACCACCTTGGTTTTCCCAGATTCTCAGCTCCTTTCTTCACCTGGGGAGTCTACCAGTCTGTGCCAGGGTTTCTCTTCCTTGTACCATGACCTGGAAATTCTCTTAAAGAAGTAAGCTAGGGCAGTCATAGGGGTCACTTCATTTATCTCCCATCTCTTGGGGATCACTGAATTTGATTGCCTGAGGTCCAGTTTCTTGAAAACTGTTTTTCATATGTTTTGTTTGATTTTTTCAATGTTTCAGGTAAAAGGTTAAATTGGTTTTTGCTATTTCATCTTGACTTGAAGCCAATCATATTCTTTAAGTCTGTTTTGTTTTGATATGGAGCCCAATCAAAGACTAGGCATTGCATGTCATGTCTTTGTTTCATTTAATGTAGAATGTTTCCCTGATTTTTTTTTTTTTTTTTTTTTGGTCTTTTATGACATTGGCATTTCTGAAGAGTCTAAGCCAGTTGTTTTGTAATTTTCGCCACAATCTGGATTTGTCTGTTTCCTCATTAGATTCAAACTAAACATTTTGGAGTAGAATACTATATAAGTGATGTAGCCTTCCTACTTCATCACTTCAAGTGGCCCACTGCTAAGTCTGATCACTTGATTAAGGCGATATCTTACATATGTCTCCATTGTGTGGGCTGAACTTTGGGATCAGTGAAGATCCTACTTCCAGACAATTCTTCACCCAGCTGTGCATCAATGATAATCCTTGTCTGAATCAACTATTACACTGATAGTTGTAAAATGACACTTTCCTAATTTTATCATTCCTTTCTCATTTATTACCTGTTATTATTCTATAAAGCAAAGCTCCCTCACTTTTCTTTTTGAATATCATTATAATCCCATGTACTCTTCTTTAATTATAACTTGTTATAGTGATAATGTTATTCTTTTGAATGTTCACCTTGTCCAGATTTGGTCAATGAGATCTCTGTTATTGTTTAACCACACAGTGTTTTGTTTTTTTTTTATTCCTAGAGTAATTTCTCATGTATTTATTACTCATAAATAGGAATTGAGAAAGAGACTCCAGAAGCTGGGGACTTACTCAGATTTTTCTTAGAAGTCAGCCTACTTCTGTGTGCTGTCAACCCAAAATAAAGTTTTGGGGTTGGAAGGAGATATTTCTGAATTAAACTACAGATCAATGTCACCCAATTCTAGTCCCTATTCCCTTTTTTTCTAGGCATAGCAACCCCACTGCCACCCTAATCCTTCTGTTGGGCACCTCTGGCCTCTATATTTATTTTCAACAGTCAAGAGCAGCAACTGGCCAACTGATCTGTATCCAGTTCTCCAATCCGTATGCCCCAAGAACTAACTCCTTTATGCACTGGCCTGTGGTGGCCTTGGCCTGCCTCTTCCACCTACTCAAGTAACTCCTTTACCACAAATTTGATTCTCTGCATTTCCATTTATAGGATCTTACCTATCCGTATGGCCTGCTGCCTCTGCCAATTTAAAAATACTATTGAGGTTGTCTGCAAGACAGTCAAACTGCACTGTGACAGTGATTGCCTGACAAACGTCACATTTTGTGGTGAGTCTGAATTGCCTGATGGTAATTTTTAAATTTTCTTCTAATTCTTTAATTTTTATTTTTAACCAGTGATGATAAATTTTAAAATTAATAATGTAATTGCATTATATTTATTCATTCAGAGTTCCACATCCCTAAATTTCTAAGAACTACTCTTACTAAAAATCAGATTCTTGGTTACATTATTAAGCTAATAATAGCTTAGTTACATTGTTAACTTAATAAGGTAACTGATATGCATACATAAAAGAACAAGAAAAAGCAAGGAAAGGGGGAAGGGGATTAACACGAATGGCCGCATAGTGTGTTCTGTGCTGTCTGCAACTGAGAACTTATTCATACAGTGCATCAGTTTCTAAACTGATTCTATATACATTAGGTCTCAAGTATCCTTTGTCTTATAAGATAGATGTAAACATAGTTTTGGTATTTTGTCTATTTTTAAAATATTATAAAAGAGTATAAGTGATGCTGTCTTATGGCCTACTTGGAGCCTGAGTTTCTGGTTCCACCACCAGAAGCTGCCAGCTAGCTCTTGTCTTGTAAAGGGTAGGTGCACTGTGTGTGTGCTAAGTTGCTTCAGTCATGTCTGACTCTTGGAGGTTCTATGGACTGTTGCCCACCAGACTCCTCTGTCCATGAGATTCTCCAGGCAAGAATACTGAAGTGTGTTACCATGCCCTCCTCCAGGGGTTCTTCCCAACCCAGGGATTGAACCTACATCTCTTACATCTCTTGCATTGGCAAGTAGGTTCTTTACCACTAGTGCTACCGGCAAAGAGCAATTTTATTCTTAGACTGTCCAGCTCTGAACTTGTTCTGAATCTCAAACTTTTCTATCCACAAAACACTCAGGTGCTTCTGACTATTTTTCTATATGTTAGATTTGTTGGCACTAACTTCATAACCTCCAAAATGTGCTTTGATGCCCAGATAGCTTGAATACAGGTATCTATCAATGGTCTAGAACACATCATAAATAATAACACTTATATAAAGACAATTTTTGTTTATTTTTCAAAAAATTTTTTATTTTGGCCACTCAGTTCCCTGACCAGGGATAGAACCTGAGCCATGGCAGTGAAAATACTGAATCTTAACCATTATACCAGCAGGGAACTCCTCAAAACAATTGTTTTTACCGATTATATTACTCCCTTCTCCCCCAGAAGTGGGCCAGAAAAGGCATTTTTAATCTCCTTTTGCAGATGAGGCAAAGCAAGATCCACGGTATTCAGTGCAATGGCCTAAGTACCCAGATCTCCTGTCTCCAATTTTAGGCTCTCTGCACACCCATGCCCCCCCTCTCTCATGACCCTTAGGTCCTCCTTTGACCCTTGCCACCACCACTAAAATTTTTAATCCTTTTGGAAGAGAAGCCCAGCTACACAACAGTACATATACAGTTAGAAGCTTTGGATGGTTTCCCAAAACACTGGAAATATTAGAAGTGCAATGAAATGAAAGCAAAGTAGGCAACTGACAGAAGTTGCTTTTCCCTTCTGCATTATAGCACTTCAAGTATTATTCTACTGATCTGTTGAACATTCCACTCTGGCATATAGGCTGGCGAATCTGTTAGCTAATGGATCCCTGCCTGAATTTCAGCAAAGAGCCAAGGTGATGTAAGAGTTAGGACACAGAGCCCTCTGTTCTAGGGGCTGGACTATATGGAGGCAGGGACTGAGCAAAGGACTCAATGGGTGGGTGGAGGACACAGTCGGATGATGACCTGTCGGCAACAGTTGTGTCATGGCCATCTGTGATAGCAGTAAGCACGCAAGTGCACTGAAGAGGTGGAGAGGGGAGACCTTATGCTCCTCTGCGTCTGAGGCAGGGCAGGAGGGGGTATGTGCCTGTGAGGAGTCACAGTAGATCTGAGTAGAGGAATCTTTGTCTTCCTGCCAGTCCCTTGGGAGCCAGTCGAGTGATCCTAAATATAATTACTATACTTCATGCCACAGAATCTTCTGAGTAGATGGTCACTTTTTCAAAAGATATCTTTTTTCACCTTTTATTGTTGTCAATCATTGACTTATGTTTGGGTTTCTTTCTCTCCCTTCCAAGTGGCAGTCAAACATTTGCTGATGCCTAATTTATTTGTCTGGGATGCATGACTGTGGACTGACAGAAAGCGCTCCCATCAGTCTTCAGTTATCAAAAGCAGTCTCTTCTCTTTCGACAGATGAGAACGCATCTATAGGGAGTGCAGAAGGGTCGTTCATGAAGGCGTTACAGGCCCGGAAGAAGGGTACCAGCACGGAGCTGACCATAGAGCCCGAAAGGGCGTCCTCGAACAAAAGTGCGGTCAGCCTGTCAGCCTTCACGAATGAGCAGCTGGACTTCAGCGACGAAAGTGATGTGATCAGCGCGCTGAACTACATACTGCCTTATTTCTCAGAGGGAAATCTAGAAGACGTTGAATCAACATTATTGCCCTTCATTCAACTTCTTTTTACAAATGCCCATGAGGGAGATATGCCACTGGGCCATTTCAAAAACAATACAAAGAACCCTTCTGTTAAGCCTATAGACAACAATTCGACTTATAAAAACAAATTGAGGAAACTCTATTTTCTGGAAAACTTAGATGCAGAAATTCAAGAAAAAATTGATGAGGTTAAAAAGAAAGAAAAAACGGCCATGCTTATCCATGCCAACCTTTTGGGTCCCAAATTTAAACGCCAGATCTTTCCGAAGAAACTGGAAACCCTAGCTGAGATTGAGAGCCCAGGGCAAAGGCTGCTGAGAGTGAGCAGGATCCTCAAGCGCCCAAGGGGCCTACAGAAAAGGCACTTCAAAGATGCGGGAGATGAGAGCAGCGAGAAGAAACAGAATGCCCAGCCACTTGTGGAGAACACTGCCAAAGAAAGAAGGCTCAGGAGGCCATCCCTAAGGAAACTGGACGAGCTGGACCTGGTGCAGGGGCCCAGGAAGTTAGTGGGGAACTCCTTCAACACAGAGCCTTCGTTCATAGAGGAACACAAGGCAGCAGTCTCTTCTATCCTGAAGCAGTACTCTTGGGGCAGGCCTTCTGACCCCCTCCCTCCAAAACCCCAGCTTGAGGTTCAAAACAAATCCAAAGACTTATCCTACACCATTTTAGAAAATGCTGATGCTATAGTGAGAAACATGAAGTCTTCCAAACCAGTCTCGCATTCCAGAAAAAACTACCTCTTCCATAAAACTCGCTCTCGGTTGGTCCACAGAAAACCGAAGGCCAAAATAAGTCGAAAGCTGAGAAAGAAAGGTTCACTCAATAGAATGATGCTGGCCAGAAGGCCTCTGTTCTCTGCAGTGAGTAGTCTCATCAATTCCCCTCCACGAGAGGCATTTTCATCTTCAGGATTACTGGATCCTCAGGAAAATCATTTTTCAGAATTATATTCTCTTTCACACCCTCCTAAAGAAAACTCTAGTTCAGGGAACAATACTCCACGTGTCTCTGAAGCAGTTATCTCTTTGGGAAACAGTACTCTGCCAAAAGAAATCAGACGTGGAATCACTGCCCATAATAGTGTCTCCAGCGCACGTTCTACTGTTGCTGTGGACTTCATGCCACCTGGTCAGCACACCAACGAGACACAGTGGGAATACCACAATGTGGGCATCGAGTTCACCTCTAAGCCCCCAAGCGTCAGTTTCCCAGTGCTCTCCCCAGGCGATCAGTTTGAAAGTCAGCTTAACCAGCAGCTACGGTCCCTCATCCCCAACAACGACGTGAGAAAACTCATTGCTCACGTCATCCGGACTTTGAAAATGGACTGCTCTGAGACCCGTGTGCAGCTGGCCTGCGCCAAACTCATCTCCAGAACAGGCCTCTTGATGAAGCTTCTCAGTGAGCAGCAAGAAATAAAGGTGTCCAAGGCAGAATGGGATACGGACCAGTGGAAAACTGACAACTACATCAGTGAGAGCACAGAAGCCCAGAGTGAACAGAAGGAACAGGAGTCCAGTGAGGTGAGAGCCATGCCTGAAACATGGGACCTGGACTTTCACTCAGCTCAGGACACGCCATTAAAACACCCAAGCAGGAAGACCTGGGGCTCCTGGTCTGTATCTTGTCTCGGCCAAGCTGGCTAAGACAATGACCTGCTCATTCAGAGAAGGTGTCACTATTCCTAGGGTAGATGAGAAGAGGACATAACATACAAGATAAATACATTGTAGAAGAAAATGCTAATGATGAGATCAATAACTTTAAATTTGGTTTCTTCTGATAAAAGCTATCCACCTGAAACGGATGCAGTCTTCTAGTAGTTTAAGAATAGTTAGCTATTATTTAGAATAGGTTTAAGAATGCTCAGCTTTCATCCTTTCCAGCTCCCTGTTTTTAAAAACTTGTTATTTATTTATTTTTAGCTCACAAAAGAAGTTCCAGGTTACGGCTATAACAACAAACTCATCTTGGCAATATCTGTGAGTGTAGTAGTGACGTTTTTGGTTCTAATGTTCTGTCTCATTGAGGTAAGCACAATTATTAATTCAGATTCAGAACCCCCAACCCGAAAAATCAAAGCCACCTTTCCACCTGCTAGTACTTGATACTCCTCTTCAGTCACAAGGACTGAGATGTACTTTGTTCTTTTACTGAAGGGTGTGTTCCCCAGGTTTTCGTAGGAGCTCCACTCCCAGGATATATCTGTGGAGCTGAATCCAAGATAACAAGCCATTAGACTATTCTGACCAGTTAAGTTTCTAAGAAGCCAGAGCTGACACAATAGTAACGTTTCTTCGACTCAGAACACCATGTGGATTTGATGTACTCACAGTCACTCTCATGCTGCCTTGATTTCTCTCCTTGATGGCTGTAGTGATGAGAGATACATCATTTCCACCCTCACGTAGCTATCGGTCACCCTAGGAGGGCTAAAAGGACCCGGCTGATAGATAGAAGTGCCTTAGATCTCCTCAGCAGCTGTCTTCTCCGGTGTGTTAGGCATTGTGTAAGTAGGTTCCATTAGAGCGCTACAAGTAAGAATCCTGCATTAGGCCACCTTGAAGTATGCCCTGTTTAGAGGAGCATCTTCCTGGAGCTAGCCTCTTTACCTTTCATTCAGTTACATAATGGTTTATTACTTTCCCCAACAGGCAGTTACTAGCATTAAGAGGAAGATTTAGGGTTTGGTTTTTTTTTTTTAACATGTTTATTTTATTTTTTATAACCTTATTTATTGATTTATTTTTGTTGCCCTGGGTCTTTGTTGCTTTGTGTGGGCTTTCTCTGGTCAAAACAAGTGGAAGGGCTACTCTTCCTTGCTGTGCACAGGCTTCTCCTGTCACAGAGCATGGGCTGTATGTGTGGGAGCTGAGTAGTTGCAGCATACAGGCTTAGTTGCTCCATGGCATGTGGGGTCTTCCTGGACCAGGGATCAAATCCATGTCTCCTGCACTGGCAGGCAGACTCCTATCCACAGCACCACCACGGAAGTCCAAAAGAGCAATTTTAGTGAGCTGACCATCTCGATTCTACTCTGCCAAGTCAATCTACTTTATCTTTTCTTCTGTCCCGGCAGCCCTCTATTCCAGCCAAAGCAGCCCCTCACCACGTGCTCGTTACACCGTACCCATTGCTGCTTTTACCTGCACGTTTGTGCAGACTAATTCCTTTATTTCACTTTGCCTGTGGGAGTCCTGTGACTCTCAAAAGCCAACTAAAGTTCATCGTTCTTCAAGTAGACTTCCCTGAATAATCCAGCCCTCCTGACCCTAGTCCCGTGAGGCCTGTCACCAGTTCTTACGGGTCCCAGCAAAGCAGTCCCCTCACCTCAGAACTGACAAAAGTGGGAAACAGTTCTTTAGAAGGCGGCTCCATAAGAGCCTCATGGAGAGGAGCAGAGCAGCGTTAAGGGCCAGTGGTTCCTGGTCTGTCAGACTTGAGTAAAAGCTGACGTGATGTGTTACCTGCTAAAAAGAAATGTGTCCATCTGCAGGAGGGCTGGTCAGTAGTGAAAGTACGGAAAATGTGAAGAGGGACCAGCAGTGCCCAGCCTCACCTTGTCCAAGAGTGGAGATGGCACCCGAGGCAGCATAACTGAAGAGTCAGGCCCATCGCCAGGCAGCACCTGTTGAGAGCATCTGGCTACCACAGGCCTTTCCATTTAATGTGGGATTCAGCTGATTCCTTTGGTTCTAATTCTGTTCTCACCAAGTAGCCTTTTGAGTGTGTGGTTGTGCTTTGGTGTGCCTTGGAGGCCTGTCTCTACAGAAGTTTAATTCTCTGGTTGTGTAGACACAGGTGCCCTACCTGTAGAACAGATGTATTTCTTGTTGTCAAGTAAGAATTTGGCATTCTGATTTTTGATCAGTCCTGTGATATTATTGATAAAGTGAAACTGCCACAAAAGGAAAATATGAGTTCTGGCTTGGTGAGGAAGAGTAATTTCTGAGCCTAGATGGTTGGGGACTTAGCATGGAGTCTGGGGACTTAGCATGGGGTCAGCATGCTAGTAGTTGGCCATTGCCCAGGCTCTACCCTCTGCATCTCCAGGTGGCATAATACCTTTGCTTGTTTAGTATATCTACATGTGCCAGCTAAGTCGCCAGTCGTGTCTGCCTCTTTGTGACCCCATGGACTGTAGCTCTTCCAGGCTCCTCTGTCCTTGGGATTCTCCAGGCCAGAATACAGGAGTGGGTTGTCATGCCCTCCTCCAGGGGATCTTCCCAAACCAGGAATCAAACCCTCATTTCTTATGTCTTGTGTATTGGTGGGCAGGTTCTTTACCAGTAGTGCCACCTGGGAAGTCCTGTAACATCCTCTTTTTACTGTTCTTAATTTCCATGTAGTTTAACCTCTCATTTGCATTTATTTATACTATTTCATTGTTTCCGCTCCCCACTTACGAGGTTTTTGAGGGCAGGGACTGTGCAATGTTTTTCCCATGACAGACACTAATGATGTTACAGAGATGAAGCATTATATCAGTTCCACAGTGAGGAATAATGCAGCGGAATATTTATTTGAAGTAGTGTAGAGAGTCCAGAAATAGACCCATGTGTTCTTAAGATATTTGTCATGTTTTAATATTCTAATCAGTGGAAGAAAATGAATAAATGATAATCAAATAAGCTGCCTATTTGTGGGTAGGGGGGAGGAATAATAGCAGATCACCTTAAATAAACATGTTTCCATAAATGTGAAAAAATGCTGCGTAAAAGTATTAGAGGAAAAGCAGTATTTTAATAATCTTGTGGCAGGAAGCAGCTTCAGGGCCCAGTACCACAAGCAGAGTCTTTGATGGATCTGACCACCTGGTCTGTGACACCGGCTTAGCACTGATTCATGCCAAGTGGAAGATGAAGAATTTTCTGTGTGTTGCCTGACTCAGTCGCCACAGTCCTGTGAGGATGGCATTACTGTCGCCCTCTCATAGCGGAAGGAAATCGGCATGAGGCCCCAAAGGTCAAACCAAAAGCAGGAGCCGGTATCACCGACTGCAAAGCCTGTGCTCCCTGCTCTGCTCTTTTGTCTTGTCTCCTTAGAGACAGAAACAGTGGGAGGTTTTGAAACGCTGAAATTCAGTGAAAGCCAAAGTTTATTTATTATAAAGAGGTTTGTGGTGGGGGGTTGTTTTCGTTTGTTTGGCCGAGCAGTGCTTGCAGGATCTTCGTTCCTGAGCAGGGATCAAATCCAGGCCCCCACAGTGGAATCGCCAAGTCCTAACCACTGGAGCCCTAGGGAACTCCGGGGGGTTTATAAATCAGCAGGAAGAGGATAGGCCATCCAGGAGAGCAGGGGCTGAGGGCTGAGAGGAGTAGGAGAGGCGCTGGCAGTCTGCCACCCCACTGGGCCGCCCTCTCCTCACGGCTCGAGTGCAGCGGGTTTTGTTAGCCAAGCCTTTGTCACCCCATGACATAAAAATCACCTCCAATCATCATTTTCAAGCACTTTTATAATCTGCCCAGAACTTGCTGTATTTGGTTTTTAGTGTGGTTGAGGTAGGGAATCTAACTTTTTCCCCAGTACGTGAAGATCCACTTGTTTTCAAATCTTTCATTGAATGATTCATTCTTTCTCCCCTGTCTAAAATACTATCTTTACTTGGATTCCATTCTGTTGATCCAGTTATCTTTTCCTGTTATCTTTTCAAGTCACACTGCTTAACTCCAGTTACTCTATAACATATACTTTTATATCTGTTAGGGTAAGGCCCTGCTTTTTGATCTTCTTTTTCATGCATTTCATAAGTGTTCTTGCATATATTCTCTACCAAATGTCAGCTCACCAGGTTTTGTTTAAAAATTTCCTTGGATATAAATAAGGTTGCATTGAATAAATAAGGTTAATTTGAGGAGGATTGACCTCCTTACAGTATTCTCGGAAGACAGAATCCCATGCCATTGATGTATTTCTTCTCAATGTCCTTCAGGAAGGTTTTGATATTCTCATTACATAAGTCTTACACATTTTTGGTTGAGTTTATTCCTAGTTACTTTATACATTCTTATTGATATTATAAATGGGATCTTTTTTCTATTTTTTAACTAGTTATTTGTGCTATATAGGAAAGCTATTAAAGCTTTTTTGTTGATCTCTTGATTTTGTACATAAGCCATCTTACTGAATTCTCGTATTACTTACAGCACTTAAAGTTTTGGTTGATTCCTTTGGCCTTCTAAAGTCCATCGTTCACATGCAGATATGTTTATCTCTTCCTTTCCAATTCTCCTGTTTTCTTACTGTACTGATTAGGACCCCCCTTCTCCAGAGTGATCAATAGTAACAGTAATGATAGGCATCTTCCCCCTGTTCTTGATTTTTAAATGGTGCTTAGGTTTCTGGTCAATATTTTTATTTTCTTTCCCTACTTCTGAAAGTTTTTTGTTAGGAATTATCTGTTGAACATGATCTAAAATGGTGCATAAAATGTATCACCAGCTGCATGCAACACCCAAGGTTAGGTACTGTGGGAGAGTCAAAGGGTTCTTAAACAGGATAGAATTCCTGTCCTTAAAAATGTTATCAACTCACTGGGTAGGTAAGACTGAAAATTAAAAGTAGTGAGTAAAGATGTGGAAGTGGCTGTCATGATCATGATCATGTTTTCTTTTAAAACAGATTTATTCTCATAGAAGAACATCAGAGGAAGAAGGAAGCAGAAGGTAAACACTGGCCTTTTAAAGTAGAATTTTAGAACTAGAGGAGAGCTGAGAATTCATCTATTTTAGCCTCCTCACCAAAGGCAGGAAGAAGCTTTATTTACCCCAATGCTTCACGCTAATTTATCTATCAGCAGAACTAGCTCCCCAGCCAAATCTGGCCTAGCACAGGACTGGAACGGACTCATCTGGTTTCACGTGTTCTTTAAGGAAAGAGGGTGGACAGGGAGAGGTTTCAGTTGTCCTGCCAGTGGTAGGCATCAGGCCAGGTCAGAGGTGTTCTTGGAGGCTCTGGGGTAGGGAAGTTAGAGATTTGGGGGCTAGCCTTACTCAAAGCTGATGAAAAGTAGAACAAATTATGTGTTCTTTCTGTAAAGGGGCAGGAAAGCTTCCCTTCTCATCCTCCTGGTTTTCAGCCCCCAACTCCGTATTCCCTTTATCCAAAACTCATAAAGTTTTAACTGGAAGAAACTTTAGACAGTAGTTTGTCTTTTCCTTTAATAATAAAAAAAAAAAAAATGGAGAAAGAGAAAACATATGGCCCCGTGGTCACGCTGCTAGTGATTATCAAAAAGAAGGTGGTGCCTTTCCAACGAGGGCCCCTTATGATCGCACTGTGCTTGGGCTGCGAGCTGCATTTTATCTCACAGCTCAGTACACACATACTTAATGGACAGAAGTGGCTTCTGATACAAACTCATTGTGCTCTCTGTTTTTTGTTTTTTTCCAATTCTGTTTGTTTTCAAAAAGAATACTTTCGTGTTTTCCTGCTGGTCATAACCTTTAAATTGATTTCACAATTCACTCACACCTTGCATATGGCAATGACAACCTGCCATATGCAAGTCAGAGTGCTAGATAGCTTTGCTAGTTGGACTTAGGAGTTTACCTGCTGAGATGCAGTTTATGAGATAGAGCAGCTAAGAAAACAGAAGCACCTCACCCCTCTCCACCACCCTTACCCCAGCAAATGCTGCACATGAGACTCAGTCCAAAGGGGGCTAGCGTGGAATGCTTCTGAAAGGAATGTGTCCCGAAAGGAGTGTTTTCACTGCTCGGGGGCAGTTGGCTGAGGGCCGAGAAATGTGAGTGGGGCTGCAGTCATGCCTGTAGGCCATGCTAAGCCACATGCACAGGTCTCCCCAGAGATGCAGGTGGGGGAGCATTTTGGAGACCCGGAGAGCTTCTGGGAGGCCAGCATGCATGGAGTGATTCTCAAGACCCCAGGTCTGTGGTGACTTTGCTCATTGTGATTGCTGACTGAAGCCCCATTTAGCCCTGGTAAGACCAGAGCAAATACACTGTGAGAGATGGAAAGCGGCACGTGACACTAACTGTGTGTGCTTTCCTCCAAGGGGCTTTTTTGGATTTATGCTGCATAAGAGAAGCTCAGGGACAAGTGAGAGCCAGGTAGGTTTGGGAAGGATAAAGTGCTGCGGCCAGAGGAAGCAGGGGAGAAGCAGAGCTAACATGTCGCTTTCTGTGTCCCAGGAGGGCTTTTTCTGGAGGCGGCGGCCACTTTGGCTTCGGGACATGTACAGGCCTCTCAATGCCACACGCAAGAAAAACATGGCGCAGAAGCTGCACGACAAGGAGTCTTCAGAAGAGGATGAGATTTTCAATAAGGGTGCAGGGTAAATGACGGGGGACAATTTATACTTCCTGACTCAGGTGAGGAAATAATGAAAAGCGTAATTGCCCCTTTCGAGACTAAACGCTTTGGCACTCTTCTTATCCCAGGGGGACCCCCAAAGCGTGGACAGAGAAGGCTCCTCCGGGTACAGATTCGGCTGCTTGAAGAGCCAGCGGGTGAGGACAGTGAGGCAGCCGGCGACACCGCCGCAGAGTGAGCCCCGTCCTGCCACAAGCCACCTGCGGATTTTATTTTCTAATACTGGCTTCTCAGCATCACTTGTAAAATACTTATTTTTCTCATATTAAAACGTATAAATCCATAACCAATTCTAACCATGTGGTAAGGAATTAAAATGTCAATAGTTGAGTATTTATATACCAGTGTCAAGGGCCTGCAAGAAAAAAGCAGAGCTTTTTTGTGAAACTAGACTCCCTCAGGGCGGCCAGAACTTCCACCAGAGGAAACGCGGGCAGAAGAGGATAAATACAAGGATGGAGGAGGGCTTCCATCCCTGGTTTCCCCAGTATAACCAGCCCCTGGGAACTGGAAAACAGGTCATCCTCAGGGGGCATAGATCCTTAAATCAAATAACAGTTTTCTCTGGTGTTCTCTCTTCTGGTTCATCAAGTACAAGTTATTTACAACACACTTGACCTCCTGCTCATGGAGGATCATCCATTCCGGCCCCTCTTCTAAGTCACTGGGACTGACAGAATATTTGGATCATTGGGTCTCCCTCCACCACAAGACCAAGGCCTGACTCTCTCCCAAGCTCTCAAACTCATGTACAGATGTGTTCCCTGTCTTGGTAGGGGGTTCTCCACCCCTTCAAGCTGGTGGAAAATGCACACTGGATTATATTTTTTCTTTAAAAAACAAAAAATCTTAACCTTTGAATAGCTAGCAGGCAGGGGCCAGAAGGGCAGGATAAAGAAAAACATGTGTGAGCATCCCCGCTTTGAGAGTCAATCATGTGCTGCTCGGCTCCCTCCAGCACCAAACCCAACCCACTCCTGCCTCACCCAACACGTGCCCAGGGCTGCCCTGACACCAAGTGATGATGTAATGACAGTGCCATGTGGGGAAGGTGCAAAGGCTTTTCCAGTCCTTCTGCAAAGAAAATCGTTAATCGCATTTAGTAAGTCAGAAAGAAATATATTAATAAGCAAAAGAAATTCTGAATGAACAAGATTTGATAATCTACCAAAGTGACCACAGACAGCGCCAGAACTTTAATAATACGAGGTGAAGAATGGTGCAAACCAGGGGATGAGAGTGCACAGTCCCCCAGAGGAGCAGTGGGCCTGAGAGACAGCCCAGCAGGTTCTGCTAGTTGGGTGGGGTTTCAAGCAAAGTGATCAGCCCACCCATTTCTTCTGGTTTATGATTTTCTTCTTCCCTGATGCTGCATGAAGACATCTGTTCTCTCAGCGCCTGCCCAGGTCATCTCCCAAAGTTTCTCACCAAGAATGAAAAACAAATGTTTTCTCCAGGCGGTAACTTCAGCCAATGAGTATTTACTTTGTTTAAAGTGCACGACCAATAACACTAATAATAGGAAGCAGCAGCAGCTAACATGTTCTATTTGCTTGTGTGGTGCCCAGCCCTGGGTGAGGCAGTTTATGGTCTTATCTCGCCCAACAATCCATGGAAACATATCTTGTTATCCTCTTTTGACAGATAGGAAACAGGGTTTAAAGAATGTAGGTAACCTGGACTTCCCTGAGGACCCAGTGGTTAAGAATCCACCCCTCAGTGCAGGGGCATGGGTTTAATCCCTGATTTGGAAAGATTCCACATGCTGGGGGGCAACCAAGCCTGTGCGCCACTCAGCTACGGAAGCCCACGTGCTGGAGCCTGAGCTCCGCGACGAGAGAAGCCACGCACCTCAGCTAGACAAAGCTCATGTGCAGCAACGAAAGCCCCGCGCAGCCAAAACCAAAATTCCGCGAAGAACGTCGGTTACCTGCTCAAGTGCCCCAGGCCGCACATCCAGAAGTGTGTTGGGGTTGTAGCGCAGAACTGCTGGATTCCAATAGGAGTGAGAGAAGTATGGAACCTTCGGTTGCCACCGAAGAGTCACTAACAGTGATGCTGTTACTATTATAATAACAGTACTAACTAGGGGGAAGGGGCAGCTGCTGTTTATTGAGCACCTGCTGTGCGCCAGGTGCTGTACTGGGGCTTTGGTTACACTGTTGGTTCACAAGAGCAGAGAGTCCCCATGTCCGCTCAAAACTGTAACGAAAGGGAGGTTGACTTCAGTAAGAGAGGCAGACACAAAGACAGGGAGTTGACAAGACCAGGGGTAGAGATCCTTGCACTGCTGGGCTTCCCAAAGCATGGACCAGGATTCCCGGTAGCTCCAGGTTCCTATCCGGGAACATTTTCATTATTTCAAAGTTGGTACATAAAGTGAAGTTTAGATATCATTTTTTTGTATCACACTACCTCAAATTTGCACAATTTTATATTGGTCTCACATGCTACCCTACCAGTTTTCTAAATTAAAATTCCCAAGAGTTAAGGTCTGTTTTGCCCAAATTGACCTAAAGGTTGCTGTTGTTGTTCAGCCGCTCAGTCGTGTCTGACTCTTTGTGACCCCATGGACTGCAGCAGGCTTCCTGTCCTTCACCCTCTCCCAGAGCTTGCTCAAATTCATGTCCATTGAGTCGATGATGCCATCCAACCATCTCGTCCTCTGACCTAGACGGGGTGGTGTTTTTGCCAGAGCCCCGAGACATCACCTGGCCAGCCTATGAGTGAGTCTCTCCTTGGATCAGGGACACATCCCAGGAGAGAGCTTGAAAGTGGGAAGAGCGCCCAGGGTCAGGTGGTACAAAGCTTGTCTGCCTAGGGCTGCCTCTGCCACCATCGCATGATGGACAAGCCTGCGCAGAGCCCAGCTCCTTACTGAGAGCTAAGTGACAGAAGGAGCGAGGGAGACACAAGGCCAATAGCTACCGAATGAATGAAAAATCTCTGATTCTGATGAAATCTGTCAGAGAAATTAGCCATTTTTTAGAAGATAATGAAAGGAGACAATGTATGATTAGGGCAAAAATGATACAGAAAAACTGTAAGACTCAGAGGAGGGAAGATTAGGAAGCTAGGGAGAGTCCATGAAAAAGGGAGAACTTGAGCTGGGCCTGGACTTTAAGCCAGACACTGCTCCTGGCGCTGGGGAGAGAGTTGATTAGGACAAAGTCACTGCCGTGAGGGACCCTCAGCCTAACAGGAGGCCCAGACACCTGAAGATACACACGGAAGGCAGTGTGTTGGCAAGAAATGGCGATGGATCAAGAAGCGGCTCAGTTCCTGGGTGGCTGGGAAGGAGCAGACGTGAAGGGTGGCTTGGAGGAGAGGAAGAGGGAGAACGCCACACAGAAGCTTGTTAGGAGGACAAGACGAAGGAAGGGCATTCTCGACGGAGGACAGTACAGAGGTCAGAAGCGTGAGATCTCAGGTGGGCTTGAAGCACGTGCAGTCTGGTGTTCCCAAGCGTGGAGCTCAACGGGGAAAGGGCAGCAGATGAGGCTGTGCAGGTGAGCAGGGAACCAGTCCCGAAGCGCCTGGCAAAGGCACATGGACCTGGACAAACAGCACAGACTATAATGTTTTAAGCAGAGAAAAGAGACACGACCAAGCTTGAGTTCTATAGAGTGTTTTGATGGTGGCCTAAAAGTAGTCAGGCCAAGAGATCAACATGGGGATGTGTAGACCAAGTAGGAACCGGAAGAAAATGGGGCACCAGACCAGAGGTTTTGATGCAACTGAAGGGCTTGTGCAGTGGGTGCAGATGAGTAAGAATTGAAAGGACAAGAGCTTATTAGTATTATTTTTTAATATAAGGAGCTTATGTTTTAAGGATGAAAGATTGGTCTTGTGAGTGAAACCCACACGTGCTGGCTAACCGACACTTATCAGAGGTGGGCTCCGACCCTGTCCCAGCAGCTGGGAGACAAAGTCCCTAGCTTCAGATGTTGGCTGGAACAAACAGCAAGTTCTTTAGGCAGCCTAGAGTTTTTCCAGGCAAGCACTTTAAGGGGGGCTAGAGTCATCCTAGAGCTGCAGCCTTGAATTGATAGAAACTATGTTGGTGTTTGTTCAAGTCTTTGTGGGCCAAGGTTGAATCTAGAGGGAGGTTCAGGGGAGCCTGGCTAGAATTTAGTCCAGGAGAGAGTCTGTCACTGTCCAAACCCACAGGCCCACCCCTCCAGCCTCTGTCAGCCTCTGAAGCAGGAGGACCCCTGCTTCTCGTGTTCACTGAGATGCTGAGATAGGGAAGCAAGGGAGCCAGAGAGGTGGGGATGCAGCGGTTCTCTGGCTTCTTCAGGGCCGGAGGGCAGCAGGAATTTGAGGGTGGGAGAGGTCGGCTGCAAGGATGACTGGGAGGCAGAATGGACATCTGCCCGCCCCTCCCACTCCCCAGGGAGCTCAGGACCTCTCTCTCCTGGGGAGCACCAGGCCTGGCTTCTGGTGAGAGTGAGATGCTGTTGAAACCCCCGGGGGAGGGCAGTGGAGCAGCAGCTGGCAGACATGGAGGGAACACACCCATCCAAGAAAAAGACAGGCCCCGAGGCTCGGAGCAGAAGTGGAAACATGGTTCAGGTGAGGCTTCAGGTGTTGGCGGGTGATGTAGGAAAGAGGGTTTGGCGCTGCACTGTGGCGTGTTTGGACTTGCAGGAAAATTATGACCGATCTGTGAACAATACGAAGGCTGTAGGTGGAAGAGGGCTACAGCGAGAATGGTGGAACCTGGCTCCCCCACACATGAGCCGCCAAACTGACCCTTGCTGCTTACCGAGATTCTTACACAAAAGATCAATAAATGTCTTTCTTATTTAACTCACTATTGTGTAGGGTCTTTACTGCAGTGTCTTAACTTGCTGCTGCTGCTAAGTCACTTCAGTCGTGGCCGACTCTGTGTGACCCCATAACTTATAACCTAATAAAAGAGTGTGCACATGTATTTGTTAGTTATTGCCACAATAATGCTATGTAATAAACCCATCCCAACCTCAGTGGGTTAAGATAGCAATTCTCATGAGTCTGCAGTTTGGCTGGTGCAGCTGTGGTTTAATGCTCTGCTGGCTGGGTCCACTCTGCTCCTCACTGCTGGTCTGCAGACCAGATGAGGTAGCTCTTTTCCAAGCGTGTTTATCCTGGGGCCCAGGCTGAAGAGGCAGCAGCTGCCCGAGTGACGTATACGAGAGGAAGCATCACCAGCCCTTCTCCAACCTGGCATGGAACGGCCACACTCTCATTTATGCCCATTCCATGGGCCAAAGCAAGTCACATGACCAAGCCCAAACCCAGGGACTGGACAGTCCACTCTGCCCACAGTGAGATGAGTATAGATGTAGTGAGGGATAAGGGATCAGGGCTAATGAGTCTATCCATCCCAGAATGTGGTGAGTCTTGGTTTGGGATGTGTGCAGATGATTGCAATTTTGTTCTGCATCAATAAACAGCTGCCATAGGACCTTTTGGTAAGGGTAGTCCTGGTTCTGTAGCAGAAGGAAGGGTTTTGCAGAATGCACACCTTCCACTCTCGAAGGTGTTACCCATAAATGGAGCATTGTGAAAGTCACTATCCGGTCCCAAACACTTTCTCTATTATGTCAGGCACCCTGACGAGGCAAGAATCACATCCTCTTCCCATCCCCAGTGTATAAGAGCAGGCCCTGCCCCCAGCGATGATTCAGGGATATTCTTGAGTGACTTTTAGATCATTTCTTCTTTCTCCCCATATGCTTCCTTGTGAAATACAGACTGGGCTCCTAAAGGTCAGCACGTATTTGTTCCACAAGCTGCAAAGGGACTATGCCATTTGGAGGCGGGTTTTGTACCCAGATCTGGCTGAGACTGAATTCTGTATCCACTGCTGCCGGAAGAGACCTCACAGAAGAAAGCGTTTGTACGGAGTAAACATCAAAACAGGGTAGTGAGATGTCTTTCTCTAGATGCCATTTGAAAGTGGGTCGATACTCATTGCCTGGAATATCCTAAGAGGGAGACTGTCTAAAAGCACAATCCTGGGGATTTCCCTGGTGGTCCACTGCAGGAGGTAATGTAGGAAATCACCTTCCAATGCAGGAGGTGCAGGTTCAATCCCTGGTCGGGGAGCTAAGATCTCACATGCCTCGGGCCAAAACATAAAACAGGAGTAACACTGTAATAAATTCAATAACGACTTGAAAGAAAATGGTCCATATCAAAAAATCTTTTAAAAGAAATAAAACAGTACATTTCTAGTTATGCCTGAGCCTTGGTTAAATTATGATGCAGATTGTGCAGATTGAAAAAAAAAAAAAAAAAAGCACAACCCTAGGGAATTCCCTGGCTGTCTAGTGGTTGGGACTCAGTGCTTTCGCCGGCATGGGCCCAGAGTTCAATCCCTGGATGGGGAGCTAAGATCTTGCAAGCCACGAGACATGGCCAAANGCCTTGGTTAAATTATGATGCAGATTGTGCAGATTGAAAAAAAAAAAAAAAATAGCACAACCCTAGGGAATTCCCTGGCTGTCTAGTGGTTGGGACTCAGTGCTTTCGCCGGCATGGGCCCAGAGTTCAATCCCTGGATGGGGAGCTAAGATCTTGCAAGCCACGAGACATGGCCAAATAAATAAATACAAAAGCGCAATAATACAAAAGGGATCCACATGGACTTAAGGACAATTTTAAGAACAATGAGATGGTTCATCAGAGCCCCCACGGCTCCGATGCCACATGTGGCTAACGACTACCATATTGGACATCGCAGGTAGACTATTTTCATCATCATGGTTCTATTGGATGATGCTGGGACAGAATATGTCCAGCACACAGAAGAAACTGCTGATGGTAGTTGCTTTCAGAGAAGGAAATTTGGAGGCTGCAGCAGCATATTCCCTCTTCTACCTCTTGAATTTTTTGTCGGGTATTTCCATGAAGTACTTATATTAAAAGCAACAACAACCACTGGGGATTAGAAATCTCCACATAGGGTCACCATACCAGGACAGTGATTCTCAGGATATTACTTTGCAATCAGCGTAAAACAAAGTAAGCTAATAGATGTTATGCTTTCACATTTAATTTTTTTTCACAGTGTAAATATTTAGCTCCTGCCACCATCTCTCTGCTCTTGTGAACTCATAGACAACAACGTGAAGTAGCCAGGGGATGTTAAAGGAAAAACAGCCTACTGTCAAGCACTGGTTGGCAGCATTATTTTTCCTGAGAAATAAATTCGGATGATCACGATTTTATTCTGCATCAAACAGCAGCCACAGCGCCTGTTGATAAGGTCATTCTTAGTTCTATAACAGAAAGAATTGTTCTACACAAGGCACACCTTCCAAGTGAGACAGGAAGGAAGAGGGCAGGGCACAATCTCTAAAAGAACAACATAGTCCCTGAATATACGACACAAACTGGCTAGAACCAGTGAGGTCCANTCTTAGTTCTATAACAGAAAGAATTGTTCTACACAAGGCACACCTTCCAAGTGAGACAGGAAGGAAGAGGGCAGGGCACAATCTCTAAAAGAACAACATAGTCCCTGAATATACGACACAAACTGGCTAGAACCAGTGAGGTCCAAGATGGCGGAAGATTTGACTGCTGGTAGACCTCGAGCCTCTTGCCTTCTGAGGTGGCCCACACTCTGGGTGGGGTTTTTCTCCTGTGGCTGCTCTCAGTTTCCGAGGTGGCCCCATGCCCTGGGGCTGCTCTTGCCAGCTGAAACTACACAGCTCAAATGGGACTTGAACCCAGCCAGAAGCTACACTGGGACTTGAATCCACTGTCTTTGAGTTGAGTTCACAAAACTGGCCTTAGGACTTAACGAAGCTCAGGTTCTTGATGTTTATTACAGAAAGAATTCAGCGAAAGGCAAAGTGATGGGTAAAAAGTAGATTTATTTAGAGAGATACACATTCCATAGACAGAATGTCTCAAAAGGCATGAACTCCCCTCCAGGACATGTGGTCATTTCGGAAAATTAGCCCTCAAAGAGCTATGTCATTCTTTGAAAGGTTGTGCCCTGCCCCGTCCCTCCTGTTTTACAAACACCCTGCCTCCCGAATGAATTTGAGAACTGGTGTAATAGGGAACAGGGATCCTGCTTGTAACCTGCATCCAGGTCAGTTAAGGAGGGAATGGGGGTAAGACAGGAAGAGGGCAGGGAACAATCTTTAAACGAATGACAAAGTGGGAGGACAGGACATAAACTGGTTAGAACCAACTAGGCCCAAGATGGCAGGCAAACTGACTTCCACTAGAATTTGACCCTCAGTGTATGCTCATTGCNGGGTAAGACAGGAAGAGGGCAGGGAACAATCTTTAAACGAATGACAAAGTGGGAGGACAGGACATAAACTGGTTAGAACCAACTAGGCCCAAGATGGCAGGCAAACTGACTTCCACTAGAATTTGACCCTCAGTGTATGCTCATTGCAGCCCATCAGCATGCTAAATGACACACGCACAGGCACCATGACAGTTCCAAGGCTGACCATAAAAGTCAAAAAGTGGACAGTGGCCTCGATCCTGGAAATCTCCACCCCTTCCTCAAAATAGCTGGAATACTCCTCCCACTCATTGTCCTGTGAATGTACCCAGCCCTACAGAACTGACAACCGCATACTCTGCTGCCACTCTCCCCTTCTGAGATGGCTCTGTCTGTGGAGTGGGTTTCTCTCTAAATAAACTCACTTCTTACCTATCAGTTTTTGTCTCTCACTGAATTCTTTCTGTGATGACATCAAGAAACTGAGCTTCATTAAGTGCTGAGATGAGGTGTGTGATATCAGTTAAAAGACTGTGAGTTCAAATCCCAGTCTGAGTCACATGGTTTCATGACCAGGGATTGAACCAAACCTGGGCAGTGACAGATCTGAGTCTTAACCACGGGGCCACCATGGAATTCCCTGTAAACACTATTAATTATCTGGAGACAGTGACATAACTAAGTCTCAAGAATAGTTTGGGGGTGGCAACTCCTTGCCAGTGCCAACTAGGAATTCAATAGACAGGGTCTAAAATGGATAAATCAAGAACTAGATGTGCAAAGAGAAATGGAGAAAAGCAGCAGAAGATTCATCTAAACCCTGCTCCGTAGAGGTGCCTAGGCCTGGTGAGCTGGCTCAGGAAGGCGGGCAAGGACCTGGTCTGGGGCAAGGAACTGCTATGAGTCCTCATGTTTCATCACCATTTCATTTCACTGGGTACTATCTGAGTATAATACTGCATGTAATACAATTACTGCATGTAATACAATTTTTTGTTGGGTTTTGGGTTTTGTTTCACTTCATTACTTGGTGACTTTTTTTCCCCAATAAGAGGTATAATTGACAAATAACTTAAAATTTTAAATCAATTTTTAAAAAGAATGGGAAGTGGAATCCCTAGTGGTCTAGTGGTTAGGGCTCCACTAGAGGGGTCGCAGGTTTGATCCCTGGTCCTGGAACTAGGATCCGGCAAGCCAAGCCATGTGGCCGAAAGGAAGAGAGAGAGAGAGAGAGAGTGGAAAGAATCAGTTCCCTACTAAAGAACCCGGGAAAACACCAGCTATTCCATTGTGGAAAGAGATGGCCGCAGTAATTATCTGTTTCATGATTTTAACCTGATGCCGAGTAAGAATGTATCTGGGATCCGAAGAAGAAAGATCTCACTCCAGTGCTCAGAAGAGCAGTGAAAGGCAGGGGCCTGACTGAATTGGGAAGGTAAGAATTGCCTTGGGTTTCCCTCGTAGCTCAGCTGGTAAAGAATTCGCCTGCAATGCAGGAGATCCTGGTTCTATTCCTGGAACTCCAGGAAGTTCCCCTGGAGAAGGGACAATCTACCTGCTCCAGTATTCTGGGGCTTCCCTGGTGGCTCAGAAGAATTACCAGAATTGTAATAATAATAGCTAGTCAGCTTCCAGTGCTTCTTACAGACCAGAAACTGTCTTAAGGATATTATCTTATTTAATCTGATGTTTTCCCCAATTTACAGACGAGGAACTGAGGGTCAGCGAGTTTTAGGAACTTCCCTGAAGTCACACATTCCGGACCACTCTGCCTGAGGCTAAGGGGCCAGGGGATGTTGTGACTTACTTCTCTTTTCTAAACATCAATAAAACTCAATTTAGAAGTTTCATTTTCAGTGATACCTCAAGGGACCTATGAAAATTAACAACACTGTGGCAGTTTCCTAGCTTCACACTCACTGGATGGCCCTGAAGCCTGGACTGTTTTAGGGAAAGCTTAGCAAGCACCTGGGCTTCCCAGACGGTTCAGTGGTAAAGAATCCGCCGCCAGTGCAGGAGACATGGGAGATGAGGGTTCGGTCCCCGGGTCAGGAAGATCTCCTGGGAAAGGAAACGGCAATTCTCTCCAGTATTCTTGCTTAGACAATTCTATGGACAGAGGAGCCTCGCAGGCTACAGTCCACGGGATCGCAAAAAGTCGGAGACAGCTGAGCACACACATCCATCCATTTCCTATCGGCAAACAGTATGGGATTCAAAACTAAGCATTCCTGTCTCCAAAGCTCACTTGCTCTGCCACTGAACTATGCTTCCTCACCAACCAGAATCAGAAAGAGCTGGGTGAGAATCCTGCTTCTGCTGTTTATTCATTGTGTGGCCTTGGGCCCCAAGTCACTTAACCTCTCTTAAGCCTCTTTTTTTTATTTGTACAGTTGTTAGGGGAAGCACTGACCGAAACCATACCGAAACCATCCTCTCTGGCCAGACTCAGTAATAACCACTTGCATGTGTTATCTTACAACAAGAGGTCCTGGGAAGGAACATGAAACTAACAAGCTACCACCAACCAGGAAGAAGTTGGGAAAGGTCAAAAAGAGAGAGGAGACGCTAGTCTATATGTCCTACTAACCTCCCAGAATCCTTCTCGCTGGAATCCATCTTGGTTGAGCAGTATGCATGCCATCAGGAAGGACCCTGAGTCAGAATGATCAGCCAGAGGGACTTCCTTGGTGGTCCAGTGACTAAGATTCCATACTCCCAACGCAGGGGGCCTGGGTTCAGTCCCTGGTCAGGGAAATAGGTCCCACATGCTGCAACAGAGATTTTGCATGCCACAACTAAAGATACCACATGCAGCAACTAAGACCCAGAGCAGCCAAATAAATAAATATAAATTAAAAAAAAAAATGACTGGGTGGAGACAACCCAGAAACTAACACCATCACCATAAAACCTAAGACTGTGAACTGTATGGCAGAGTTCTGGATTCTCTTACCCTACTGCTCTCTGCTGGGGCACCTCTTCCCAATAAAGTCTCTTGCTTTGTTAGCATGTCTTCTCCTTTGGACAATTCATCTCCAAATGTTAGACAAGACCTCACTCTCAGGCCTTGAAAGGAGGCCCCCTTCCTGCAATACTGTGGGCATAACAAGGATGCCTACCTCCCAAGTGCTTGGTAAGGGCAGATCACAATTCCATCCTGGCAAACAGTAGGAGCTTCTATTTTGCACAAATGTCAAACGCTTACCCTTCATCTCCCAGGTTGGGGCAGAGATTCTCACATTTTGTTATGCTTCACATCCATCAGAGCTGAGGGCAGAAGACAAGAAGGATGATCAAGCCCCAGTTTTTGGACCCTGTCTTGTAGTGACTCTTTAGAGTAGGGGTGGGGTTCAGGATTCTGTATGTTGGACCTGTCCCCAGGGAATTTGGATGGCTGCAGTTCTTCTCTCTGGCTTCAGATAACTCTGGATAGTGCTAGAAATCTAAGCTTTCAGACCAGTAGGAGATGAGCTGCCTTTGCAAATGTTTTGAGCCCTCCTTGCCCTGGTCTCCAACTGTGTCTGTACCACCTCCGTTTCTCGCTGGTGTAATCTATCTTTATCTTCCCTTTTATCCTGACCCCCTGCTCTGACTTTTTCCTTTCCTTACTTTCTTGCTTTCCCTCCCCCTCTTGGCCCACCCTCCCCTGAGCTCAGCTTGCATTTCTACCCCCCAGCCATTTCTTCTTCTCCTTCTTCTTCTTTTAATATTTATTTATTTGGTTGCAACAGATCTTTGCTGCAGCACGTGATATATTTAGTTGTGGTATGTGGGATCCTCTATTGACAAGAAGGCCCAGATCAAAAGTCACCTCCTCCGGGATGCCTTTTGAGCTCTCTTGTCTGACACTTTGTGGGTGCCTTTATTATTGTTCAAATTGTGTGGTAATGTGAGATTCCTTTTCTGGCTGGAGTCTACCTGGTGCACTCATGGTCCACATAAAATTTTTCATGGGAATGCACACTCACCTTCACTCTCCAACCCTCCAACCCCCCAACCCCTGCCAGGATTCAAGTCTCTATTCAGTTTCACAAAGGCTTGTAGAACAAGAGGAAGCGAGGAAGACAAGCTCGCAGACTTTGCACAGAGGCTCAGAAGCCTGGGAAGAAGGAGAGGACTGAGAGATGGGCATGCTCCCAAAAAGCCAGACAACAGATTACTCCAGGGGCTTCCCACAGCTTTTGCAGACAGTGCAGTAGTGCAGAAATTCACTGAAATTGAAATTGCCGGGTGGCATTTCAGGGGGCTTGAAGAGCTCTGGTTCTTTATGTCTCAGAACAGAAAGAATTCAGCGAGAGGCAAAGTGATAGATTGGAAGTGATTCATTAGAATAGGGTGCGTCTGAGGTGTCCAAGCGGGC
>SJYX01003594.1:151509-218997 GCA_006410675.1 Oreotragus oreotragus | reverse complement strand
TGCAGGTCAGGAAGCAACAGTTAGAACTGGACATGGAACAACAGACTGGTTCCAAATAGGAAAAAGAGTATGTCAAGGCTGTATATTGTCACCCTGCTTATTTAACTTCTATGCAGAGTACATCATGAGAAACGCTGGGCTGGAAGAAGCACAAGCTGGAATCAAGATTGCTGGGAGAAATATCAATAACCTCAGATATGCAGATGACACCACCCTTATGGCAGAAAGTGAAGAGGAACTAAAAAGCCTCTTAATGAAAGTGAAAGAGGAGTGAAAAAGTTGGCTTAAAGTTCAACTTTCAGGAAACTAAGATCATGGCATCCAGTCCCATCACTTCATGGGAAATAGATGGGGAAACAGTGGAAACAGTGTCAAACTTGATTTTGGGGGGCTCCAAAATCACTATAGATGGTGATTGCAGCCATGAAATTAAAAAGTACTTACCCCTTGGAAGGAAAGTTATGACCAACCTAGATAGCATATTCAAAAGCAGAGACATTACTTTGCCAACAAAAGTCCATCTAGTCAAGGCTGTGGTTTTTCCAGTGGTCATGTATGGATGTGAGAGTTGGACTGTGAAGAAAGCTGAGCACCGAAGAATTGATGCTTTTGAACTGTGGTGTTGGAGAAGACTCTTGCGAGTCCCTTGGACTGCAAGGAGATCCAACCCATCCATCCTAAAGGAGACCAGTCCTGGGTGTTCATTGGAAGGACTGATGCTGAGGCTGAAACTCCAATACTTTGGCCACTTCATGCGAAGAGCTGACTCATTGGAAAAGACCCTGATGCTGGACTGGGGGCTGGAGGAGAAGGGGACTACAGAGGATGAGATGGTTGGATGGCATCACCGAGTTGATGCACATGAGTTTGAGTGAACTCTCAGAGTTTGTGATGGACAGGGAGGGCTAGCATGCTTCAATTCATGGGGTAGCAAAGAGTTGGATACAACTGAGTGACTGAACTAAACTGAACTCTGCATAGAAATTAAATAAGAAGAGTTGACATACTAAATAAGCAGGTTGATATACAATATATAGCCTTCCCGTACCTTTCCCAATTTGAAATCGGTCCATTGTTCCAGGTCCAGTTCTAACTGTTGCTTCTTGACCTGCATACAGGTTTTGCAGGAGGCAGGTAAAGCAGTCTGATATTCCTATCTCTTTAAGGATTTTCCACAGTTGTTCTAATCTACACAGTCAAAGGCTTTAGCATAGTCAATGAAGCAGAAGTAGATGTTTTTCTGGAATTCTTTTACTTTTTCTATGATCCAATGGATGTTGGCAATTTGATCTCTGGTTCCTCTGCCTTTTCTACATCTAGCCTGTACATCTAGAAGTTCTCAGTTCACATACTGTTGAAGCCTAGCTTAAAGGATTTTGAGCATTAGTTTCCTGGCATGTGAGATAAGCGCAATTGTGCAGTAATTTTAACATTCTTTGGCACTGCCCTACTTTGGGTCTGGAATGAAAACTGACCTTTTCCAGTCCTGTGGCCACTGCTGAGTTTTCCAAATTTGCTGGCATATTGAGTGCAACACTTTCACAGCATCCTCTTTTAGGATTTGAAATAGCTCAACTGGAATTCCATCACCTCCACTAGCTTTGTTTGTAGTGATGCTTCCTAAGGCCCACTTGAATTCACATTCCGGTGTGTCTGGCTCTAGGTGAGTGATCACACCATCATGGTTATCTGGGTCATGAAGTTCTTTTTTGTACAGTTCTTCTGTGTATTCTTGCCACCTGCTTTTAATATCTTCTGCTTCTGTTAGGTCCATACCCTTTCTGTCCTTTAAGGTGCACATCTTTGCATGATGTGTCTGGCTCTAGGTGAGTGATCACACCATCATGGTTATCTGGGTCATGAAGTTCTTTTTTGTACAGTTCTTCTGTGTATTCTTGCCACCTGCTTTTAATATCTTCTGCTTCTGTTAGGTCCATACCCTTTCTGTCCTTTAAGGTGCACATCTTTGCATGAATGTGGGAGACCCGGGTTCAGTCCCTGGGTTGGGAAGATCCTCTGGAGAAGGAAATGGCAACTCACTCCAGTACTCTTGCCTGGAAAATCCCATGGACGGAGGAGCCTGGTAGTCTATAGTCCATGGGGTCGCAAAGAGTCGGACACGACTGAGCGACTTCACTTCACTTTGCATGAAATGTTCCCTTGGTATCTATNGTTCAGTCCCTGGGTTGGGAAGATCCTCTGGAGAAGGAAATGGCAACTCACTCCAGTACTCTTGCCTGGAAAATCCCATGGACGGAGGAGCCTGGTAGTCTATAGTCCATGGGGTCGCAAAGAGTCGGACACGACTGAGCGACTTCACTTCACTTTGCATGAAATGTTCCCTTGGTATCTATAATTTTCTTGAAGAGAACTCCAGTCTTTCCCTTTCTATTGTTTTCCTCTATATCTTTGCACTGTTCACTTAAAAAGATTTTCTTGTCTCTCCTTGCTATTCTCTGGAAGTCTGCATTCAGATGGGTATCTTTCCTTTTCTCCTTTGCCTTTTGCTTCTCTTCTTTTCTCAGTTATTTGTAAGGCCTCCTCAGACCATTTTGCCTTTCTGAATATGCGTATTTCATGAAGGGGCTTGGGTGGTGTATGCACCTTCATGAAGGGGCTTTAGTAGAGGGATTTAACATAGAATAAGGGAAAATGTTGACAGAGTTCAAGTTTTAGTTGATTGAAGTCACAAAGTCAGAAAAGGTCAACATTATTCCTTATTTTTCCTTCAGGCTGTTAACTGAGCATGCAGTTACCACCCTCCACCTAGTGGGAGGAAGGTTGGGGATGTAGGGATGAGGAGGGTAAGGGGGATTTAGTTCCTGTAGCACAACTCAAAGATGTGTATCAGATTGTTATGTCCAGCCCTTGAGGAGGAACTAGGATTCTTGTTTCATAGCTGAATTATTGTTTCCTGATTGCAATCTTTTGTTCCTTTCAGATCATTAATTACTGAGACCTGTTCAAGGGCAGGCATTGTGGCCAGTCTTAGATCACAAAACAGCTTAGGCAGAAAATGGCTTCTCTTATGTCAAAAAGCTATATTGAGTTATTTTCCTCCTAGGACTTCCCCATCCCCTCATTCTATCTGCTTACACTGGGACCTCAACCTTCCCAGAGATATGAGGGACAGCTTCCCTGAAGAGCTGGATGGAGCATAAGATCCCAGCAGGGATCAGTGCAGCTTCCTCCCAAGAACTGGTGTGTCCCCCATCCCCCAGTCCTGTAAAGCCACCCCAAAGTCGCAGGGCCCTGCGTGTAATGGTACTTCTTCCACACGCAGGCCCTAGTCTCACTCGATAGAAACCTGCTCGTGTTAAACGTCTCAAGAATGTCAGGACCCACCCCCACCCCCNACCCTCTGCTCAGCTCCCCAAGGCATGCCCATCCTGAACACCCCATCTCTGTCCCACTCTCCTTTAAGACCCCCCACCAAAGTAGACGCCCTGTTGAGCACACGCTTTTCTTGTTGGTAACTCTGATCTCAGCCCTTTCTCAAGTCTTACACACCTCTTGCCTTCACAGACTCAACCCCTCACTTCCTAGCCCACCATGGACTTCCTATCCATCTCCAACCATCATAGGACACTCCTGTCCCTAAGTCTTTGCTAAACTGCCCGCGACTCTTGGTGCCCAATTCTTAACATCCTCACCCAATCTTATTAAAAATGAGGTCTCCTGCCCTCTTGCCTCTGCTGTCCCCATCTCAGTTCTACACCCGTTTTTCCCTTAACCCAGTCCCCACTCAGTCTGAAAATTAGTGAAGAGTCCCCCTGCCAACCTCACCAGCTGCCCCTCAACAGCCAAATGTCACTGCTTGCTGGGAACCCAGCAGTTGGACACTGAGGGGCTTGATGGGTGCAGACAGGGCCTCAGGTGGAAGGTAAGTGTGGAGAAGTAGAGCTCCCTGCCTTGGGTCAGGGTCAGGGATATTTTTCCCAGGTGTCTGGTCCCCTGGACTTGCCCCCTGAAATTGTATGTCTAACCTTCATATTGAATGGCTTGTGCTGCTGCCGGGATGGTAGGTGTAACCAGATACCTGGAAGGTGAATGATGGCCGCTCACCTGGCTCCCACATAGCCTGGGGCAGTGGAAGCTATCACTTCCTGTTGGTTGGTTTTCTGGCCGGGAGTAAGCTCAGGGAGTACCACTGTGTGGCAGTGTTCACAGAGCCGTGTCCTTGTGTGTGGTCACTTGTTATGGACCTTCGCCTGGTGCTCCTGCCAGCTAGAGCTGAGAGCAGGCCTGTCCTGACACTGAACACAGGGAACGCAGTGGATGCCAGAGATGATGTTACACGTTGTGAGGAGCGTAGGTGAGAGGGCTCCCAGGAGGCTAAGGCTCAGGCGGGTATAGCGGCTGTTGAATCACTTCCTCTTTCTGCAGGTGCTGGATCTTTGAGTTTGGGCCGTTTGGTTACCCATGAACATGGGGAGCCCAGATATCTGAGTAGCTGAGGCAGAGGGACATTCCTGAGGCCCCACTTTCAGCATTTATCATCGCCTGGGCTTTGCGGGTATACCTCTCTTCAAATTCTGACGACCTGGCTTTAGAAGCCATTTGGTAGCAATTTTAAAGGGTCCCCAATAGGACCTGTTGTCTTTGTTTGCCATTCATAGTCTCTTTTTTCATATTTATTTACTTATTTGGCTGCGCTGAGTTCTAGTTGTAGCACACAGGATCTTTTTAATTGTGGCATGCAGGATCTAGTTCCCTGACCGGGGATCAAACCTAGGTCCCCTGCACTGGGAGCATGGAATGTTAGCCACTGGGCCACCAGGGAAGCCCTCTTGCCATTTATAGTCTTGTTCCTTTGAAAAGTTGAATGCTCTTCTCCCTTCAGTGTCCACCCCCCACCCTACTAAGGTGGGATACATTGAAATAGTTTTAGCCAGCTGGCAGGGTGGTTTAATGGAAGGTGTTCCATCCTGGCTGAGATACCTCAGCTTCCCTCAGCCTGTGAAATGGAGATTCCTGCCCTGAGCCTTATTTTTGTTTTATTCTTCTGTTCATCCAGTAGATATTTTTTGAGCACAACTGTGTGCTGTGTGTTGCTCTAGGGACCAGAATTGCAACGGTTAATGAGTCAGACAAAATTCGTGTTATCATTCATTCAGAGTTAGTTGGTCCTTGCTGGAATCCTAAGGATGGGACAAGAATATGGGGCAGATGGAAGGAAGGAAGGAGGAAAGAAAACTGCTCTGTCTTCATTGACTTCACATTTCTGCCCTTACTCACTAGCCTTTGGTTTGGGAATCACAGGGCTGGAAATTTCTCTCCCTCTAGCTGGCATCTGATGACTTCAAAGCTCGTTCCACACTCTCCCCACTCCCTTCTCCTGCCTCAAGACACTTGTCCAGAAATGCAGCTGTCTTCAGGTGGAAAGAGGTATACTTTACTCATATGTCTGGAAGATCAGCTGCCCTTCTGAATCAGAAGATAACTTTGTCCTTCTTTTCCAACCATAAACCATGACTCATCAGTTCATACAGCAGCTGGATGGCTTAAATGCCAGACTGTTCTCAGTAGCCCTGTACAGGGTTGGATTCAGGCTGTAGAGAGCAGGCTGTTGGGAATTTCTGAGAAGTCTCTAAGGGGAGGACGCTGCTGTTTACTGATGGATGGAGTGTTTCAAGACTGAAGAAGCCCGGCAGGTCTTTTCGTCCCTTAGTGTCAGCCTCATCTAAGCCATTCTTTTCTTTTCTTTCTTCCTTGGTGAAGTGAAATTGGACATACATAGAAGGCCAGGCAGCATAAGAAAGAAAAGCAACCAGAACAATTCCTTCCTGTGTGTTGGAACATCTAAGAAAAGACAACTGTGAAACCTGGGTACCATGGAAAGGACTTGGCCTCAGCTGGTTGGGACTACAGACTTGATGGGTAAGATGGTTTGAGTTTCTGCGTGCAAAGTTAATTATTACTTAGTTCCAAAGTAATAAGTTTTGCCTGAAACTCTTGCAATCAAAGACCTGAGACACTTTGATCTGGCGAAGGACACAAGACTTAGAATGAGGAAATCAAAGAGTTCTATCCCTACTGAACCTCATTTTCTCCTCTGTAAAATGGGGATAATCACCCTTCTGTCACAGGATTGATTTAAGAATTACATGAGATTAGAGAAGCTTTAAGCGTTGAGTCCAGGTGAATTGATACTTAGGGGGAGAGGTAGACTTTTCAAGGTTAGGATTTGCCTAAGGGGCAGACCGAAGTCACCTTTTCTGTCAGACTCCACCAGTGGTGTTTGAAGAACCTTTTAGCAGTGTTCCCCACATTATCCCCTTACTCTTTTTAGCCGAGGTCTCTTTGCAGCCCCGCCCCGCCGTTTGGTTTGGTTTTTGGTGTCAGTGAAGAGTGTTCTGAGGACAGGAAGTGAAACCTGTCCCATGGGAAGGTAGACTGGGGGTGCCTGGAGAATGATGGAGTGCTGACCCAGCAGTCAGGAGACCGAGCCCCATTCTGGTTCCATCAGCAAGTTCTCATGTCATCAGCCATCACACTCCTGCCTCTGAGCTGATTCCTGCCTCCCTGAGGCATGCTGGGGCAGACCCACATAGGCAGGGTGCTTTGGCTTCTTGCAAAGAAAGGTGTGCCCTAAAGTGTGGCATGAACCCCAAAGCCTCAGTCCTCCTTTGTGAATTATCAAGGCCATTGCCTTCTGAACTCCTCCACGCTGTCATTCTATAGCTTTTCTGACACTTGATTTTAAAAGCAACAGGTACTTGTCTGGCCCTGCTCTGACCTCTCAGCGTCAGGCTACGTGTGAAGAGACCCTTTCTGGCCCGGATCACCTGCTTACTAACAAGGCTACCCCCCTCCCCCCTGCCCATGAATATTATTTTCAGTTAATTCATTATGAAGCCTTAATGAACCCAGGCTATTGTTCGGGTTGCTGAGGCCTAAGCCTTTCTTGTCCTGACCTGTGGCTGGTTGAGGGAAGGGCAGCTGTGGGGCTTGAGGCTCCTTCCAGAAGAGGCAGGCCTGAGGGGAAGCCTGTGGCCACTGGAATTACTGAAGGGGATTGGTGCCCAGGGTCTTGGAGCCAGAACACCTGGATTTGGCCTCCTGAGCCACACAAGGTGGCCTGGAAGGAATGTTGTCCAGAGGGACTGTCTGCAATACTGGTCCTTCCGCCTGGGGTGCCGGTGGCCAGAGACTGGACACGGGCCCGAGAATCCCTGTAGGTGGGTGGGGGAATGAAGAGAGGGTGAGGCAGTAAGACAGGGCCTGAGGTCAAGGGTTGCATCCTGTGGTCCGTCACGCCCTGACCAGGGCTGGCTCTGCAGGGGCCACCCTCTAAACCCCTCCCTCACTCCGTGTGTCTTTACTGGGGGAGGTCAGCTCTGGGTCCTGTTTACCCTCTGCCAGCTCCAGGGACCAGGGACTGAATCAGACCATCTCCCACCGTTAAGGGCCACCCTGCCTCTGTCACTTCCAGATGTCGCGCTCATGTCCTCCTGTAAACCTTCCCTGCCAGGATGACCTCAGTGTCCCACCGCAGTCCCTCACCTGGTCCCCCAGGCCTCCCTGCCCCCTTGTCCCTCCCTACCTTAGCCCTCGCCTACACCACCTCTTCCAGAAGGGAGGTGATCACACTCCATCAGTCTGAGGGTTTCCCTTGAGCAGGGGTGACCCTTGACCTGGCAGTGGGTGGTAGAGTTGGCCACTCACCAGCCCTGGAATCTTGGGAATTTCCTTGACCTGCATCAACTGCTGTTTCTTATCTGTCAGACTAAGATAATAAAACACTCCCAGGGTGGTTATGAGAAATGAATGAAGTGATATATGTAAAAGGTACAAAACCCATTGAGCGTGCCTTGGTTTTAGTAATGTCTTTGGGCCGTGAGTTTCGCTTGATTGTTTTTTTGCCTGCGCCATATGGCATGTGGGATCTCAGTTTCCCAACCAGGGATTGAACTCACAGCCCCTGCAATGGAAACATGGAGTCTTAACCACTGGACTGCCATGGGACTCCCATGGGCCATGAGTTTTTGAGAGCAGAGACAGCAATAACCCTTTTTTCTTTTCTTTTTTTGGTGTCCCCTCATGCTCAGTTGTGTGGCCACTCGAGATTTGTTTAGATGTGAGTGTGCCTGTCCAGTCCTGGTCTGTACAAGTTGCCGTGGTGGGACCAGGTAGTAGCCCCCGCAGGTTCAGGCCAAAGTCCCCACCATCCCCCACCATGCCACCCTTGGCCTAGTTGCCTCAGGAGAAAGCCAGCTGCCCCAAGAGATATCTCTGCATACTGACTTGAGCTGCCTGCACACGCTTATTTAGGCAGCGGCATTCTTTGCCTGTAAATTTGGATGGCCATGTCCACTAGGGTTAGAGATACCATTTATCCTTGGTAAATATCAGGCCCTGTGCTTGGCGCTGTCCACACTCATAGTCGCCATCCGAGAGGTCTGATACATGCCCCAGTGTGCCAACTTGGTTAGTGGCAAATTAGGATTAGAACCCATGTTGTTACCTTTAGACATGTGCCTGTGCTGTTCAGGCTGGACCCTCATGACCCGAAGGAGAATGGCGTGGCAGGAGTGCCATTCCGTCCGAAGCCATGCCAGGTGTACTTCTGCCTGCTGAGCTGGCCGAGCCTGGGCTAGGAGAGGAGTCAGGGGACTGTTGCAAGGCCCAGGCCCTGAATGTGAATTGTGAGCTGCTGTTTCTCAGCCCCTGTGGGTTCTTGGCGCCTTCAGCTGCAGCTGTCCCCTTGCACCCTAGCTCTGTATCAGATCTGCCTTTCGTCCCCTGCCTTTTTGTGCCAGTATTTGGTGTGGCAAGAAGGGCCCTTTCTGGGCTTCCCTGGTAGCCCAGCTGGTAAAGAATCCACCTGCAGTACAGGAGACCCCGGGTTGATTCCTGGGTCAGGAAGAGCCCCCAGAGAAGGGACAGGCTACCCACTCCAGTATTCTTGGGCTTCGCTGGTGCTCAGACAGTAAAGAATCCACCTGCAATGTGGGAGACCTGGGTTCAGTCCCTGGGTTGGGAAGATCCCCTGGAGGAGTGCAGGGCAACGCACTCCAGTATTCTTGCCTGGAGAATCCCCATGGACAGAGTAGCCTGGTGGGCTACAGTCCATGGGGTCACAAAGAGTCAGACATGACTGAGCAACTAAGCACAAAGGGCCCTTTCTACCCACCTTTTGGGACAGACCCACCTTTGGCACCCAGGGCTCCTCTCCTCATGAGGTCCAGTCCGTCAGCCTTTTTTTTCCTTCCTTATTTCCTTCCTTAAAATCCACGCTCAGCTTTCATGTTTGTATTCAAAGTCCTTTCAGTTGCAGTTTGCATGAGATGAGGGTGAGGTGTGGTGAAGAGGTGGGCTGGCGCAGCGATTATCCCTCCGGCCATGTCTTCTCTGCAGGTGTCATGTGATTCTCCTGGGGAGCTGCTGCTGGAGTGGAAATGCTCTCAGGGGCGGAGAATGGACTGGACCCCCGGGCTGCCATCCCGGTAGGCAACAAGGGAAGATCGGGGCTGGGGAAGGGGTGCCTGGGACAGCCATGTCTTTCTTTTTTCTCACTTTGAAATGAATTAGCACTGTTTAGAAAGAGAAGCCTCGGGTTGAGAAAAAGTTGCACCCAAAAGATCCTGCCTCAAATCATCTTATTGATGATAAAATGGGGATTTACATAAAACAATGGGGATTGAATATAGGTTACCTGAAGACCAAGGATTTCTCCGAAGAAGATATACAGATGTCCAATAAGTACATAAAAAGATGCTCAATATCATTAGATGTTAGACAAAGACAAATCAAAACCATAATGAGGAAAATAGAAGTAAAGTCACTAGTAACAAACTTATGGTTATTGGGGGATAAGGGTCGGGGAGGGATAAATATGGAGATTGGGACTGATATACACACTGCTGTATATAAAATAGATAACTAGTAAGGACCAGTACTTTGGCCACCTAATGCAAAGAACTGACTCATTGGAAAAGACCCTGATGCTGAGAAAGATTGAGGGCTGGAGGAGAAGGGGGCAACAGAGGATGAGATGGTTGGATGGCATCACTGATGGACATGCACTGGGAACATGTCTCCCTCTCCTTCACAAACTCCAGGAGATAGTGAAGGACAGGGAAGCCTGGTGTGCTACAGTCCATGGGGTTGCAAAGAGTCGGAGATGACTTAGCAACTGGACGACAGCAACAACAGTAAGCACCTGCTGTGTAGCGCAGGTCAATGCTCTGTAATAGCCTTCATGGGAAAATAATCTTTATATGTAGTTATATAGTTATATATATAAAAAGTTATATATATATAGTTATAGTTATATATGTATATATATCTGATTCACTTTGCTGTGCCCCTGAAACTAACACAACATTATAAATCAACTATACTCCAACAAAAATTTAAAAAATAAAATAGTAAGGAAAAAAAAAAGCCGTAATGAAGGACTTCCCAGGTGCTCCAGTGGTTAAGACTCTGAGTTTCCATTGCAGGGGGTGTGGGTTAACTAACTCCCTGGTAAGGGAACTAAAATCCCACATGCTGAGCAGTGTGGAGGGGAGACAAAACCATATTGAGATACTTCTTCATACCTACTAGGATGGCTGTAATGAAAATGGCAGACAATAATCAGTGTTGGTGAGGTTGTGGAGAAGTTGGAATCCCATCCCTTGCTGGTGGGAGTGTAAAATGGTATAGCCATTGTGGAAAACACTTTGATAGTTCCTCAAAAAGTGAAACAGTGTTACATACAACCCAGCAATTCCATTCCTAGGTATATACTGAAAACATATGTCTACACAAAAACTTGTACGTGAATGTTCATAGCAACATTGCAGCTAAAAAAGTGGAAACGACCCAAATATCTATTAATTGACGAATGCATAAATAAAATGTGATATATCGGTGCAATGGGATATTATTTAGCAATAAAAAGAACTACTGTAGTAGCATGGAACTACTGATCCATGCTACTACACCAACAAACTTGAAAACATACTAAGTGAAAGAAGTCAGACACAAAAGGCTGCATGTCGTATGATTCCATTTATATGAAATGTCCAGAAAATAGGCAAATCCATAGAGACAGAAAGTAGATCAGTGGTTGCCAGAGGTTGGAGGAAGAAGGGAATAGTGAGTGATTGCTAATGGGTACAAGGTTTCTTTTGAGGGCAATGAAATGTTCTAAAATTAGATAGTAGAAATGGTTGCACCGTTCTGTGAATGTACTAAAAACCACCGAGCTGTGTGTTTTAATGAGCGGATTTTATGATATGTAAATTATGTCTCATTAAAGCTGTTCTAACAAAAGAACATTTAACTTTTCAAAGAACATTAACAGGGATAGGGATTGTGTTGTCTAAAATAAAAACCAGCGAGATATTTGTCCATAATCCTGTCACCTAATAATTCAAACCAGTTTTTCTGTAATCCCTTCCAGTCCTTTTCCAAACCCTTAGATAATTTTGACATAGGTGCTTCTATTACGCTGGAACAATCTTAACTCTGTATTCCCAAAGGACTTTATGTATTTTTAAATATAGTCTTTCTCTAGTTGCTGTGTGCCTCGGCTTCTCTAATTGTGGCTCTCAGGCTCTTTAGTTACAGCGTTCGGGCTTAGTTGCCCCAAGGCCTGTGGGAGCTTAATTCCCTGACCAGGGATCAAACCGTGGCTTCTTCCCCTGAATCTAAAGGTGCTTTCTTAACCGCTGGACCACCAGCGAAGACTCCTATTTATGCGTTTAGCAAACATCTACCGAGTACACATGCCGAGAACCAGGACCATTGGTGAGGGCATGAGGGTGAATAAAAAGCTACTCCTGCCCTCAAAGAGTACCCCTGCTCCAGGGCTGTGAATCACAAGGTATTGTTTCCGTATAACAGACAGGAAATTGAGGCTCAGAGAGGTTAAGTGGAATATTGAGGTGACCCAGCTGGTGACTACCAGAACTGAGACTAAACCCAGGCTCTGACTGCCAGGCCTAGGGTCTTTCTTCTTGTAAGCCACACTCCTGTTTCTGGGTGTTTTTATTGCTCTAACACAGCACTTTTTGCCTCTTAACTTGTTGACTCTCTGTGGAATGTTGGTCATATGATTAAGATGGAAAAATCTCACTCCCGCCCTAGATGAATTACTTCAGCTCCCATATCTGTAACTATAGTGGAGTCAGTACTTAAACACAAGGTTTATACGGCTGTCAGCTCACTGAAGTTTGATTTTAAAAAAAACAAGCGAACAGGCAGTTCCCTGGCAGTCCAGTGGTTAGGACCTGGTGCTTTCACTGCTGTGACCCGGATTCAATCCCTGGTTGGGGAACTAAGATCCTGTAAGCCTCGCAGCATGGCCAATAAATAAGTAAATAAATTTAAAAACTGAAAACCAAGCAAAAAAGCCCCACAAATATCTTTGCAATAAAACACTTCTCAGTGTGATTTCTTTCTTTTTCTTCTTTCTCCATTTTCTACCATTAGCCCTACTAAATTTTTTCTTTTATTTTTAATTAAAAATTTTTGATTTTCTTTTTTAAAATTTTTAAAAAAGAAAAAAATTTAATTTATTTATTTGGCTGCACTGGGTCTTTGTTGCTGCATGCAGTATATTTAGTCGGGGCATCTGGGCTCTAGCTCCCTGACCAGGGACCCCTGCATTGAGAGCGCACAGTCTTAGCCATTGGACCGTCAGGGAAGTCCCGGCCTGTCCTAGTCGTGTTGCATAGATACACGGATTTGTGCTTGCATGGGGACCCACGTGTTTGGCAACAAGCAGAGTAACATTGCAGGGGTCGCCGCAGGAGCCTCTAAAGACCTGTGTTGTGTCTGGCGCCACCCAGGTCATCAAGAAGAAGCTAGTGGGCTCCGTGAAGGCGCTGCAGAAGCAATACGTGTCCTCGGACGCGGTGGTCACCAGCGAAGACGGAGATGCCAACAGCATGTGCAGCGCCCTGGANATAATTTTGACATAGGTGCTTCTATTACGCTGGAACAATCTTAACTCTGTATTCCCAAAGGACTTTATGTATTTTTAAATATAGTCTTTCTCTAGTTGCTGTGTGCCTCGGCTTCTCTAATTGTGGCTCTCAGGCTCTTTAGTTACAGCGTTCGGGCTTAGTTGCCCCAAGGCCTGTGGGAGCTTAATTCCCTGACCAGGGATCAAACCGTGGCTTCTTCCCCTGAATCTAAAGGTGCTTTCTTAACCGCTGGACCACCAGCGAAGACTCCTATTTATGCATTTAGCAAACATCTACCGAGTACACATGCCGAGAACCAGGACCATTGGTGAGGGCATGAGGGTGAATAAAAAGCTAGTCCCGCCCTCAAAGAGTACCCCTGCTCCAGGGCTGTGAATCACAAGGTATTGTTTCCGTATAACAGACAGGAAATTGAGGCTCAGAGAGGTTAAGTGGAATATCGAGGTGACCCAGCTGGTGACTACCAGAACTGAGACTAAACCCAGGCTCTGACTGCCAGGCCTAGGGTCTTTCTTCTTGTAAGCCACACTCCTGTTTCTGGGTGTTTTTATTGCTCTAACACAGCACTTTTTGCCTCTTAACTTGTTGACTCTCTGTGGAATGTTGGTCATATGATTAAGATGGAAAAATCTCACTCCCGCCCTAGATGAATTACTTCAGCTCCCATATCTGTAACTATAGTGGAGTCAGTACTTAAACACAAGGTTTATACGGCTGTCAGCTCACTGAAGTTTGATTTTAAAAAAACAAGCGAACAGGCAGTTCCCTGGCAGTCCAGTGGTTAGGACCTGGTGCTTTCACTGCTGTGACCCGGATTCAATCCCTGGTTGGGGAACTAAGATCCTGTAAGCCTCGCAGCATGGCCAATAAATAAGTAAATAAATTTAAAAACTGGAAACCAAGCAAAAAAGCCCCACAAATATCTTTGCAATAAAACACTTCTCAGTGTGATTTCTTTTTCTTCTTTCTCTTTATTTTCTACCATTAGTCCTACTAAATTTTTTCTTTTATTTTTAATTAAAAATTTTTGATTTTCTTTTTTAAAAATTTTAAAAAAGAAAAAATTTTAATTTCTTTATTTGGCTGCACTGGATCTTTGTTGCTGCATGCAGTATATTTAGTCGGGGCATCTGGGCTCTAGCTCCCTGACCAGGGACCCCTGCATTGAGAGCGCACAGTCTTAGCCATTGGACCGTCAGGGAAGTCCCGGCCTGTCCTAGCCGTGTTGCATAGATACACGGATTTGTGCTTGCATGGGGACCCACTTGTTTGGCAACAAGCAGAGTAACATTGCAGGGGTCGCCGCAGGAGCCTCTAAAGACCTGTGTTGTGTCTGGCGCCGCCTAGGTCATCAAGAAGAAGCTAGTGGGCTCCGTGAAGGCGCTGCAGAAGCAATACGTGTCCTCGGACGCGGTGGTCACCAGCGAAGACGGAGATGCCAACAGCATGTGCAGCGCCCTGGAGGCCGTCTTCATCCATGGCCTGCACGCCAAGCACATCCGCGCCGAGGCCGGAGGGAAGAGGAAAAAAGGCGCCCACCAGAAGCCTCTGCCTCAGCCCGTCTTCTGGCCTCTCCTGAAAGCTGTCACCCACAAGTGAGAGCTGCTGGGTTGGGGGCGGGGTTCACGTCGGGGTGGAGCTTCAGAATGTGGGGCTCCAGGCTCTTCCTTCCAGGACTTTTCTGTGGAAAGCCACAGGGAGCCCCATGGCATGGAGAGGAGATGGCCCAGAGGAGGGTGGTGTTGGACCAGGCCTCTGTGGGCCCCTCAGGCAGTGGCCCGGCGCAGTGTCAAGCCCCTGGACTGGGCACCCTAAGTGGAAGCAGGAGCCGTCTTTTTTCCATCCTCTGGCAAATTCTGTAGTTGCAACAGAAGCTGTGTGGCCTGCAAAGCCTAAAATCTTTACTGTCTGCCCCTTTCCAGAAATTTGCTCACCCTGCCTGAGGATGTTTGCATATTTGTGTGCTAAGTATCATACTTGTAAGGAGGTAGGGCTTTTTTTTTTTTTTTTTTTTTAATTTAAGAAGAGCAGCCTCTGGCCAAAGCATCTGAATGTGTGCCCTGAGATGCTTGTCTTGTCTGCCCTGCCCTGAACCGCCTGGGCTTTGGAGCAGGCAGCTGGCATGGAGCCTCTCTGGTCTATTAAATGCCCCTCGTGTCTTGTCAGTCCTGCCGCAAGGTGTCGTGTCAGCCTTGAATCTTCCTTTGTGTGCCTCCTGCCGCTGCCCTGTCTCAGGCTCTTACCTTAATGCTGGGGGGAAGTGCCTCTCTAAGTGTCCCCCTTATCTCCTTCTGTCTTCTCTTCAGTCAGTCAGCCAGCCTTTAGCGAGCGCAGGCTGACCAGCGCTCCATCCCTGGGTTCTGCAGAGCATTTTCAGTGCTCCCGTGGAGGAGCCATGCACTGGGGCTGGTGTAGTCAGAGGAGGGGCATTTACAGCAGACAGACATTTTAGGAGCTGAGTTTGGTACACCCGGGGCCAGGATGGAGCACCCTACCCTGTGCTTGGCCCCCACCACAGTGCTGCTAACAATAGAGCTCACCCTGAAGTCTGCATAGCTGTGGGCGTGTAGCTTTTCCTGAGCAAAACCTTGTAGCCATAAGCTGCCATTTGTCAGGCTGGGTCTGATTCACTTGCCTGGGGCTCCGGAACCCGTATCCTGGTCTCATTCTCTACAGAGTTCTAATGCACAGCCAGGTGTGGGCACCATCGCCCCATTCTGCTTCCCCCACTCGATACTCAAGACTCTGTATTATTACCTCGCCTTGCAACCCGATCTTCACTCCTCCTCCCCGAGCTGTAACCAGAGCTCCCCATTCCTGTTATCGTCTGTAGCTTCTCTCCCCTTTATGCCTTTTTCTCTTTCAGTCTCATACGGCTTGAAAGTTCTCCTTCCACCTTTGCCTCTTGAAATCCCTCAAGGCCCAGCGCAGAGACCCCCTTTCTATGGCATTTTTCTTATTCAAACCCAGAAATGGTTGCTTGGCCCCCACCACAGTGCTGTTAACAGTAGAGCTCACCTCAGTATGCCCTTGAAAAGTCATTACCTGGACCGAGGATAGGGACCATGTCTTGACCCCGTGTCTTCACAGCTCCAAAGACCTTGCCCTGGGGGCTCAACAGACATGTCCCAGACGAGCAGACGTTGTTGGGCCAGACAGATAGTTGTCATGAAAATGGCAATGATCCTTCATGATACCAGCCTAAGAATGTTGGGAGTTATAGCTGAATCTTTCTGAATTCCCCTTCAAATGCTGTTATCCAAGGATTTTTCATGCCTGTGTATACTTGCAGTCATTGTTCTTGGCTCTTGCTGACCAGTGGATAAAATGATATCTCGGTGACTGGCAGTCGTTTCCTGAAACGTGTCTGTTCTCCATCTTCCCAGACACATCATCTCGGAGTTGGAGCACCTGATCTTTGTGAACACGGACGTGGGCCGCTGCCGGGCCTGGCTGCGCCTGGCCCTCAACGACGGCCTGGTGGAGTGCTACCTGAAGCTGCTGCTACAGGAGCAGGCCCGCCTGTGCGAGTACTACCAGCCCACAGCCCTGCTCCGCGACGCCGAGGAGGGGGAGTTCCTCCTGAGCTTCCTTCAGGGCCTGACGTCCCTGTCCTTTGAGCTCTCCTACAAGTCTGCCATCCTCAACGAGTGGACGCTCACCCCGCTGGCCCTCTCGGGGCTCTGCCCGCTCTCAGAGCTCGACCCCCTCACTACCCCTGGAGCTGAACTGCAGCGGAAGGAGTCCCTGGACTCCATCTCCCATTCCTCGGGCTCAGAGGACATCGAGGTCCAGCACTCAGGCCACAAGATCCGACGGAACCGGCAGCTCACCGCCTCCTCCCTCAGCCTGGACACAGCCAGTTCATCCCAGCTCTCCTGCAGCCTCAACTCTGACAGCTGCCTCCTCCAAGAGAATGGCTCCAAGAGTCCAGACCGTTCGGAGGAGCCCATGTCCTATGACTCAGACCTGGGGATGGCCAATGCCGACGACGCGGACGTGTCTCTGCAGGAGTGAGTTCCCCTCCCCCACCCGTTCCCCTTCCTTCCTGCTTCTCTTCCTCTTGCCCTCCCGCCCTTCCTGGAGCACGGGATTGCCTGCCACTGCGCTCCGGACCGTTAGGGCAGAAAGACAGACGGAGGCCACAAACTCTCCCAGGGGCCAGAGTTACTGGGAGCTGTACCTGGAGACAAATGGGCTAGTGGGGAGAATGCACAGAAGGCTTTTTTTTTTTAATGTTTATTTATTTGGCTGTGCCGGTAGTTGCGACACTTGAGCTCTTCCAGCTTCATTGTGCATGCAGGATCTTAGTTGTGGCCCGGAAACTCTTAGTTGTGGCGTGTCAGATCTAGTTCCTTGATCAGGGATCAGACCCTGGCCCCCTGCATTGGGAGCATGGAGTCTCAGCATGGTCCATCAGGGAAATCCCTGGAATGCCTTCAGGTGGGGCTTAGAGCTGGTTCCAGCCCCAGCTCTGTCCTGGGTGACCTGTGACAAGTTAGTTAGTCTCTCTGAGTTTCAGTGTCAAATATCACTGTCATCTTCATCTAGAGAGAAGGAAACCAATAGTTCAGAACTCTGTGTACAACTTCCAAAAACTCCAGTGAAGCACAGGGCACAGCGTGGTCTTCTGGAACCTCACAGAAGGTCTTCTGGAGGACATAAAACTGGGGTGATGCCTGCACGGGAGTGGCGGGCAAATGGGGACGAGCGAGTTGTGTGGAGGAGGAGCACATGGAGTGACAAACTTGACTGGAGACAGGAGCCTGGGCAGAGCCTTCCTTCATTCAGGCTTTTTAACATTGATTTTTGATCATCTATTTTTATAGTTAAAAAAAATCTAAAATGTGTACAGTGAAAAATCTCTTCCACCCCTGTAACCATAAATATTAATTTCTTACGTATTTTTCCAGTGCCTCTAAATCCAGCTATACCATGTGTGAATATATAGATTTGAACTTTTTCTTTCTTATTTCTTTTTTTTAATTGAAGTATAGATGATTTACAGTGTTGTATTAGCTTCAGATATATATATATATCCTTTTGTAGATTCTTTTCCTTTATAGGTTATCTTATTTCTCTTTTGACTGCGCTAGTCTTCATTGCTGCACATGGGCTTTCTCTGGCTGTGACGCACACAAGCTTGTCTGGTTGTGGCACATGTGGCTCACAGGCTCTAGAGCACATGCTTGGGGTTCATGGGCTTGGTTACCTCGTGGCATGTGGGATCCTAGTTCCCCAACTAGGGATTAAACCCACGTCCCCTACACTGACGTCAGATTCTTTACCACTGGACCACAGGAGAAGTCCTTTATCTCGTTTCTTATTTCCCCACTTCTTTCCACAAAAGCTAGTATAAATTATAAATACACAATTCTGTACCTTACCAGGGCTTCCCTGTGGCTCAGTGGTAAAGAATCTGCCCGCAATGTAGGAGACCCAGGTTCAATCCCTGGGTTGGGAAGATCCCCTGGAGAAGGAAATGGCAACCCACTCCAGTATTCTGGCCTGGAGAATTCCATGGACAGAGGAACCTGGTAGGCTATACAGTCCATGGGATCACAAAGAGTCAGACACGACTGAGTGATTCACACACACACACACACACACACACACACACACACACGCCTTATTTGGGAGATCTTGTCATATCGGAGCTTCTTTTTCTATTACATATTTGTCCACTGTATGAATGTACCTTAGTTTATTGAATCAGCCCTGCGTTTAATGGACATTGGAGTTCAGGGTTTCTACAAATAACCTGTGAATGTGGTCCTTTAGCTCTATGCGAGTTCTCTCTGCTCAGTAAATTCCCAGAAGAAAATTACTGAACCAAGGGGTAGATTAATTAATAATTTTTATAGATGTTCCCTGTCTACACTTCAGCAGGGGTATGCCTGTGTCCTCTCAGCCTTGACAACAGAAGGTATTAGCAAACTTTTGGATGTTGGCTCATCTGATAGGTAAAAATGGTAGCTATTTATGAGGCATTCCCTCCAGGTAGGACTCATTTTTCCATCGACTGTGTAAGGACCTTCTTTCCACAACTGCTGTCCCCATCCTCACCCCCACCTGGGTTCAGGTCTTTACAGGGCTTGTGGGAATCACACCAGGACTGGGTGTCCTGGACTGGCCCGGAAGCAGATCCAGTTTCAAGCCAGTTCCACCACTTACAAGCTCAGTGGTGTCCTGCGTATTACTAACTCTTTTGGAGGTTCTGTTTATCTTTTTTTTTTTCCCAAAGTATAATTGATTGACAATGTTGTTGTGTTAGTTTCCACCATACAGGAAAGGGATTCAGTTGTACATATACATCTATCCACTCATTTTTATATTCTTTTCCCATATAGGTCATTAGAGTATTGAGTAGATTTTCCTGTGCTATACAGTAGGTCCTTATTGTTGCTATAGTTACTGTTTCATTGTTTCTTTATCTTTAAAATGGAAATTCCCTCATAGGGCGTTTAAAAGTCAAATGAGATGCCCATCAGTCAGTTGCACACATAAGAATGTGTGGTGGTTCCCCGAAATGGCTTCTGAGCTTTGAACACATCAGATGGAATTTTCATGTGTCCAAATGGAAGGGTTAGATACAGTGTTCCGAGAAGGAGCGACCTCTGCCCCAGAGATGGCAGGGCCCCAGGCGTGCCTGACTGTCAGCCACCTGTCCTAGCCTTTGGTGCTTCTCCCCCCGCAGACCAGCCAGACCTCTCTGTCATGTGTCTTGCCTTTATCTTTCATGTGTCTTGTGATTGGAAAATTCCAGCTTAAGGCTGTTGAATCAGTGACCGTCCGCCCTCCTTCAGGGGAAGTGTTGTCCTGCGTGTTCTGGGGGAACGAAAGGGAAGAAGAGGTCAGGAAGTAGAGACCCAGACTGGACAGTGATGTGGGGAACCAGACACCACACACGCGCAGAAGCACGCAGCCAGCCCCACCGTTCTTAGAGCATCCACAGAGACCAGCGCTTCTTGGAGTGGACGATTTAAGGGAGATTCTCACCAACACTTAAAGAGTTTACTTAAGTTTAATGTGTTACTGAAATGTATGTAACTTAAAATTGGGCATAAACACATTGTGCTTAAACTCTTACAACTATAAAATCAGAACATCTGCAAATTGGGCATTCCCTGGTGGTCCAGCAATTAGACCTCCATGCTTTCACTGCTATGGGCCCAGGGTTCAATCCCTGGTAGCGGAACTAAGATCCAGCAAGCTGGGCTGTATAGGGAAAAACAACAAAACTACAAATCAGACCTGAAATGCAAAACCCATTTCAAATGAAATTTATCAGTGTTTGGCAGAAACCAGTTTACAGTTTACCTTGTGAAGAGATTAACTGGCTCTCACACCTTCTTTTGGATTCGTTAGTTCTGAGTTACAATTATTGCTGAAAAGCACAGGTACAGTCTAGTGGTAAAGAGTGTGGACTCAAGAGCCAGACTGCCTGAGTCCTTCATCAGCCAGCTCTGCCAACTCGGGCACGTTAGTGAACCTTTCTGACCTTGATGTCCTCATCTGTAAAATGGGGATGAGAATGCTTCAAAGGAATGCTGGGGCGATGTAGCGAATAGAGATCTTCAAGCATTTAGAACAGTGTCTGACTCAGCATGCATGCTGGTGGTGTCATTTTACTTTTGGGGACCTGTGACATCAGCTCTGCTTGTCCCCATATCCACTGCTGAAAAACCTTGCTTAGTAATATCTGTCAGAGGTCACCGTCATGAGGCCTTCCCTTGGGGGAGAAATGATTCTTAGTATATGCAGCCCACCTCTGTGCTTTTATTAGTGGCTCTTGACTGCCAAATAGTACCGTGTATCACCACCACAATTGGCATGTTCAAGAAAACCACAGGCTCAGAATTGCTTATGAGGGGTCCTTTACAAGGTGACCATTCAGATTCTCCAGGCCATGCTTTTTATTTACTTTACACATATAAGTACTCATAATACATATATTTTTCTGCCAGATTGCTCTCTAAATGAAAGCACAAAGTTAGAAGCTTTTCAAATAGAAAGTTTTTGGTAAATAGGCCCTGCACCAGACCCCAGTGGAAGGACTGTAGCAGTTTCACAGTTTCATTTCTTGGTTTTTCTTTTTTTCACTGTTCCATTTCTATGTTGTATTTTATAAATAAAAATATAAAGCTGTCAAAATGTTTGACAGTTTTCTTTCTTTGCCTTTGCTTCACGATCTCATCTCTATCGCTTTATCCCACTTGATGTACATGTCTCTTATTTCTCACTGGGCCCTGAGGACTGGTACCAGTTCTGGGGAAGCACTGTGAACTTGATTTCACCTTGCCTTTAGTTTTGATTTGACAGAAGCGCTAATTGATCACACAGGCTTCTTGCCGTTTGGTGGCATTTCTCTAGGCATTAAATCACTCACTTATTCTAACACCCCATCCATTCTTGTCATTAAAATCTTTCTTCTAGATCAGGATTCATGTCTATTTGAAAACCATTTTGGCAATGCTAGTGAGTGTTTCAATAAATCTGCTCCTTTGCTTATATTTTTATGTTTGTGTACAGGGAGGCTAAGCAGCCTTATCAGTGATAATGAGGTTAGTGTTTAGTGTTAGTACTTACTTTGTGCCAAACCCTGTACTAAGCACTTTACCTGTATTATCTCATTTAATCTTTGTCAGAGTCATAAAAGATGGATGCTGTTATCTGTTTTTCAGATAAGGGAATTATGTCCATGAACTTCATGTTCACATTGTGGGGCCCACAGCCACATGCTAACCAAGGCCAGGTGGACTCAGGGGCCCTGCTCTTAATCACTCACCACACCACCTCCTGGGAGCCCACAAGGAGTCGAGACCTCACAGAGGACCTTGTCAAAAATCTGCCTCGCTAGTTCATTGCAGATGAGGTCCCATTCTGTCCCAGCGGTTTGGACACATACAATTGGTTAGCAAATGTCCCTTCCTCCTTTGCTGGTGGAAACTCCCCCTTTCTCTCCAGAACTCGTCATTGCCTTCTCCCTACGTGCTGCACTCTTGGATTTCTCATGGGTCTATTTTCAGAGTGCAGCTTTAGAGCAGGAATGAGCCCCCACCTGCCTCCCCCCATAACTCTCCCACAAATATAACTGTGCCTTTCTCTGACAGAGAGAAAGGCACAGTTGCTTAGTGCTTAGTTGCTTAGTCATGTCCAACTCTTTGTGGCCCCATGGATTTCTTTGTCCGTAGGGATTCTCCTGGCACAAATACTGGAGTGGGTTGCCATGCCCTCCTCCGGGGGATCTTCCCAACCCAGGGCTCGAACCCAGGTCTTCCGCATTACTTCTCGAGACAGAATTCACATACCATAAAATTCACCATTTTTTAAAGTGTGGTTTTCACGATAGTCTCAAGGTTGTGAATTCAACACCTATACTATCTTTTTAAAAAAATATATTTATTTAGGTGCATTATGTGTTAGTTGCGCCACACAGGATCTTGTATCTTTGTTGCATTTAGTTGCAGCATGTCGGATCTAGTTCCCTGACCAAGGATTGAACCCAATCCCCCTGCATTGAAAGGGCAGTGTTAGCCACTGGACCACCAGGAGAGTCCGCAGCATCTGGTACTATCTAATTCAAGAATATTTTCATCCCTTACCCATTAGTTATAAATTTACCTATTCTGGACGTTTAATATCAGTCAAGTCATGCAATATGTGGCTGCCTGCTTTCACCGAGTACCGTGTTTTCAAGGTTCATCCACGTTATAGCGCATATCATGGCCAAATAATATTCCATTGTCCATTGTGTAAGATATACTACCGTTTGTTTATTTATCCATCAGTTAATGGGCATTTGTTTTCTTTCTGCTTTTTAGCTGTCATGTTGCTATGTGTATTCGTGTACAAGTGTTCTGTGTGGACATGTTTTTAATTCTCTTGGGTATGTACCTAGGCACAGAACTGCTGAGTCCAGTAGTAAGTCTGTGTTTAATATCCTGGGGAACCATCACATCGTTTTCCACAGAAGCTACACCATTTGACATTTCCACCAACAATGTGCAAGAGTTCCAGTTTTGTCATGTTGCTATGTGTATTCGTGTACAAGTGTTCTGTGCGGACATGTTTTTAATTCTCTTGGGTATGTACCTAGGCACAGAACTGCTGAGTCCAGTAGTAAGTCTGTGTTTAATATCCTGGGGAACCATCACATCGTTTTCCACAGAAGCTACACCATTTGACATTTCCACCAACAATGTGCAAGAGTTCCAGTTTCTCTGCGTCTTTGCTGATACTTTTTCTTTTCTACCTTTTTCATGATAGCCATCCTGCTGGGCATAGAGTGGTATCTCACTGTGGTTTTGATCTGCATCTCACTATTGCCCAATGATTTTGAGTACTTTTTCTTGTCTTTGTTGGCCATTTGCATGCTTTCTTTGGAGTTATATCTATTCAAACCCTTTGCCTATTTTTTTAAGTGGCTTTAAATTGGGTTATTTATTATTAAGTTGTAAGAGCTCTATATTCTGGGTACTAGACCCTTAGATATATGGTAATATTTGCACATTTTGTATGCCGATATTTCTATTAGATATATTTTTTATTAGTTGCTTATGCATTAGATGTCATATCTAAGAAACCATTGCCTGATCCAAAGATATGAAGCTTTATGCTTGTTTCCTTCTAAGAGTTTCATAGTATTAGTTCTTACCTTTAGGTCTTTGATCCTTTTGGGGTTAAATTTTTCTTTTTTGGCTGTGCCACACAGCTTGTGGGAACTTAGTTTCCAGACCAGGCATTGAACCCGGGCCAAGGCAATGAAAGGGCCAAATCCTAACCCCTGGATCGCCAGGGAATTACCTGGGTTAATGTTTTTTTTACTGTTCATTCATTTATTCAGCTTCATCGGGTCTTAGCTGTGGCATGTGGGATCTTCATCACGACACACAGATTCTCTAGCTGTGGCCCATGGGCTCAGTAGTTCAGGTACACGGACTCTCAAGTTACGGTTTGTGGGCTTAGTTGCTCTGTGACATATGGAACCTTAGTTCCCCGGCCAAGGATTGAACCCACATTCCCTGCATCACAAGGTGGGTTCTTAACCACTGGACCAGCAGGGAAATCCCCTGGGGTTAATTTTTTTTTTTTATGTGTTGTGAGATAGGGGTCCAACTTCATTCTTTTGCATGGAACTCTTCACTTCTCCCAGCACCATTTGTTGAAAAGGCTGTTCTTTCCCCACAGAAATGTCTCAGCACCTATGCTGAAAATCAGTTGCCCAGAAATGCATGGGTTGGTCACCTCTTCTTGACTAGAACGCTTTAAAATGTTGTTTGGGGTCATGATGGTATAAACAAGAGCAGAGCTCACCTAGAAGGCAGTCAGATGAAAACCTGAGATCTGAAACCCTCATTTCCATGAGCCCACACGCAGGGGAGCTTGACCTTTCTTCTGCACCCACTCTAGGCCTTTAAGGCAGATGTGTGCGATCTCTTGGGCTCCAGACAGCTCTTTTGACACCAGACCCTGCATTTGTCTATGGCAACCTCACTGGATTCATAAGCAGAGGTGGAGACAGCAAACAGGTTTACTTCAGAAACAGAACTCTTCTGAAGCCTCAGGAGAGGGAGGGAGGGAGGAGCAGTCACTAGCCAGTGCACATTCCAGAAGGTATAGCTCTGTGTGTGTGTGTGCACATTCCAGAAGGTATAGCAGTGTGTGTGTGTGTGTGTGCACATTCCAGAAGGTATAGCAGTGTGTGTGTGTGTGCACATTCCAGAAGGTATAGCTGTGTGTGTGTGCACATTCCAGAAGGTATAGCTCTGTGTGTGTGTGTGCATATTCCAGAAGGTATAGCTGTGTGTGTGTGTGCGCGCGTGCAGGCACACGTGCACAAAGGCAGTGACATTGGCCCCCTTAGCCGCAGATGTTGCCACTGAGGGCAGGAAGCGCCAGTCTCGTCAGGCGCACCCCTCATGGAAGTGGGCACGCATACCACATCGCCTGTGTGCACTGTTCTCCAGCAGCAGCTTCTGGAACTGTGAGGCTTCTCTGCCTCCACGCCCAGCCCGTCACCCCAACCCTGCTGCCCAGTTACTATTCCAGGGACAAAGAGGATCCTCACTTCACCCCAGCCCACATCTCAGGGAGTAGAGTGCTGGAGCCCAGCCCGGAGACACCATTCACCGGGGCTCTGCCAAGGTCGGCGTGGGGAGGGGCAGGCCACACAGCCATTTGGCTGAGCAGACTCGCCAGACCCACAGTTAGCCCGCTCAGAGGGTAAAAGACAGGCAGTTCCCATTCACCTTGAGTCCTTTTCTCTGCTTTGTGAGCTTTTGTCACCCGAGACCCTGGGCCGCACAACTTACCTGGCCACCGAACCTGCCCAAGTCCCAGCTGGAGAAAAACTTTGGTGGGAGGGTCTGTGTGGGAGCTGGGAGCACCGCCATGACTAAGGGGGTTATTTTGTTCAATCACAAAACAGCAGTTTTCCACTTAGCCTTGGGCATTCCAGCTGACAGCCCCATCACACGGGTTTCTTTGTTTAAAACTTCTAGGGTGTTGTCGGAATTCAGCAAAGCCCAGGTAAACTCTGTGCCAGCCAATGGACCTGGCCGAGAAACGGAGGTTCCCATGCTGCCGGCCCCGCTCCCCCTGCCTGGCCTCCACACCAGCACGTCCCTGCACTTGGAGGAACCAGCAGAGGCCCGCCACGCCCAGGCCTCCCCTGGGACTGGAGATGGGGACCACAAGCAGGAGCCGCTTGCCCAGGCACCCGGCGCCCTGGGCTGGCCACAGCCGGGCCCTGCCCAAGCTGTCCTTTCGGGGAGCGCATCAGGCCAGGAGCCTCCTCGTCCCGTGAGAGACACCACCAGAGTAGCCGGCCAGGAAAGCGGCCAGCAGAAGCCCCCGGAGGATGGCCGACCTCGGCTCAGCCTTGCGGTTCCCTCCCCCACCAGTCCGGTGAGTGGAATAAGCTGAGTTTGCGGGGAAGGGACTGGAGGAGGGGGATGTTGGTGCATGGCTCAGGGCCAGGGTTTCCCCAGCTAGTGACTCAAGTGGCCTCTGCCTTCTCCCTCTGAGCCCCCTCGCCTCTCGTGATTTGGTGTTAATAGAACATCGTGCCGATGGAGCTAATGTTCCGTGGGGTGTGAGGAGTGGATGGGAGCAGGGCTCTTTGCCCATCACTTCCCATCTGTGTCTCTATCACCTGCACACCCACGTGGAGAAGCTAGTTCTCTCCCGACCACAGGCTCTGCTCTTCACCACGGACACTCACCAGCGTATGCCTCACTGAGCTTTGGCTTCCTCCTCGGTGCTTGTTATTATTTATTTATTTACGTAGCTGCGTCGGGGCTCAGTTGCGGCATGCGGGATCTTTTGTTGTGGTGCAGGGATTCTCTACTTGTGGCACGTGGGCTTACTTGCTCCACAGCATATGGGATCTTAGTTCCCCAACCAGGGATCAAACCCAAGTTCCCTACATTGCAAGGCAGTTTTGTTTTTGTTTTTGTTTTTTTTAATTTTTGAACCTTTTATTTGGTATTGGGGTATAGCTGATTAACAATGTTGTGATAGTTTCAGGTGAACAGCAAACGGGCTCAGCCATACATATACATGTATTTATTCTCTCCCTAATTCCCCTCCCATCCAGGCTACCACATAACATTGAGCAGAGTTCCATGTGCTATATAGTAGCTCCTTGTTGGTTATCCATTTTAAATATAGCATCCCAAACTCCCTAACTATCTCTTCCCTTCCCCTTGGCAACCATAAGTGTGTTTATTGATCACATTAAAATGAAAGCATTTTAAATAAAATATAAAATTAAAGTTTTAATTAGTTAATTAAATGAAATTTTAATTAAGTTTTAACTAAAATTAAAGTTATTAAAATTAACTTCACCTTTTTTTTTTTTTTTTACCTTTCTTTAATGTGGGTCCTAGAGCATCTTAAGATGACCTATGTGGCTTGCATTGTGTTTCTGTGGGACGACACTGTTCTAGAATAAGCTATTCCAGTGTGTTGAAGACCTGAAGAAGCCAACCCTGGGACTGTCTTGGAAAGACCCCTGAGGGTAGAGGCTGGAACTGGGGGCCCTACTACTGCAAAGCAGTAGTCAAACTGTGAACTCGAGTTCTTATGCCATTACATTTGTTCTTGGGTCATGAAAAGCAGAAGTAGGAACTGGAGTGCACGTGTACCCACACAAAACCCAGAGCTCGTCCCAGCTGTGTCTGGGGCTCATGTTGGGCATACAGTCTTACCCTTTCAGCTCCATCCACAAACATCCCTCCTTTGGCCTGTAGCTTCCAGATTCTATGACTCAGGATGGAACATGAAATAGACTATAGGAGGCACCCCCCACCCCCTCTTTTAACAGCTTTATTGTGATATAATTCACATACCATACTATTCACCTGATTAAGTGTATAAATCAGGTTTTTTAAATTCATAGTTGTACAACCATCACCACAGTCTAAGTTTCAATATTTTCATCTTCCATTAAAGAATCCCCCTACCCATTAGCAAAGACTCCTGTCCTTTCCTCCCACTCTCCTGCCTCTCCTCACCTTGCTCAGCCCCAAGCAAGCACTAATCTACTCTGTCTATAGATTTGCCTGTTCTGGTCATGTTACATATATAGAATCATATAATCACATTTTTGATTGGCTTAGTTTCAATTAGCAAAATGTTTTTAAAGTTCGTCCATGTTGTGGCATGTATTAGTACTTTGTCTTTTTTTTTTTAATATCCCATTGTAAATTCCATCATATGGATGTATCACATTTTATTTATCCATTCATGAGTTAATGAACATTGGCATTTTTCCTACTTTTTTGACTGTTGTGAATAATGCTACAATGAACATTCATGTATAATTTTTTGCTCGGACATATATTTTTAACTTTTTTGGATGCATAGCTTGAAGTACAATTTTGGGATCATATTGTATCTCTATATTTAACCTTTTGAGAAACTGCCAAACTGTTTTCCAAAAGCAGTTGTCTTGTTTTATATTTCAACCAGCAGTATATTTCTCTACATCATCACCAACAGTTCTTACTGTTTTGTTTTTTTTTTATTATTATACAAGTGGTATCTCATTATGGTTTTGATTTACATTTCCCTGATGACTCATGATGTTGAGCATCTTTTCATGTGCTCATTATCATTTATGTTTTTCTTTGAAGAAATGTCTGTGTAAAACTTTCGCTCATTCTTGGGAATTCCCTGGTGGTCCAGTGGTTAAGACTCTGTGCTTCCAATGCTGGGGGCACAGGTTCAGTCCCCGGTCGGGGAACTAAGATTTCCACATGCCACGTGCCATGGCCAAAAAAGATTGCCCAGACTTAAACAGGGTTATGTAATAAATTACAGTGTTTTTGTGTATTCTGGACGCTAGACCTTTCTTAGATAAATGATTTGCAGATTTTTCTCCCATTCTGTGCATTGTCTCTTCACTTTCTTGATGGTATCATTTGAAGCATAAAAGTTTTGAATTTTGATAGTCTCTTTTTTGTTGCTTGTACTTTTGCTTTCATCTCTAAGTACTCCTTTTCTAATCCAAGGTCATGGAAAGTTACTCCCATGTGTTCTAAATGTTATAGTTTTATCTCTTACTTTTAAATCTATGATCCACTTAGAGTTAATTTTTGTATTTGGTAAAAGAATGGTGCCTGACTTCATTTTCTCACATGTGCTTGTACAGTTAATACGAGCACCATTTGTTGGAAAGACTTTTTTTCCCCACATTTTTATTTATTTATTGGCTGTGCTGGGGCTTCATTGTGGCTCAAAGGCTTCTCTAGTTGTAGCACACGAGCATGGTTGCCCAGCGGCATGTGGGATCTTAGTTCCCCAACCAGGGCTCAAACGCACATCCCCTGCATTAGGAGGCAGATTCTTTACCACTGGACCACCAGGGAAGTCCCTGGTAAGGCTACTGTTTGCCTGTTGAATTGTCCCACTTTCCCCTTGAAACATTTTTTTGTGAAATGAAGTATTTAAAGCACCCATATCCTCAATGTTCACCTCAGTGGATACTTATATATCACATACACTCTGTAACCACCATCCAGATTGAGATATAGAACATTTCCAGCCACCAGAAGTTTTGCTTCTGCCCTCTTCCACTCACTGCCCCCCCCCCCTTACTCCAAAGGAAACCACAGTTCTGACTTGTAGCCAATAAAGTCTTTCCTGTTGTTGAACTTTAATATAGATAGAATCATATATATTCTTTTAGTTCTTTCACTGAATGTTATATATGTGAGCCTCATCTATAGCCTGAGGTTCTTTTCCATTATTCTGTAGTATGCCACCTTAAGAATACAGATTCTTTACCACTAGGGCCACCTGGGAAGCCCATAGAATATATCACAATGTCCCGTATAGTCAATTCACTGTCCTGTAACAGACGTTTGAGTTGTTTTCAGGTTTGGGATATTATGAAGAAAGGAGAAATGAGCATTCCTATACTTGCCTTTCAGTGAACCCATGTGTTCTTTTCTGCTGCTGCTGCTAAGTCGCTTCAGTCGTGTCCGACTCTGTGCGACCCCATAGATGGCAGCCCACCAGGCTCCTCTGTCCCTGGGATTCTCCAGGCAAGAACACTGGAGTGGGTTGCCATTTCCTTCTCCAGTGCGTGAAAGTGAAAAGTGAAAGTGAAGTCGCTCAGTCGTGCCTGACTCTTAGTGACCCCATGGACTGCAGCCTATCAGGCTCCTCCGTCCATGACATTTTCCAGGCAAGAGTACTGGAGTGGGGTGCCATTGCCTTCTCCATTCATTTCTGAGTGTGCATCTAAGAATGGAATTGCGAGGTCACTGGGTAGGCATGTGTTGAGCTCTAGACAGGGAAGCCTGGCGTGCTGCAGTCCATGGGGGTTGCAAAGAGTCGGACGTGACTGAGAGACTGAACTGAACTGGACTGAACTGAGATACTGCCAAACAGTTTTCAAAGGGCTTGTACTAACTTATACTCACATTTGCAAGGTGAGCATTTTCATTGTCCTCTGTCATAGTCAGTGGTATTGGCAATCTTCTACATTCTGGCTACTCTAGTAGGTGTATAGTGGGGTCTCACTGTGGTTTTAATTTGCATTTCCCTGATGGCTGATGATACTGATGCCTTTTTGTCTGCTTTTTGGAAGCATTCTTTAAAGTCATTGTCCCATTCTTGAATTGAGTTGTGTTTTCCTAATTGATTTGTAGCAGCTCTTTATATACTATTGGATGTGTCTTTTATTGGAAGAAAAAATACCTATATATATAATAGCAAATATGTTCATATAATCTATGGCTGGCCTTTCCGTTCAGTTGCTCAGTCATGTCTGACTCTTTGCAACCTCTCAATGGTATCTTTTTAGTATTATTTATTTAGCTATGCTGGGCTTTGATTGTGGCATGTGGAGTCTTTTTTTTTATATAGTTTCAGCATGTGGGGTCTGGTTCCCTGACCAGGATCAGACCTGGGACCCCCTGCATTGGGAATGTGGAGTTTCAGCCACTGGGCCACCAGGGAAGTCCCATCAGTCTTTCTCTTTTTCAGTCAATGTGTTTTGTGTCTATTTTTAAAATCCCTTTCTACCCCAAGGCTATGAAGGCTGTGGAAATCCCTGTATTTTCTTCTAGAAGCTTTCTTATTTTACCTTTTACAATTAGGTATGTGATCCACCTGAGCTTATTTAGATCTGGTATGAGGTAGGTGTTTTCCACAGGGATGTCAGGTTGACCTCGCACCGTTTATTGAATATGACTGTAAATCATGGAGCCGTGTATGTGGGGATCAGACTGTCCTTTTTTGCTATCCCAAAGGTGACTTCAAGCCCAGAATGCCACAAGGCCCTGAAGGCTGTGACTATGAAAACAGCAGCACACTGAGGTTGAAGAGAAAGGCTTTGTGGCCTCCACTAAAGGAGAGGGATGTCCCCTGGGGTCGGCGGCTGTGGGCCCCAAACAGGGTTCCCCAGTGTGGCCTTGACCGGGGTGCCTTCACTCCTGTCCAGGGCTGGCTTCTGCTTTGCAGACTCAGACATCCTATCTTGCCGGGGTCCCAAAGCTGGTGGACGGGACAGCTTGCTTCGTCAACAAAAGTCTTCCTCTGCTCATCAAGTTTTGACACCTCCCCCGACCCCACCCCAGCCTCCATGCAGCTGCTCACAAACCCAGCACCTTCCAGCCCTGGCTTTTACATTTTTTAAAATAAGGTTACTTATTTATTTTTGACTGTACTAGGTCTTCGTTGCTGTACACAGACTTTCTCTAGTTGCGGTGAGCGGGGGCTACTCTTTGCTGTGGTGCACGGGCCTCTCTTTGCGGTGGCTTCTCTTGTGGAACACGGGCCCTAGGCTGTCAGGCTTCAGTAGCTGTGGTCTGCAGGCTTAGTTGCCCTGTGGCATGTGGGATCTTAGTTCCTGGACCAGAGATCGAACCTGTGTCCCATGCATTGGCAGGTGGATTCTTAACCAGTGGCCCACCAGGGAAGTCCCTGCAGCTGCTCCCTCTGCTTGAACTGTTTCCCATCTCGCTGCTTTTCCTCAGTGTCCTTTCAACCTTCCCTGACAACCCTGTTTCAAAAGCACCCTCCCCAGTGACTCTCTTTCCCTCTCACCTGCTTCACTCTATGGCACTCCTCACTTGGTTAGATTCTGTTATATCTTTGTCTACTTGTTTATTGCCGTATTTCTGTCTAGAATATTATCTGCACGATACAAAAGACCATGCCTGGTCCCTTAGCTCTGAACACTGTACCTGAGAGAGAGTAGGTATCAGTGAATAGTTCTTAAGTCCTCCAGAGACTCTCAAGATGCCAGCTTGTAAGTTTACATGGAGGCATGCGCCACTGGGTGCATAGGGCAGGCAGATCAGTCCAACCAGGTCACCTGCTGCCTCCTGGCCAGCCTCAGGGGAGTCTGGTTGCTGAAGGGTTGCTTGGGGAACATGGCATCAGGGCACCAGAGGCCGAGCCCAGTGTAAGATGCTGGTCCCTCCCGGGGCCTGTCCCCAGGGAGCAGCTGTGTGCCCATCCATCCCCCTTGCCCAGGAGACAGTCCCGCTGCCCCTGGGATTCGACTCTTTCTATGCTGCTATCACTTAGTCATTGCTGTTTATCCGAGAGCCATTCAGCCGTGCTTTAAAACTTTGTTTTTAATTAATTTTATTCAGAACCCCAGCTATGGGCCCAGCGCTACACTTGGTAGAGTGATGGAGCAGGACAGAGGCTCTGCTCTCTGGAGACAGACACTGGGTTAGACAAAGGCCATCTGCATCATAATTACACGTGTGTTGAGTGCTGGGAAGGACTGGAGTGACTCTGCATATGTGCCATCTGGAAGGTCCTGAGTTGGTTTCTCAGTTTGACTCCCAGAGGACAGTCTGACTTCTCAGACTTGGCTCTAATCGCTCCCTTCAGGGACCACTGACCTCTGGAATGTGGTCCCTCTGCCAAGTCAGGCTACAGGCAGTCCTTTCACCTGAAAGGATGAGGACAGACTGAACAAAAGGGATGTTTTGAAAGTGGTCTAGAGACCTGACATCTCACCCCTCTGCCAGACCCCTCTCAGGGATTCAGCTGTTGTGCATAGCATCCTGGTACCTGTAGTAACTCCACGTGGCATTCTTCCGTCTCGGGTGCTGGTGGCAGGTGCTGCTCTGGCTTAGATCCTGGGTCAGCGGTGATCCCCCCTCACAGGGAACAGGCCAGATGCGGGGCCCTGAGTGAAGGTGGGGAGGGGGCACAGTGGTGTGCTTCCCCCTCCCTGTAATAACTTGGGATCCTGGAGTGGGGCACAGCTATAGAGCTCATCCAGGCTCATGTGCAGAAGCTCCAGGGACCCAGTGTGCCACTGTTTTTCTCTATTGCTTAAGAGAACAAAAGGTTTTCCTCAGAGTCTTATTTCCTGGTGGGCGGCCTGTGGTCACTGGGCCATGTGTGGACACTTCCCAGCAGTCTCCCTCTCCTCCATGGAGAGAGGCCCTCACCGGTGAGCATGTTGCTGTTTAGTCGCTAAGTCATGGACTGCAGCATGCCAGGCTCCTCTGTCCTCCACCATCTCTGGCAATTTGCTCAGATTCAAGTCCATTGCGTCGGTGATGCTCTCCAACCACCTCATCCTCTGCTGCCCCCTTTTGCCTTTACTCTCGCCCAGCATCAGGATCTTTTCCAGTGAGTTGGCTTTCCGCATCAGGTGGTCAAAGTACTGGAGCTTCAGTTTCAGCAGCAATCCTTCCAGTGAATGTTCAGGGGTGAATTCCTTTAGGATTGACTGGTTTGATTTCCGTGCAGTCCAAGGGACTCTCAAGAATCTTCTCCAGCACCACTATTTGAAAGCATCATTTTTTGGCACTCAGCCTTCTTTATGGTCCAGCTCTCACATCCATACATAACTACTGGAAAAACAGTAGCTTTGACTATACAGACCTTTGTCGGCAAAGTGATGTCTGTGTTTTTTAATATGCTGTCTAGGTTTGTCATAGCTTTCCTGCCAAGGAGCAAACGTCTTTTAATTTCATGGCTGCAGTCGCTGTCCAAAGTGATTTTGGAGAGCCCAAGAAAATAAAATCTGTCACTGCTTCCACTTTTTCTCCTTCTATTTGCCATGAAGTGATGGGACCCGGTGCCATGATCTTAGTTTTTTGAATGTTGAATTTCAAGCCAGCTTTTTCACTCTCCTCTTTCACCGTCTTCAAGAGGCTCTTTAGTTCCTCTTCACTTTCTTCCACTAGACTGGTATTGTCTGCATATCTAAGGTTGTTGATATTTCTCCTAGCAATCTTGATTCCAATTTGTGATTCATCCAGTCCAGCATTTTGCCTGATGTACTCTAAGATAAATAAGCAGGGTGACAATATACAGCCTTGACTCACTCCTTTGCCAGTTGTGAACCAGTCAGTTGTGTATCCAGTTCTAACTGTTGCTCCTTGACCTGCGTACAAGTTTCCTGGGAGGCAGGCCAGGTGGTCTCGCACTCCAGTCTCTTTAAGAAGTTCCCAGTTTGCTGTGATCCACACATTCAAAAGCTTCAGCATAGTCGGCAAAGCAGAAGTAGATGTTTTTCAATCCAATAAATGTTGGCAATTTGCTCTCTGGTTCCTCTGCCTCTTTGAAACCCAGCTTGTACATCTGGAAATTCTCAGTTCATGCAGCTACACTGAAAGATTTTGAACATAACCTTGCTAGCGTGTGAAATAAGTGCAGTTGTATGGTACAGCAGCATACAGCATCACAAAATCCACATCTGTCTCCTTCCTTGTTTCCTCACCCCACCTTTGTTATTTTACATTGAAAACATTTGGACAGTCAAGATTTATTCCCTCATCTTTTTGGGTTTTTGGGGGGACCATGCTATGCCTGTGACTTGTGGGATCTTAATTCCTCAACTAGGGACTGAACCCTGGGCCCTCAGCAGTGAAAAGCACCAAGTCCCAACCACTGGACCACCAGGGAATTCCCACCTTATCTTTGTAAAAAAAAAAAAATATATATATATATATTTATAATTTATATATAATTTATAATATATATATATAATATATATAAATATATATATTTTTTTTACTGTGTTGGGTCTTGGTTACTGCATCAGGTCTTAGTTTCAGCATGTGGGATCTTTAGTTGTGGCATGTGGAATCTAGTTCCCTGACTGAGGATCGAACCCAGGTCCCCTGCTTAGGGGGTGCAGAGTCTTAGCCACTGGACCACTAGGGAAGGACCCCCCTCATCTTTTATAACTCTGTGCCAGGCACAAAGAATGACCATTCCAATCAGCTTTGTAGGTGCTAGGATGGAGGTAAGCGTAAAATGCCATAGGAGCCCAGAAGAGATCTCAAGCCTACCTGGGGGTGGGTTGGAGGGAGTGTAGGCTGAGGATGGGTAAGGACAGCTTCCAGGAGGAGGTGATGAATGACCTCTGAGCTGAGTCTTAAGGAAGAGTGGTCTCTCCCATAAGCGTTCCCCAGGTTGTGTGCGCCAGGCTCCAGGAATTTCCCTGGATGGCCACGGGATTGCTCCTGCAGCCCATTTTCCTTGGGGAGTTCCCCTGGGTCTTGATGACTTAGACAGGCTTTGTTCAGGATCCTGAGTTGTGAGTGTTCCCTAGCAGTCACCCTGATTGACACATTGTCCTGTCACTGGCAGAAGGAAGCACCTGCTGGTTCTGAGGGTTTTGGAAGAAGCTTTGGAAGCCAAGCTCTGTGAGCCTCCCTGCCACCAAGCCCCTGACTCAGAACTCACCACTCTTGGCTTAAGGAACTTGACAGCATCTGAATGGATTAAGCTGTTCAAACCAATCCTTCTGACATTCTGGGCAGCTCCAGCCCTGCTCCCCTTCCCTATCTGTGGGAGTGGGGAGGGCATTGTTAATTTAGGGGTTGGAAATAGCAACATCAGGGTGAGGTTTTTGGCACTTAACACAACAGCTGGGCTGGTCGCAGCCCTTGGGTGACTCACTTCCTCTGTGTAGACAGCCACTGAGGGCATCCAGCCAGCTTCCTTGCCTCTGCTCTCCCATGACGCTTAGGCACAAAAAGACCGGGAGCACTTGAAATAGTGAAGAAAAAGAGCCAGAATTCATTCCCACGAGCCTCCTGACCCCCACTGCACTTCCGTCAGCCCAGTGAGCAGCATCAGATTCAGGGAGATAGCAGCAGAAGGGGACGGGCATGGCCTGGCTGCCTGGAGCCTTGGGGACCTGCTCAGAAATGAGAGGTAGGTGCAGAGGAGCTAGTGATATCTCTGGGTCTTGCCTGGCCATGCCTCCTCCATCTCAGACCCTACAAGCAGTGCAGAAAAATTCAACATCCCTTTAACAAATGGTACTGGGACAACTGGATATCCACGCGCATAAAGGTGGATCCTTTCCTCACATCATATACAAAAATTAACTCAGTTGATCACAGATCTAGGCATAAAAGCTAAAACTGTAAACCTCTTTGCAGAAAACATAGGAGTAAATCTTTGTAACCTTGGCTTAGGCAATATTTTCTTTTTTTTTTTTTAGTGTTTATGTATTTATTTATTTGGCTGCATCGGGTCCTAGCCACAGCACATGGAATCCTTTCATTGCTGAATGCAGGCTGTTCATTGCAGCATGGGGGCTCTCTAGTTGTGGCATGCTGCCTCAGCTGCCCCATGGCTCATGAGATCTTAGTTCCCTGACCAAGGGTTGAACCACTGGCCCACCAGGGCAGGCCCAGTCATTGGGTTTTAAAGTGTGATACCAAAAGCCTACAGACAAAAGAAAAAACAGATAAACTGGACTTCATCAAATTTAAAAATTTTTCTGCCTTAAAGAAAGAAAGTGAAAAGTGAAAGTGAAGTCTCTCAGTCTTGTCTGACTCTTTTCGACCCTGTGGACTGTAGCCTACCAGGCTTCTCCGTCCATGGAATTCTCCAGGCAAGAATACTGGAGTGGGTTGCCATTCTCTTCTCCAGGAGATCTTCCCAACCCAGGGATTGAACCCGGTCTCCCACATTGCAGGCAGACGCTTTAACCTCTGAGTCACCAGGGAAGCCTTAAAGGTCACTATCAAAAAAGTTAAAAGGTAACTCAGAACTGGAGAAATGATTTGCAGATCATGTATCTGATATGGGCCTAGTACCCTGAACTTAGAAAGAAACCTTGCAACTTGTATTTGCTTCCTAGGGCTTCTGCAACCGGCGAAGGCAATGGCACCCCACTCCCGTACTCTTGCCTGGAAAATCCCATGGATGGAGGAGCCTGGTATCCTGTAGTCCATGGAGTCGCTGAGTCGGACGTGACTGAGTGACTTCACTTTCACTTTTCACTTTCACGTATTGGAGAAGGAAATGGCAACTCACTCCAGTGTTCTTGCCTGGAGAATCCCAGGGACAGGGGAGCCTGGTGGGCCGCCATCTATGGGGTCGCACAGAGTTGGACACGACTGAAGCAACTTAGCAGCAGCAGCAGCTTCTGTAACAAAGGACTATAAACTGGATAGCTTGCAACCACAGAAATGTATTATAGTGGTTACCCCTTATCCACAGGGATATGTTCTAAGATCCCCAGTGGATGCCTGAAACTGTGGATAGTACCAAACCCTATATATATTTTTTCCAATATACACATACCAGTAATAAAGTTTAATTTATAAATTAGGCACAGTAAGGGCCATCGCTAGTGATCTAGTGCTTAGGATTTCACCTTCCAACACAGGGGGTGCAGGTTCAATCCCTGGTTGGGAGGCTAAGGTCCCACATGCCTGGTGACCAAAAATCAAAACAGAAAACAGAAGCAATATTGTAACAAACTCAATAAAGACTTTAAAAATGGTCCACATCAAAAAAATCTATTAAAAAAATTAGGCACAGTAAAAGATTAACATAACAATAATAAAATAGAGCAAGTATAACAGTGTTCTATAACAAAAGTTACATGAATGTGACCTCTCAGCCCCCCAATATCTTACTGTACCAATGTAATGCCTTTTCCATCTTAACTTTAAGCACTTATTCACGTGCTGTGGGTATAGCTTCTGTAGTTTGAGGTACAGCAACAAAGCTGGCACAAATTTATTTTTCCTTCTTCATAATCTCACAGATAGAAGACTCTTTCTTACCGTAGATCTTAACAACTTTTGAATATCATTTCTTTCTTTCCTTATTTAGTCGAGAACTTTTACTGTGTTACTTAAAGACAGCACTTTACGGCTTCTCTGGCAGATCCGAATTGCCAGCATCACTCGTCTTGTGCTTTGGGGCCATTATTAAATAAATCAGTGTTCCATGAACACAAGCACTGCAATATCACAATGGGCGATCTGATAACTAACGAAGTGACTAATGGTGGGACAAAGGGGTGATTCACACGTCCCAGGCAGGATGGAGAAGGACAAGGAGAGATTTCATCACACTACTCAGAATGGTCACAGTGCAAAACTTGTGAATTATTTCTGGAATTTGCCACTTAATGTTTTTGTGGAAAATATAGCTGGCTGTGGGTAACTGAAACCATCGATAAAGGGGAACTGGTGTATCTGATGGTTCTGGAGGCCAGAAGTTCACAGTCCAGATGCTGGCAGGGTTGGTTCCTTCGGGAGATTCTGAGGAAGGATCTGTTCCATGCCCTTCTCTCAGCTTGTAGTGTCAGCAGCGGCCCTGGGCATTCCCCGGCTTGGAGACACATCACTGCAGGCCCTGCCTCTGTTATCACACAGGTTCTCCCTCTGTATCTCTGGCTTTACCCGGTGTTTTTTTTTCTCCTCTTATAAGTATATCGGTCACATTGGATGAAGGGCCCACCGTACCCTAGTGTGACCTCATCTTAACACATTTGCAACAACTCTACTTTCAAGGTCCTGGGGGGTAGGATTCCAGCATATCTTTTGCAGGGTTGGGGGGGGCGGGACACACACAATTCAANGTGACCTCATCTTAACACATTTGCAACAACTCTACTTTCAAGGTCCTGGGGGGTAGGATTCCAGCATATCTTTTGCAGGGTTGGGGGGGGTGGGACACACACAATTCAACCCATAACACGACAAAAGAACAAATAAACCAATTTGAAGATTGGCAAAGGATTTGAATAGACCTTTCTCCAGAGAAAATTTACAAATGACCAATAAGCATATGAAAACATGCCCAGTGTTTTTAGACATCAGAGAAATGCAAATCAAAACCATAAGTTTGCACTTCATATTATAGCCATACATTCATCTGACTATAATCAAAAGTACAGATAATAATGATGGAGAGGATGTGGAAAAATTGGAACCCTCATACATTGCTGGTGAGAAGGTAAAATGGTACAGCCATTTAGGAAAACAGCTTGGAAATTCCTCAAATGTTAGACGTAGTTATCATCAGTTGAGTTCAGTTGCTTAGTTGTGTCCAACTCTTTGTGACCTCGTGGACTGCAGCATGCCAGGTTTCCCTGTCCATCACCAGCTCCTTTTGAGCTTGCTCAAACTCATGTCCATTGAGTCTGTGATGCCATCCAGCCATCCCATCCTCTATCGTCCCCTTCTCCTCCTGCCTTCAGTCTTTCCTAGCTTCAGGGTCTTTTCTAATGAGTCAGTCCTTCGCATCAGGTGGCCAAAGTATTGGAGCTTCAGCTTCAGCATCAATCCTTCCAATGAATATTCAGGATCCCTTATCCTGTGACCCTGGGCTGCGCTCTTCACACTCACCCTGCCTCCCAGCTGGCTCAGACCACTTCTAAACAGAAAGCCTCCAGTCTACAGGTGTGGGTGCACTAAGGAAAAAATTCCGTTGGTCCAACGCGGGTGGGCGGGGCTTCTTGGACCAGCAAGTGTGCAGAGAACGCCACGGGTCTGGGACGGTGGCTGGATTCTTGCCTGCACCCCAAGAGGCTCACAGGGCACGGGCCCTATGATGAGGCAGGAGTGGTCTGGGGGCCCCGCCCCCGGGGTCCTACCTTCACGACACCCAGGGGAGGGGCCGGCCTTGTGAGGAGGAGACTGGGGAGAGGGCGGGTCCCATGCAGAGGGAAGGAGAGACCTGGGGTTTCTCAGAGTCACAGCCCCGGAGAGGGGCTGGTTGAGCCCAGGGTACCAAAGCCAGGCTCACAGAGCTGGGTGTTCAGGAAGAGACCTCCTCAGGATGCTGGGGGCAGCAAGGCAAGGTCTGTTAGAGATGGAGGGCAGTGGTGCCCTGTCTGAGGCGTCAGTCTGTCCAAGCGCTCAGAACTGTGGCTGGTCCCAAGCCTTGCTGCGTTCAAGCCCGTGAGGCCCTCAGCCCCAGTGGTTGCTTCTGTTCAAGGAGAAGACAGCCAGGCTGTTGGTGTCTGAAATCCTTCCCAGCATCAAGGTCCTCATGCCTTAGGAGTCTTGACCCAAGCCCCCACATCTGCCCAGACCCCCCGCCTCGTGCCCCCAGCCTAGCTGACCAGCTCCTCCAAGAAACAGGAAGTGCAGAGCCCTGAGCTCTGCGCCAAAGGGAACTCAGGAAAGGGGCGGCGTGGCTGCTGTGGAGGGCCCCTGGCAGGCTGCAGGAAGCCGGGCTCTGTGGTCAGTCACTCTCCTCTGAAAAGCACTTCCCTTTCTGCATGAAAACAGCCATCCTCCTCATTTCCTCCCGCAAATCAGGATGAGATCAGCCACACAACCTGTTGCCAGGGTCCAGCCCTGGTGGATNTGAAACATCCCTTTCCAATGCAGAAGACTAAAGCCCTGATTTGACTTTTTCCAGAGAATATTAGAAGAGTGGGAAAGCAGACTGTAAAAGGCCAGCAGATTCTTATTTGGGGGGGGAGGGGGTGGATGCTCAGGAAACTCCAGGGGGAACCCGTGAAGCCTGATCACGTCCTTGCGTTTTTGTCAGGCTTCCTTCAGCATGACCTTGTCACGGGCAGGATTCCTCACGCTGGCTCCCGGCACCCTGTTTTGAAACTCACCCATGTGCAGACACTCAGGCAAGGCAACCCTGCCCACCGTTTACTGCAGACCAGACCTGTCACTCATTTTTAAAGCATGTCACCCCAGGTAGGAAAGTCAGTGGAGGCAGGGAGGGGCATTATTGGCAGAGGGCAGGGCCCGGGGGAACCTGCCACAAACCTATGAGTGTTGTCATGGAAGGAGCATGCATGCAAGGGTGCTGTGGATGGGTTTTTAAGTGACAAAGCAGTAAAGGTGGCCTCTCAATTATTTTTCTTGTTGGGAAAGAAAACAGTGATACATATGTTCAAAAAAATGCGATGCATGCATGCTAAGTCGCTTCAGTCCGACTCTCTGTGGCCCCGTGGACTGTAGCCTGCCAGGCTCCTCTGCTGAGAATCTCCAGGGATTCTCCTCCATGGAATTCTCCAGGCAAGAACACTGGAGTGGGTGGCCATTTCCTTCTCCAGGGGATTTTCCCGACCCAGGGACTGAACCTGCATCTCTTACATCTCCTGCATTGGTAGGCAAGTTCTTACCACTAGTGCCACCTGGGAAGCCAAAAAAAGTGGGGGTGGGGAATAAATAATAACAAGAGTTTGCATTTGTCTAACTCTTTCTCCCCCCCCCCCCCATTTTTTGGCTGAATGTTGTTACCTTTGCTCTGTGGTCTGGTTCAGATTCAGATTCAGGAAGCGACCCAACCTCCCTGTTGTCCACACTCTGCCCCCAGACCTCCTGAGCAGGTGCTGTTCTCACCAGCTCTGAGAGTCCAGACAACATGGTTGCTTATTCAACAAGCCCTGTTAGAGCACGTGATTTTGTTGCTAAGTCGTGTGCAACTCTTTTCAGTCCCATGGACTGTGCCCGCCAGGTTCCTCTGCCCATGGGATTCTCCAGGCAAGAATCCTGGGGTGGGTTGCCATTTCCTTCTCCAGGGGATCATCCAAACCCGGGGGTCGAGCCCGTGTCTCCTGCATTGGCAGGCGGATTATTTACTATCTGAGCCACCAGGGAAGCGCTTATGATGTCCCATCTATTATTCAAACTGGGTGTCTTTTCGTTAAGCCATTGGGGTTTTGAATAATCTGATTCTAAACTAGCCATTAATCACTAGCTCTAAAATTATTTTTTAATTGAAGTATAGTTGACTTGCAACGTCGTGTTAGTTTCAGGTGTTACAAAGTGAAGTGAACACCTGAACAGTGACTCGGACGTGTATTTTTTCAGGTTCTCCTCCATTGTACATTACCACCAGACAGTGAATACAGGTCCCTGNATAGTTGACTTGCAACGTCGTGTTAGTTTCAGGTGTTACAAAGTGAAGTGAACACCTGAACAGTGACTCGGACGTGTATTTTTTCAGGTTCTCCTCCATTGTACATTACCACCAGACAGTGAATACAGGTCCCTGTGCTCTACAGTAGGTCCTTGTGGCCCATCTCTTTTTCTACAACCTCATCTATTGATTTGCGGCTGCACTGGGTCTTCACCGCGGTGCAGGCTTTTTCTGGTAAGTCCTGGTGAGCAGGGGGCCCTCTAGTGGTGCGCGGGCTTAGTTGCCTCGCCGCACGTGGACTCCTCCCAGACCAGGGATGGAACGCATGTCCCCTGCACTGGCAGGCGGATTCTTAACCCCTGCACCGCCAAGGAAGCCCCAGATATCTATTTTATAGAGTAGTGTGTGTCTGCTAATCCCAGTCTCCTATTTTACCCCCTCCCCTAATCACTAGTTCTTTATCAGGAGGCTCCAGGTTTTGACAAGAGATTCTGTCACTGAGCACTCAGAACCATTAGAACAAAACACAAACCCCTCCGGAAAAAGAATTTTTATACAATTTTCTACGATTCTTGACTTTTTTTATAATTCAGAGAAATCATTCATTTTGACTATTTTACCTTTTTATCATATTATGAATCAACATATCACCTTTCTGGAATCAACGGTTTGTTTCCCACTGATGGGACTCTGCCATGTAAAACCAAAGTGCCATTAGAGGCCTTAGGGGGATGGCATTCCTTAGGAAATTAAAATGTGGAGACGTTAAATAGTACTGCATATAACTGAATGTATCATTGGCATGTATTAGTTTGGGGTGAGTGTGCATATGTGTGCAAGCCCGTGTGCATGTATGTGCGTGTATTTGTGTGCATGTGTGTGTAGACTATTAGCAGTGCAGTTCAGCAGAAGAAATGAAATGGCTTTTTTTTTAATTAAATTTATTTTTTTTCAGTTGAAGGATAATTGCTTTACAGTACTGCATTGGTTTCTGCCAAACATCAACAAGAATCAGAAAAATGGCTTTTTTAATATTTATTTGTCTGGTTGCGCCAGGTCTTAGCTGCAACACGAGGGATCTTCGGTCTTCTTTGGGACACTTGGGATTTTTGTCTTCCTGCAGCTCGCGGGACCTTTGTCCCACGTGAACTCCTAGTCGCGCCATGTGGGGTCTAGCTCCCTGACCAGGGGTGGAACGCGGGCCCCCTGCATCGGGAGTGCTGAGTCCTACCCGCCGGACCAGCAGGGAAGTCCCTGAAACGTCTTTACTTGTCCGGCACTGATCTGGTCCCCGGAGCGGCCCCCGCTTAATGGCAGCGCGCACACACACACGCACACACACACACGCTGCCAGAGTTTGATGCTTAGCCCCTGCCAAGCAGTATAAACACAGCCCGTGGCATTTATTCCGCCTCAGTGTCCCCCTGTCCACGCTCCACCAGGACGGGACCCAGGGGAGAGGAGCGGTCGTTCGCACTGCAGGGAAGGCTCCGGGCCCCCGCTGGCGCAGGGTCCGAGCTGACCGGCCGTGCGGGCCTGGCTCACAGGCTGCTGGAGGCTGACGTCTGCGGGCGGCGGTCGAGGGGGTCCATCCTCGCCAGGCTCCCTGGGGGCCGAGGACCCTTCAGGTCATCGAGGGGAGCTCTTCGTCCCCGGGAGCTCAGCGTCTGGGCGTCTGTCCCTGCCCCCTCGCACCCAGGCGACGTCTCTGCTCCCACCACGACGGGGCCCACTGTGAGCCCCGTCGCTCACCCCCGTGAACACACCGGAGGGGCAGGGCGGAGCGCGAGGGGGAGCCTCGCTGCCTGACCACGCGGCACTGCCCGGCTCGTCCTCCAGGCGGCGCCCGAGGGCCTCGGAGCGGGAGGGGCGCCCTCCCCGCGGGGACGTGCCTGCGCCGCAGGGCCCTGCGGCCATGCCCGGCCCGGGAGGCCTCGGGGTCAGGAGGACGAGACTAGCCCTGACTTCCGGTGTCCTGTCCTCTGCTGGGGCCCGTCTTCTCTCCCGACCCGCGCCCCAGGTGGGGAAGGTTTTCCTTTTACCCTTGTCTTTATTTCTCCTAAACCCTGTCTGCTCCCCGCTGTGGGCTGGACTCATCAAAATCCTTTTCAGTGGGGCAGACAGCACCGTATCAACCATCCATGAACCAGGTGGGGGCATAGAATATTCAGGAACGTCTCCAGGAAGCCAGCCCTCCGCACTTCCCTCTGCTAAGTGCGCACCTGCCCACCTGTCTGCCTGGGGTCAGGGTCAGGCCATGTTTTAGGGGAAAAGCACCATTCTAACTGTGATCATTAACTTATGTGCCAACCTGCATGGGCTAAGGAACCTCCAGTGCTGGTAAATCAGTATTTCTGGGCATGTCTGCGAAGGAGATTCGAAGAGATGAGCTGAGAGAAGGGGTCCACCCTCACAATGTGGACGGCTCCACCCCATCCCTCGGGACCCCACAGACCAAGAAGGTGCAGGGGCTGAATTCCCTGCCTCTTCCTGCGCTGGGACGTCGGGCATCTCCGGCCCTCAGGCCTCAGAGGCCCTGGTTCCCGCCTCCCGAGCCCCAGGCCGGGCCTGACACCGCCGCCCTCGCGGTCTCAGGCTTCACACCCACGCTGACGCTGTTACACACGCACGCTGACGCTGTCACACACGCACGCTGACGCTGTCACACACGCACGCTGACGCTGTCACACACGCACGCTGACGCTGTCACACACGCACGCTGACGCTGTCACACACGCACGCTGACGCTGTCACACACGCACGCTGACGCTGTCACACACGCACGCTGACGCTGTCACACACGCACGCTGACGCTGTCACACACGCACGCTGACGCTGTCACACACGCACGCTGACGCTGTCACACACGCACGCTGACGCTGTCACACACGCACGCTGACGCTGTCACACACGCACGCTGATGCTGTCACACACGCACGCTGACGCTGTCACACACGCACGCTGACGCTGTCACACACGCACGCTGACGCTGTCACACACGCACGCTGACGCTGTCACACACGCACGCTGACGCTGTCACACACGCACGCTGACGCTGTCACACACGCACGCTGACGCTGTCACACACGCACGCTGACGCTGTCACACACGCACGCTGACGCTGTCACACACGCACGCTGACGCTGTCACACACGCACGCTGACGCTGTCACACACGCACGCTGACGCTGTCACACACGCACGCTGACGCTGTCACACACGCACGCTGACGCTGTCACACACGCACGCTGACGCTGTCACACACGCACGCTGACGCTGTCACACACGCACGCTGATGCTGTCACACACGCACGCTGACGCTGTCACACACGCACGCTGACGCTGTCACACACGCACGCTGACGCTGTCACACACGCACGCTGACGCTGTCACACACGCACGCTGACGCTGTCACACACGCACGCTGACGCTGTCACACACGCACGCTGACGCTGTCACACACGCACGCTGACGCTGTCACACACGCACGCTGACGCTGTCACACACGCACGCTGACGCTGTCACACACGCACGCTGACGCTGTCACACACGCACGCTGACGCTGTCACACACGCACGCTGACGCTGTCACACACGCACGCTGACGCTGTCACACACGCACGCTGACGCTGTCACACACGCACGCTGACGCTGTCACACACGCACGCTGACGCTGTCACACACGCACGCTGACGCTGTCACACACGCACGCTGACGCTGTCACACACGCACGCTGACGCTGTCACACACGCACGCTGACGCTGTCACACACGCACGCTGACGCTGTCACACACGCACGCTGACGCTGTCACACACGCACGCTGACGCTGTCACACACGCACGCTGACGCTGTCACACACGCACGCTGACGCTGTCACACACGCACGCTGACGCTGTCACACAGGCACGCTGACGCTGTCACACAGGCACGCTGACGCTGTCACACACGCACGCTAACGTTGTCACACAGGCACGAGGCCGCTCTCACACACGCACGCTGATGCTGTCACACACGCACGCTGATGCTGTCACACACGCACACTGATGCTGTCACACAGGCACGCTGACCCTGTCACACACCCACGCTGACGCACACTGATGCTGTCACACAGGCACACTGACGCTGTCACACACCCATGCTGTCGCTGTCACACACCCACGCTGACGCTGTCACACACGCACGCTAACGTTGTCACACAGGCACGAGGCCGCTCTCACACGCGTACGCTGATGCTGTCACACACGCACGCTGATGCTGTCACACAGGCACGCTGACGCTGTCACACACTCACGCTGACGCTGTCACACACCCACGCTGACATTGTGAGCCACTCTCCTGGGTCTGCAGCAGGTCCTGGGTGGACTCTCCACCTCCTGAATGCTGAGAGTCTGTTCCCGTGATGGCCTCCTCTCAGAAAGCCCTATACAGCCATGTGATGACTGAGCGTCCCGGAGAGTCCTGAATAGTATGGTAACAGTGGGAAAATAACAGACAGAGAGGGACACAGAGAGAGGCAGAGGGAGAATAAAGCAGAGAAACTGAGCGGAAGAATGGAGCCGGAGGAAACGAAGATGGAGACGACCGAGGTAGGACGCAGGTCTCGGCAGGAACTAACCCCGAGTGTAAACAGAAATGAAAGATCAGGACTAATAATGAGTTGGGGGCTGGCCACCCTCCTCTGAGCCAGGACAGAAACCTCCCGGCTGGCGAGATACAGCCCGCCCTGAGGTCAGGGCAGGGCGTCAGGTGTCCACGTGGACCTGTGGCCCCGTCACTCAGAGCTGGCCGACCTTGGGCAAGTCATCTAATGTTTCAGTCCCTGGTTCTTGCAGAAAAGGGGAGAAGAGAGTGGGACATCCTGTGGAGGGTTCCTGCCGGGCTTAAATGTGCCGATGTTTGTGCAGAGCTAGAATAGCCATCGCAGGAACTGGCTGAGGAGAAGGACATGGCACCCCGCTCCAGGGTTCTTGCCTGGAGAATCCCGTGGACAGGGGAGCCTGGTGGGCTGCTGTCCGTAGGGTCGCACAGAGTCTGACACGACTGAAGTGACTCAGCATGCATGCATACATTGGAGAAGGACATGGCAACCCACTCCAGTGTTCTTGCCTGGAGAATCCCAGAGTCAGGGGAGCCTGGTGGGCTGCTGTCCATAGGGTCGCACAGAGTCGGACACGATTGAAGTGACTCAGCGTGCATGCATACATTGGAGAAGGACATGGCAACTGACTCCAGGGTTCTTGCCTGGAGAATCCCAGAGACAGGGGAGCCTGGTGGGCTGTCGTCTATGGGGTCGCACAGAGTCAGACACGACTGAAGCAACTTAGCAGCATCAGCAGGAGCTGGCTGAATCTAGGATGAATTATTAAAATATGCTTAAAATATATAAAGACATTTAAAAATACCAGGCCTGTGAGAGGCATGCAGGTTTCTTATGTTGCTGCTGCTGCTATTAAGTCGCCTCAGTCGTGTCTGACTCTGTGCGACCTCATAGACGGCAGCCCACCAGGCTCCCCGTCTTTGGGATTTTCCAGGCAAGAACCCTGGAGTGGGTTGCCATTTCCTTCTCCAACGCATGGAAGGGAAAATTGAAAGTGAAGTCGCTCAGTCGTGTCCGACTCTTTGCGACCCCATGGACTGCAGCCCACCAGGCTCCTCCATCCATGGAATTTTCCAGGCAAGAGTACTGGAGTGGGCTGCCAGTGCCTTCTCCGTCTCATGTTTCTATTAAGAACGAGAAACGAAAATATTGATAACTGGACGCTGCCGCCCCCTAGCGGGATTTCGGGGTAACGTTTCTGTTTTAATCAAAGTGAGAACGACAGTCTGACCCCCTTAGGCAGGACGGTGACCACGCACACCGCTCAGTGGAATCGCTCTCCTGGCTGGTTCTGGGGTGGACGGGGTATCCCTGGTTATCCTATACCTGGACTTGGGGTGACAAGGGCAAGTGGATAATGGCCCAGATTGTGGACCCCCATAAGGGAGGTGGTCAGGGGTGTGGACCCTGGATTGACTGGTTTGTGTTTGATATGTACGCCAGAGGAAGAGGATTCTTGNGTCCATGGGGTCACAAAGAGTTGGACACGACCGAGTCCTCACACATGGAAACAGAAAGTAGATTATTGATTGCCTGGAACTGGAGTGGCTGAGGGGAAACAGGGAGTGGCTGCTGATGGGGTTTCCTTATGGAACAATGAAAATGTTCTAAACATAGATTGTGGTAATGGTTGCACAACTCCATGAATATGCTAAAACTACCGAATTACACACTTTTTTTTGTTGTTCACATCATGTTAGATCTTAGTTCCCCAATCAGGGATGGAACCCACTCTCCCTGCAGTGGAAGGGCTGGAATCGTAACCACTGGACTGCCAAGGAAGTCCCTGAATTATACACTTTAAATGGTTTAATTTTATGGTGTGAATTGTGTCTCAATAAACGTGTTTTTAAAAACAAACAAACCTGCCTTTCCTTCTTTCCCAACAGAAAAGCAAGAGCTGGATCTCAGAAGATGACTTCTACCGGCCTCCCCGGGAACAGCCGAGAGAGAGTCCTTCTGATGCCGCCACAGCTTCTCCCAGAGGGATTCCCGAGTCAAGCCCTGGCCTCCTCGTGCAAGAACCAAGACGAAGCTGCTCCATGGAGGCCTTAGACAAAGCTTGCGCGCCTTCCCCAGGAAGCGGGCGAAGCAGGGCCGCCCCGGCGCCGCCGGAACACAGGAACTTCAGGGTGGTGCATCGCCGGCAGATGGGTAGGCAGCTCTGCGGGCTTCCGGGTGCCGCACTGCGCGTGAGCAGTGCCTTTCGGAGAACAGTTCGAAAGTCCTCTCTTGCGTAACTGATTGGGCGGTATCCTCTCCCAAGAAAAACGTCATCCCAAAATGTAATAAGGAGCACCTTTGCAGAGTAATTCAGGAAGGCATTTCGGAAAGAGTACTGTATTTTCTCATAAAATCTTTTTTTTAAATTTTTATTGGAATATAGTTGATTTACTATGGCGTGTTAGTTTCAGGTGTACCGCAAAGTGAATCAGCCACACAGATACATACATCCACTCTTAAAATGTTAAGAAAGTAATGCTCAAAACTGCCTATAGAGTACACGAATACTGTTTCATACACGAAAATGGAAAATAACTTCTCTGAAACTCTCCTGTAAATCTTAATGATTATACATAAGATTATATGTAAGATACATAAGATAATCTTATGAGTATATAGGCCTCTGGACTCCCTCTGGAGCCCAGAACGAAAGCCCCGCCTCTTGAAGGCTCAGATGTTTCAACTGCTCCTCCCTAAGGCCCTTCTCTCAGATGGCTTATTTAGCAGCTCTGGTGGGGTTTATCAGATCTGCAGTTTGTTCAGTGTCCTCTGTGTGCAGTTCACAAGGAGGCCAGCTTGACCTCCACACCCTATGAAATTCCATAAAGCATTAAATAATCATAACCTAATTTTTATGTCTGGCACAGCCCTGGTTTCCATGCCACCTCCTCTTAGGTTTTTTCTTTCAGCCCATGCAATGGTTACAACCATACCAGAGAAGGTGTGCTTTATGCCTGCATCATCAGGTATCCGGAAGGATAGGAAGACCCTACACAGTGGTTTGAAATCTCTAAGGCTAGTCCAAGCTGGGAGAGAGAATTGTGTGTCCTTTGGACCCCCTTGTTCAGGAAGGTGGCTAGCCCTCAGGGATCAGGGAGCCTTGGGCTGTGTGTGGTACACATACTCCCTACTCAACAGATACTTATTGGGCACCTGCGATGTGCCAGGTACTATTCTAGGTGCTGGGGACACAACAGGAAACCAAGCCAGGTCCTTATCTTCATGGGAGTTGTAGTCTAGCGTGAGAGACAGGAAGTAAGCAGATGAACAAGTAAACGTATAGTGGGGGCGGGTGATCATTCCTGTGGGGAATAGTAAGCTGGGGAAGTGGACAGGGTGCCATTTCATAAAGGACGGCCAGGAACTTCCCTGATGGTCCAATGGTTAGGACTCCACACTTTCACTGCTGGGGCCCACATTCAATCCCTGTTTGGGGAATGAAGATCCTGCAAGCTGCACAGCATGGCCAGAAAGTAAATAAATGAAGAAAGGCTGGCCAAGGAAGCCCTCACAAATTAGGTGACATTTGAGGAGGCTTGAAAGGTGGGGAGAGAGGCATGAGGCGATCGTTGTATTTCAAGCAGGGAGAACGTGTGCAAAGGCCCTGCAACAGGAACATACTTGATGTGTCCAGTAAGCAGCAGAGACCAGAGTAGCTGGAACAGAGGAGATGGGAAGGAGGTGGCTAGAGATGAGGTCAGAGTGATGGGGGTCCTCATGGGCCACAGTAAGGATATTGGCTTTTGCTCTGAGAGAGACGTGATCTGACTTGGGGGACTCTCCAGGGGAGTCATCCTGGCTCATTTCTTGAGGCACTTCAGGGGGACATAGACCAGTCAGGCCACAGCCATAAGCCTGGCCAGAAATGATGGTGAACCAAGCCCCTGTGATCGTGTTGGAGGAGGTGAGAAGTGGAGGAAGGCTTTGGATATATACCAAGAGGATTTGCTGATAGGTTTAGATGTGGGGTGTGAAAGGGGAAAAGAAATCAAGGATAGCTCCAAAGTTTTTAGCCCAAGCATCTGGGAGGATGAAGTTTGCCATTTTACTAGATGAAGACCATCAGGAGAGAAGTGGGTTTGGAGTGGGAGAATCAGGAACACGTTTTTGGACGTGTCAACTTTGAGAAGCCTATTAGACATACATGGAGCAGATGGAGATCGGAATCTAAAGCTCAAGGGTGAGGTCCAGGCTGGAGATAAAAACTGAGGAGTTGCTGGCATAAAGCCCCAAGACCAGGGAAGATCAGCTAGGAAAAGTGGGTATTAGTAGAGAAGAGAACCAGGGCCGAGCCCAGGGCCTCCATGAAGAGGCCAGTGAGAGGAGGGAGCATCAGGGAGACAGGAGAAGGGGGCCAGTGACGGCAGAGAAGACCCCAGGAAAGGGGGGCTTTGCTGTGTGCAGTGATACTGATGGGCCAGGCCAGATGGGGACCAACGACTAGGCTTAGGATTTGGCAACAGGAGGGCCTGGTAGCCTTCCCAAGGGCAGGTTCTGTGGACTCAGGACAGAAGGCTGCTCGGAGGAGGTTCAAGAAAGAACAGAAGGAGGGGGTCCCCGAGACATTCCCACACCTCTTCACGGGGGTTTCTGTAAAGAGGACAGAGACCCAGGGTGGTAATTAGAGATGTGAGTAGAGTCGAGAGATATTTTTAATGCTGGGAGAAATAACAGCATGTTTGTGGGCTGGTGGGAATGATCCAGGAGAGAGGGAGAAGACAGTGATGCAGGAGGGGCAGAAAAGATTGCTGGAGAGATGTCCTTGTCCTTGAGCAGGCGGGATGGTGGTGGGGGGACCCCTGCCCAATTGCACAGATGGGAGGGTGGCCTCAGACAGAAGCACGGTCAGTTCATCCCCAATGATGGGGCTCTGAGTGTGGCTGCAGATGCTGGAAGGGGAGGGTGTAGTGAAGCGCAAATGGAGGTGATTGTTTAAGTGCTTTCATTTTCTCAGTGAAATTCAAGAACACAGTCATCAGCTGGGGTGAGGGTGGGAGGGAGGCTCACAACTATGTTCCCATCCAGCTGGCGGTGGCCTGTGTTCTGCAGGTGGTCACAGAGTCCACACCCACGACAGGACTCAGGCCCCGGAGATTATCCAGGGTGACGAAGGGCCAGGCCTATCATCTAAAGTGCCTCTTTCTGCCTGCAGGGCTCTCCAACCCATTCCGGGGGCTCCTGAAGCTGGGCACGGTGGAGCGGCGGGGGGCCATGGGCATCTGGAAGGAACTCTTCTGCGAGCTCTCCCCGCTGGAGTTGCGCCTCTGCCTGAGTGGCGAGGAGCGCACCTGCGTGGACACCTGCTCACTGCTGCGCTGCGAGTCTGTGGGGCCGGCCCACAGCGACGGCCGCTTCGAGCTGCTCTTCTCCGGCAAGAAGCTGACCCTGCGTGCCTCCTCCCGCGATGAAGCCGAGGACTGGCTGGACCGGGTGCGCGAGGCGCTGCAGAAGTGCCGGCCCCTGCAGGAGGAGGAGTGGGTGACCATCCAGTACCCAGAGCAGCCCGAGGACCCCCCCGAGGCCTCCCAGGGTGGCCACCCCGCCCCCTCGGACCTGCACACAGAGGCTGAAACCCCCCAGGGCCTGCAGTTCAACTGGTCCTTCTCCCAGGTGCCTGAGCCTGACGCTATCAAAGAGTCCCTTCTCTACCTGTACACGGACCGCACATGGATGCCCTACATCTTTTCCCTGTCCTTGGAGTCCCTCAAGTGCTTCCGCGTGAGAAACAACGAGAAGATGTTAAGTGACAGCCACGGAGTCGAGACCATCCGAGATATCCTGCCAGACACGAGCCTCGGGGGCCCAGCCTTCTTCAAAATCATTACGGCCAAGGCCATCCTGAAGCTGCAGGCCGGGAATGCCGAGGAGGCTGCCCTGTGGAGGGACGTGCTACGCAAGGTCCTGGCGTCCTACCTGGAGACGGCTGAGGAGGCGGTGACCCTGGGCGGCAGTCTGGATGAAAGCTGTCAGGAGGTGCTGAAGTTTGCCACGCGGGAGAACGGCTTCCTGCTGCAGTACCTGGTGGCCATCCCCACAGAGAAAGGCCTTGACTCCCAGGGCTGCTTCTGTGCAGGTGCTGATTCCCTGTCCCCCACCTCCAGCCTGCCCACACTGGGGTCCCTACTCTAGGCTCTGCACTCCTTCCTGCTCCCCACAGGCGCCCCCATAATGCCTTGGGGATGTTGCAGCAAATGAGGCTGTTCCATGATCGTATTACAGTCTTCTGGAGCCAGGGCTCCATTTATTTTTGCAAGCTTTTACAAGTGTACACAGGTATTTAATTATAAAAATAGGCTCATACTACTTGCTGGCCAACAGAACTTTCTGTGACGATGACAATGTTCTAGAATCTGTGCCATCCAGTAGCGTAGCTACAAGCCATGTGTGGCTACTGCATACTTTGTGTGGCTTCCTGGTGTGGAAGGAACTGAATTTTCATTTGCCTTTAATAATATACGTGTGTACATGCTCAGTCATGTCTGACTCTTTGCAATCCCCTGGACTGCAACCTACCAGGCTCCTCTGTCCATGGAATTTCCCAGGCAAGAATACTGGAGTGGGTTGCCATTTCCTCCTCNAACTGAATTTTCATTTGCCTTTAATAATATACGTGTGTACATGCTCAGTCATGTCTGACTCTTTGCAATCCCCTGGACTGCAACCTACCAGGCTCCTCTGTCCATGGAATTTCCCAGGCAAGAATACTGGAGTGGGTTGCCATTTCCTCCTCCAGGGGATCTTGTCGACCCAGGGGTCCTCCTCGAACCCACGTCTCCTGGGTCTCCTGCATTGGCAGGCAGATTCTTTACCACTGAGCCACCTGGGAAATCCTTTTTAATGATATATTTCAATGGACACCTGTGGCTTGTGGCCATGATTTGAGACAGCTCAGCTCTGTCTGTTGTTCTGCAGCTTGGCTTTTATCCAGTTAGGAGTATGTCATGCACATTCTTCTACATCAGTACGTCTGCGCTGTCATTAGCATCGTCAGATCCAGTCCTTCCATGCCAGGCAACTGGGCCAGATGCTTTCTTTGGATTGTCTCATTTAATCCTCACAACAGCCCCATTGGGACTTGTCTCTATTTATAGCTGAGGAAACTGAGTCACCGGACTGGTGAGTACCTGTCCTCGGTTCACACAGTGAGCTATGGTGGAGCCGGAAGAGGACTTAGTGGGTGCTCTTAGCCAGACACCCACAGGGCCTTTCCAATCCCGTGCTTTCAAGGCTGCATATTTCCTTGCTCACATCCCATTTTTAGGTCTTTTCCCTAGTCCAGACACCCATTTCCTTCAGTCCAGGCCCTCCAGCTGAACTGTGAGGAGGTGGCCCTGCTGCCCAGGGAGACACAGCTGTGCGTGGTCTAGGAGCTGTCCCATCGGGGTGGAGCATGTGGGACTGGAGGGGAAAGCCTGCTTCAGACATCTGAAGGAAGTGGTCTGCGGTTCGTCCCCCTCCCCCGCCCCCAGCCTCGGAGGGTGGAGAAGCTATGCAGAGCAGAGCTTCTTGCAGAAAAAAGTCTTCAAGCCCCTGTTCACCCCTTGCCCCCCTCCCCCACCTGCCAGCCCCTAACACTCACACTTTGCCCTTTAACCCATNTGTATGGCTGAGTTCCTTCACTGTTCACCAGACACTACCACAACATTGTTAATCAGCTATACAAAATTAAAAGTTTAAAGTTTGAAACAAAAGCTGCATCTCAAAGGAATACTTTCAATGAGCCTAGAAGTTTGAGATGTGTATAAGAGACAGCCCCTAACACTCACACTTTGCCCTTTAACCCATGGGCTCCAGGTTCAGAGAGGAGGCCAGGCCCCCAGGGCTAGGAGGAGGACTTCCCCACTGCGGATTTGGATGCTAGCAGGCAGCTTTCCCCGCACCTGCCACCACTATCTCCCCCGCCTCCGCCAGCCCCCAGCCAGCCAGACTGAAACTGGGGATCTTCTTTCTGCCCACAGAGCTCTGTGGCCAGGCCACTGGCCTCTGACATCTGGCTTGTATCTCATAGTCTACTTTCAAAACCTCGTTTAAACTTTGTAATAACCCCACAAAATAGCAAATAGTAGCTGAATTGGAACCTTGCAAAAATTCAGTGAAGGTCAGAATGAGACAGTGTATACACCAAAGAACCAGCCCTTCTAGTCTCCAGGAGGCTGAAGGGACTCCCCCTGGCCCTGTAGGAGGCAGGGCCTGTGCTCAGGATTTGAGCCCTGCCTCTGGTGCCCTGGGCACACCCTACTTTGATTCCCTCTGCCCCCTGCTTTGGGGGACTCCAGCAGAGGGGCTGAAGCTGGGCCCTGTGCCCCATCCCGAGGTAACAGGCCCTGGGTTCAAGCTGGCACCAGGCCATGTCCACCACCTCTGTGTCCAGCCCCGTGTCCCCAGCTCCTTGCCGAGACCTTGACTCCCTGCTTCCATTTCTGGGCCCCGGTGGAGGGGTGAGCCTAGCGGAGGCTGGGATTGGTGGACAAGCCATAGAAACATTGAACAGAGGCAGTGAGGAATAAGAGAACGCGGGCTCTGCTCCAAGCTGACCCAAACCTGACTCCAGCTGTGCACCCAGTCGTGGGGAGTGGGCAGGTTTCCTAACCTCTCTGTGCATCAGTTTCTACAGCTGGGAAACAGTGACAATAATTCTTACAGAGTTTTGTCTTAAAGGTTAATTACCAGAGTTGATTCTGATTGGCGGGAATGTGAATGGCGGTTGTTTCTATCTTCGTGCTCTCCTTTCTAATCTGGCTGCATTCCCTAGCTGGCAGGCCCTTTGCCTCGGCAGCTACTGTGTTGCTCAGGAGCTGACTCTGGCCCCACTGCTGCTCACCCTCCCCCTGTTCCTCTCCCCAGGCTGCTCCCGGCAGATCGGCTTCTCATTTGTGCGACCCAAGCTCTGTGCCTTCTCTGGCCTCTATTACTGTGACATCTGCCATCAAGACGATGCCTCAGTGATCCCGGCCAGGATCATCCACAACTGGGACCTCACCAAGCGCCTGGTAAGTCTTGAACCCAGCCTGTCATGGCCATACAGTGCTGCTGAGCGACAGAGAAGGGGTCGCTCCTCTTTGCTGCTGCCGTTCATATGTTTGGGGGAGTTTGGCTCTAGAGAAGCCAGGGTCACTAGTTTAGGCTCCATGATATCGGGGAGCAGACCACGAAAGTAATTTGGTGCTGGTCTACAGCACCTGGGCAGAGCTCTGTCCATGCCTGCCTTGGTCCTCAGGTGGGAATCAGGATGGTTCACTAGCTCCCCATGGATGCAGATAAAACTGCTTAGAGCACCAGCATAGATAGATAGACAGAAATGATAGAATAGATTAGATATAGAGGATGTGTGGATGGGTTAGGTGGGTAATTGCATGCATGGGTTGAGGGGTGGCTTGGTGGATGGATATGAATGGATGGATGGTAGATTTGTGGATGGATGTATAGATGGGTGGATGGATGAATGTAGATGGGTAGATAATGGATGGATGGATGATGGGTGGATGGATGGATGATGGATGGATGAATGGGCCAGCCAGCTGGTACACTTCCCCCTAGGAGCAGTCAACCTTTTCCAGGCATACGAGCATCTACTTTTTGTTAACTTTTGGACTCATACTGGGCTTATACTGCTTTATAACATGTTTGTTCAGTTAGTATTACATCTTAGATACTTTTTAATGTTCACCAAATGCCTTTAAATATGATGTATTCTGCAGTCTTTCAGATTTTCCTCTTCTTCAGCCGAGCTTATCTACTTACTTAGCTGTGTTACCCTGAGCAAACTCTTCCACCTTCCGCTTCCTTGTTCATGCTGCTGCTGCTAAGTCGCTTCCGTCATGTCCAACTCGGTGCGACCCCATAGACGGCAGCCCACCAGGCTCCTTGTCCATGAAGGGAGGTTAATTACAGTGTCTGTCTCCGAGCAGTGAGGACTAAAGGAAACAGAACCCGCCAGTCACTTAGCTGGTGCCTGTTCCCTTTCCTAAGGCCTCACCTTCTGCCCCTAATTCATTCGGTCAGGGTCTGCCTCAGGAGGTGCGGACTCGGCTTTCTCCCAAAGGCACAGATTTCTGCTAAGACAAGACACAGAAACAGAGGAAGTAGCTGTTTACTTCTCTCAAGACCCAGGCCTGCCAGCCATGCTGTCTCCTCATATGTCCCCATCAGAGCCCAGAGAACATAATTCTCAGAACCTGTACCACCCTGACCTCCACCCGCTGGGGATGGAAACACCTGTTACCTTCACTTTGGTTCTCTTTCTCTTTTTTTGGCCATGTCGCATATGGGATCTTAGTTTCCCCACCAGGGATCGAACCAGCAACCCCTGCATTGGAAGCACAAAATCTTCACCACTGGACCTCATTAGCTTAGAGAAGTTCCAACATTAGCTTCACTTTGGCTTTTTTATTGGTTACCTCATCCTCACCCCTGCCCTCAGTGTTAAGTATTTAACTAACTACGTGGAGAAGATTAAACCTCAAGATGACCACAGATACAAAGAACCCTCTGGTCATAAAACACCCTCACCATTTACGACATCCGATGCCACTGTTGAGCCATCTCCCTATCCACTGCTGTAATTTTGATGCCACTTCCTTTTTCCAACTAGAAAATTCTAACAATTCCCTCGGCATACCTAAGGTCAGGAAGCATCATCCAACTCTCTCAAAGACGCCAGACCTGGGAAAGACAGGAAGGTTCAGAATAGGAAGTGGCAGGCTGGCAGGTTAGGGGCCCCTTGTTCACTGTCTGGCTGACCCACTTGTGCAAGGCCTGGCTGGCACTTGGCAGGATGTCAGCCCAAGCCTGGGGCTTCTCCCTTTGTCTGTCTCCTCCACACCCGTGGGGGAGGAACAATCCCAGGAGAGCTCAAAGCTCGTGCCTGTCTATGTACTTGGAGTTTTCAGCGCACATTCCTGCATGTTATTTCATCTGGGCCTCACCCTAAGCCTGGGGCTGAGTTGTGGGCAGGGCTGGGCAACAGCAGTCTGACCTGAGTCACTGACTCGCCAGGCCTTTGCCAGTGCAATGACTGTGGACTGGGGGCTGGTTCCTCAGGGCTCTGGGAAATGGGGAAAGATGGAGATATCAGTGAGATGAGACATGCTGGTGAAGCCGGTAGAGCAGCCCCTGGCCTGACAGTCTCCTCTGGGCCTGGCGCATCCCCCGGGGCCAGCGGACAGACGCCTGGACCACACAGGCGCCCACAGAGTCTGATGGCAACTCCCATTCACTGAGAAGCTGCTTACCTGGATTTTGTTTTAATCTAAACTCAATCCCATGCAGTAGGTGCTTTTATTTCCCCCATTTTACAGATGAGGAAACTGAATCACAGAGAGGTTAAGTAAGTTTCTTGAGGTCATACAGTTGAGAAGGGGTGGAGCCAGGATCCAAAGTCAGACTAAGCACTGCAGGGTGACTGGTGGTGGAGAACACCTCAGCTCCTCCATCCTTATTCTCCCCAAAGAGACTGAGGGGGAAGGGGCTTCTCTTTGTAAGTGAGGCAGCTAAGGGTGCAGAGACAGCACTCAGTTCACAGCTGGGCTCTGCTTTCTTTCTGGTGGCTTGGATCAGTCACTTTAGCTCCTCTGAGTCTCAGTTTCCATATCTGTAAAATGGGGATGATGACACCTTCCCCTCTGGGTTGTTGTGAGGGTGAAGAAAGGATGCGGTCAAGGTCCTTAGCCCAGTGTCTGGCAAATAATAGGTGCTTAGTACTTGGTGTTAGGGTCAGGGCTGAGGGTAGAGCCTTCCACGTCTATCAAGTGGGAGAAACCCAGATCGATTGCTCAACTCCACATGGAGACTTGGAGGGAGGCTCTGCCCTGGTTGGTGCTGTTAGTGAGGACGGAAGAAGCTCAGGAAGCCTCTGGTTAAGCTGTATCTGATCCATGGTTTCCTGTGGCTGGAGCCTGACTCAGATCGGTCACCTGATTCCTGAGTCGGCCCAGGGTAGTGTCTGTTTCCTTTCAGCAGAAGAGGGGCAGGGGCGAGGAGGCCAGGAAATAGTGGGAAGGATCTGGGAGGCCCAGGAGAGACGTGTGGACCCTCCTTCCCGTCCCCACGTGGTCAGGCAGGGGCAGGTGCTGGTGCCAAGGGGGAAGCGGGTTTCAAATCCTGACATATCTGAGCGGTGGGCCTTGGCCAAGTCACTTCCTGTCTCTTAACCTCGGTTTTCTCGTCTGTAAAATGAAGATGGTGCCGCTTCCCTCGCAGGTGGCTGGAGGGGTGAGCGAGAGAGGAGGTGGCCCAGCGCCTGGCGACCTCAGGCGCTCACAAAATGGCCCTCCTGTCTCACCCTCGCTGCCCGGTGGTGTCCTCAGGTCTGCAGGCAGGCCCTGAAGTTCCTGACACAGATCCGGGCCCAGCCCCTCATCAACCTGCAGCTGGTGAACGCATCGCTGTACGAGCACGTGGAGCAGATGCGCCTCATCGGGAGGAGCCGGGAGCAGCTGAAGCTGCTGGGGGACTACCTGGGCCTGTGCCGGAGTGGAGCCCTGAAGGAGCTGAGCAAGAGGTGAGCTCCCGGACACGGGGACACACACACACAGAGAGGGACACACAGAAATACACAGACAGACAGAGACACAGACAGACAGAGACACACGCAGACAGACAGACAGAGACACAGACAGACAGACAGACAGAGACACAGAGAGAGAGAGACACACACACACAGACAGACAGAGACACACACAGACAGAGAGGGACACACAGAAACACACAGACAGACAGAGACACACACAGACAGACAGACAGACACAGAGAGAGAGAGATACACACAGACAGACAGACAGAGACACACAGACAGAGAGGGACACACAGAAACACACAGACAGACAGAGACACACACAGACAGGCAGACAGACAGACAGAGACACAGACAGAAACACACAGACAGACAGAGAGGGACACACAGACAGAGACACAGACAAACAGACAGACAGAGACACACACAGGCAGAGAGACAGACAGACAGACAGAGAGGGACACACAGAGAGGGACACACAAAGAGGGACACACAGACAGACAGAGACACACACATACCACACACACAGACAGAGAGGGACACACAGAAACACACAGACAGACAGACAGACAGAGACACACAGACAGACAGACAGACAGAGACACACAGACAGACAGACAGACAGAGACACACACAGAGAGAGAGAAAGACAGACAAACAGAGAGAGAGAAAGACAGACAGACAGAGAGAGACACACACAGACAGAGAGGGACACACACAGACAGAGAGGGACACACAGAAACACACAGACAGACAGACAGAGACACACACAGACACAGAGACACACATACACACAAACACACACAGGAACACACACAGAAACACACACACACAGACAGAGAGGGACACACAGAAACAGACAGACAGAGACAGACAGAGAGAGAGACACACACACACACACACACACATACACAGAGAGACAGACACCCAGAGACACACAGAGAGACAGAGACCACACACAAAGAGCACAGGCACAGAGACACACAGACACAGAGACAGAGAGAGAGATACAAACACACAAAGAGACACACAGAGAGAGAAACACACACACAGAGACACACAGACACACACACAGAGACACAGAGAGAGAGAGACCACACACAAAGAGCACAGACACAGAGACACACAGACACATACAGATACAGACACACACAGGGACACATACACAGAGAGACACACATACACAGATACAGACACACACAGAGATACAGATTCACACACACACAGACACACACACAGGGACACAGACACAGAGACACACACACAGGGACACAGACACACACATTTAAGAGTGGCTTGCTCAGTGTCTGGACATGGGGACACACACACACACATACTACACACAGGGTCGGTGCACAAGCAACTTCTTGGGAGAAATGCCAGGGCTGGGTGGAGGACTCCCTCTCTGCATTCAGGAGTGGCTTTTATTTATGCGTGTAATGCATTCATTCATTTGACAAGTGCTTATTGAGAATGCGCTCAGTGCCAGGCGAGGGGTGTGGGCTTCAGGGCTGAGCACAGTGGACTTGGGTCCTGCCCTCTGGAGGGCACGGCAGGGAGCAGGGCAGCGGCTACCCCCAGGAGTGAGGGCGGAGGAGAGAGCAGGACACCCTGAAAGTACAGCAGAGTCGGGGGTCTGACCCATATTGGAGGGCGCTGATTGGGTGGGGGCTTCCTAGAGGAGCTGACCTCCAGTGTGAGACCTGTGAAATGAGTGGGAAAGAGGGGATTTGCTGGAAAGAGTGTTCCAACAGAAGTAGTGATGTGCATGGGCTGTGGATGAAGGCCCCGTGTGTGGAAAGAACAGGGAGATTTCCGGGCAGTGAGAAGGGAAGCGGGGATGTGGTGAGAGGAGGCCGAGACGCGAGAGGGGCTGGTCTCCTGGCTCCCTGGGGCCCCAACAACCCTCCTCCCCACGGCGCTTGACTCTTGCCACCCTGGCAGCAGCCCTCCCCAAATCCTTGCAAGAGGACAAGGTTGGGGTGGGACCCTCAGGATGCCCTGCACAGAGCTTCTTGGTGCCCAGTGCCTGGGGGAACTTCCATTGCTCAGCTGGGGGTGGGGGAGTGACACCTTCTATGGGGCTATGCTGTCCTGGGGCCCCAGGAGGACGGACCTCGGGTGGACAGGCCGGTGCCTGCTGCCCAGCTAGGCTTCATTGCTGGTTTCTGGGGACTTGGAGCAGCTCACAAGCCCCTCTATGTTCCCCGTGCAGCCACTCCTCCCGACAGGGCTGGCTCAGACCCCCTGTCTGCTGGGCTCCCCTGCTCAGCCCCAGTCCCTGCCCTCCCAGGGCTGCTCTGCACTGGAGAGATGCTGTGGGGAGCCCTCGCTTAGGCAAAGCACAGAGGCTGGCCCCTCACAGGCTCTCAGAGCAGCTTTCTGATCCCTGGTCTCCTCCACAGGGCCTGGAAGAGCAGAAAGCCTTCTGAGGGCCACCATGAGGGACCCAGATGGCTGCTTCTGGGGAGGCTATTGCTGTCTCCATCATCAGTGGGTCCTCACTCCCATCCTTTCTGAGATTCCAGGACCCAGGGCCCCAGAGTCTGCCTCCTGTCCCGCTGTCCATGGTGGTGAAATCTCAGGTCAGGTGGGACCCTGTGACCCTCTCCAGTTCAGGGATGTCTGCAGACCTGAGTAGACCAGCTGCTTGTAGGGTGGGTCCTGAGTCCCAGCCTCACTTGCCCATCCCTACTCTGCTGAGATTGGTCAGCAGCCTTACTGGCCTGTCCAGCTTGCCCTGTCTGCAAACTGGGGGCGGTCTTGCCTCTTTCTCTCTGGTTGCTGTTTCCAGCCTTCATGAAAGCAGGGCCAGGCCTGCAGAACTCCCATTTCAGAAGCAGCATAGGGTGAAGAAAGAGCTCAGGAGCAGCCTTCACCTGGCCCCAGACTTGCTGTGTGACTCAAGGAAGTGGCTTTACTTCTCCGAGCCTCAGTTTTCTTGTCTATAAAATGGGCCAGTGATCCCCATGTTCATGTGGCCTGCTGGAGTTGGTGAGGGCCACATGAGGAGCCCAGTGTCTAGGAAGAGACAGAGACAGGTGAACAGATGGCCCTGGGTCAGGGAGGCGTGTGCTGTGAGGGAAGGAGGCAGGGTGCAGAAGGCCAGGGAGCTTCTTGGAGGAGATGGCATCAGCTGAAGGTTTGTGGAGTTTTCTTTCTCCTTTTAAAAAGAAAAAAAAATGTTTTTCTTCTTTACAAAGATAGTATTCAAATAGTATTAAAGGGAACCAAGCAGAAAGCTGGGGTCACCCTTCTCCACTCTGGCCAGATCCCACTCAGTCCTCACTCACCAGAAAGCAGAGTTGTCCCAACACAATGGCATCGCCCGTGTGGTGAACCAGGGCTCAGTGAGAGAACCAGAGGAAGCCTGGACTGGATTTTCTGCAGGGAACCCATGGCTGTGGGGGGTTGGGGAGTAGAGGGGGAGCATAGCTTGCCAGGATTTTCGCAGGGCTCAGCGCAGCCAGATTGTGGGTGCAGGGGCTAGACCTCAAAGACCCTCTGTGCCACCACAAAGGCCTAGGATTTTATTCTGCTGGCAGCTGAAGCTGTCGAGTTTTGAGCCTGGGATGGTCACACTCCCATGAAGCCCAGTTTGGCAGCAGTGGGGTGTGGGGGCCGGTGTGGTAACTGGCACAGGAGGTGAGGAGGCCTGGACTGAGGTGGTCGGGGTGGAGGCTGAGAGGACAGGAAGGGTTGAGGAGAAACCGGCAGATCTTGGGATCCCCTTTCTCTCAGGGGGCTGTGCTGACCTCCCCTCCACAGCAGCTGGAGGGCCTCATGAAGGCCTCACAGGCCCAGGGTAGGTAGCCTGGCTGGCCCTCTGAACTTCCGCGACTCTGAGCAGAGGGCGGACGACAGAGAGGACTCTCCATCCAAACGGGCCCCACCCTTCCTGCTCAGGAACAGCCTGTGCGCCCCCTCTGCCCTGCCCCCCTGCATTTTCCTGGTGATAAATGGCAGCTTCCTGTTCCCAGAAAGCTGGAAGTTTACCGGGGAGACCGGCAGGTTGCCCTGAGTGGCCACTTGGCAGCGCCGCGTGGGCTGCCTAGTGGAGCTCGCCATCTCGGCCCTGGGTGGGGTTCCTCCTAGAACCAGGGCCGTGCCCTGGGGTGGGCACAGTCAAGCACCCACTCCAGATGCCGCGAGGCCGGGCACCTTCCTGCCTCCAGATGTCCGGAGCACCCTGGGGCAGGATCCCGCGCATCCTCAGACTGGGGAATTCTCTCCCCACCCCCACTACCACACAGACACAGCAAGGCCAGGCAGGGATTTTTTGCAGCTGTTTCCTGTCCATCTCTCAGGATGTAACCCTTGGGATCCCTGCCATCGGTGAGGTGGAAACTAGAGACAGGCTGGTGGCAGCTGAGCCCTCCTTCTTTGCCCTCCACTCCCACCTCTGAAATGGGATCTATGCACTCAGGACACCTCAGCTCCTCTCCCAGAGCGCCAAAACCAGATGCTTAAATGTCTGTCCCCAGCACTGTCCCTGGTGCGTGATGGTGGCAGTAAGGACAACAGCTATTAATACCAGCCTCTAGGCATTCACCTGGGAGATGAGGACGCAGGCTCTGGAGCCAGACTGCTGCTTTCAGACTCCAGCTGTGTGACCACAAGCAAGTTCTTTAACTTCTCTGTGCCTCCATTTCCTCTTCTCAAAATGAGGGTTATAATAGCGTCAACCTCACAGGATTCTTGTGAAAATTAAATGAATTAATATATATCAAGCTTTTAGTCCAGTTCCTGGCTCCAAGCGTTAGCTTTCATCATCCTCCTCCTCATTATGTTTTAAATAGACTTTTCAAAATATCTTAAAATTTTTTTCAACTTCGTTGAGTATAATTTACAAAATTGTAAGATATTTATATTATTTTTGTGATGATTTGATATATGATTATTCTGTGAAAGAGTTCCTCCCATCTTCTTAATTCACACATCCGTCATCCTCACATATTTTATATGTATTTTATATATATATATGTATGTATGTATGAAAAGTGAAAGTGTTAGTCACTCAGTCATGCCCAACTCTTTGTGTCCTTAAGGACTATAACCTGCCAGACTCCTCTGTCCATGGAATTCTCCAGGCAGGAATACCGGAGTGGGTTGCCATTTCGTCCTCCCGGGATTCTTCCCGACCCAGGGATTGAACTTGCATCTCCTGCATTGCAGGCAGATTCTGAACCATCTGAGCTACCTGTATAGTATGTGTATGAGAGAGAGAGAACATTTGAGTTCTGCCCTTAAATTTCAATTATACAATACAATGCTATCAACTAGGGTTAATAATTATTCATTTACTATGTACAAGGCACTGTGCCAAATGCTTTTAATAAATTATTTAATCCCGAAAAGAGCCCTCTTGCTCAGGTGAGGAAACCTGAGGTTCAGAGAGGTTAAGGAACTTGCCCAAGGTCCTGGGCACCTGGAAGTCCAGGTCCCGAGCCCAGGCTGGAGCTGTTTCTCCTTGGTTAGCGGCGCTGAGGGAATGAAAGCAAACACAGGTGGGCCCAGATTCCTTCTGAGGAGCCTCTTGTCTTTTCTTTGAAGGCTCAACCACAGGAATTATCTCTTGGAGTCGCCTCACAAGTACAGTGTCGCTGACCTCCAGCAGGTGAGAATGCCGCCCCTGAGGTGTGTGTTAGTCGCTCAGTCATGTCCGACTCTTTGCGACCCTATGGACTGTAGCCTCCCAGGCTCTCTGTCCATAGGGTTGAAATGAGTCCAGGCAAGAATACTAGAGTGGGTTGCCATTCCCTTCTCCAGGGGATCTTCCCGATGCGGGGATGGGACCCGAGCCTCCTATACTGCAAGCAGATTCTTTACTGTCTGAGTCACCAGGGAAGCCCAGAGGAGCCTAATTCCTAGAAACTTACTCCTGGAGAAATCAGAAAGGGAGATGTTGGGGTAGGGGCTGCTGCCTGCAGTTTACTGAGGCAAGACGTCCCGTCTTCAGCCTTTCAGCAGCTCAGAATGGGTGTCGGGCCATCCACGCTTCCTGGGGCAGTGACTGAGCTTTCGTCCCGCTGGGACAGGCAGGCACCACAGCCAAGCCCGGGATCACAGGGCTCAGCCGCCTTCCAGGCTGCAAGGGTGTAGGGAGGGTGAGGGTTTGGGACATTCCTTTCCCCTTTCCTCGAGGGAGGGGACAGTGGATTCCTCTGCGCACAGGGTCTGCACGCCTGCATGGCTCAGCCTCACTCGGGGAGGTTTTCTTGCCCGAGTGGAAGGAAACTCCTCTTGGGGTAGGAGTGCTCCAGGCAGGGTGCCAGGAGGAGCAGCAGGCCACGTTTTGCAGACGGCCTCGGGCTTGGCACGGCCTCTCAGAAGGCCTTGGCGGCCGGCGCGTGCCCTCCACAGATCGCGGATGGGGTGTACGAAGGCTTCCTCAAGGCCCTGATCGAGTTTGCCTCCCAGCACGTCTACCACTGTGACCTGTGCACCCAGCGCGGCTTCATTTGCCAGATCTGCCACCACCATGACATCATCTTTCCCTTTGAGTTTGACACCACAGTCAGGTATGCAGACGCCATGCTGGCCACCCTGCCCCCCCACCCCCACCCCTGGGTGGGGGGCGAGTCCCAGGTGCCACTGCGAGGGGGACACGCCGAGCCCTCGGGGGATTCCCTGCCTCCCCCAAGCCACCCGTCTTCCTAGGGAAGAGGTAGCTGCTGCTCCTTTGAGTTGCGTGGGGAGGACCTCACTTTTGTCCTCTGCAAACAGGTGGAGGAGGGGCTGGGTGAGTTACTGCCCTGGAGTGCTGGCACAAGGCCGGGCGCAAAGTGGACACCTAGTGGGCAGTACCTCCCACTGCCTTTGCCCCGTAACGATTGTACCCAGTCATCACTCATTATCAGAAGCCTCTAAATAGAAAGAGGCCTCCACCAAACTTCCATTCCAACCCATGTGGGAGTGGAAAACTGAGCCGGTGGGAGCACCTGTTCATTTTCAGTAGGCGTCCCCAGACCCAAACTTGACCCCCCAGAACAGACCTGGGGCTGAGATTTTTAAACCGTAGAGTATTTGGAACACAGGCAAGGAATCAATGAGTCTCAGCACTATTTATAAGAAGGGAAGTACAATAGAGGGCATTGGTGTGCATCGTGGGGCTTAGAGATCAGCACTGCGGCGGGAACCTTTTGTCCCAGGATGGAGAGGCAGAGCCTCGTGCCTTGCGTGGCCGGCTCTGGTCAGGAGCACTGACCAGCCTCGAGCCCCGGAGGCTCGAGTTCTCAGCAGTGCTTGTGGCTTTCTCCCAGGTGCAGCGAATGCAAGACCGTCTTCCACCAGACCTGCCAGGCCGTGGTCAAGAAGGGCTGCCCCCGCTGTGCCCGCCGGCGCAAATACCAGGAGCAGAGTAATCTCACCTAATCCCACCTCTTGTCCCCACCCGGGACCTGGGGCTCAACCATCCCAGCCAGGTTGGCCACCAGCCCGGCCACACTCTCAAGGNAGGCCGTGGTCAAGAAGGGCTGCCCCCGCTGTGCCCGCCGGCGCAAATACCAGGAGCAGAGTAATCTCACCTAATCCCACCTCTTGTCCCCACCCGGGACCTGGGGCTCAACCATCCCAGCCAGGTTGGCCACCAGCCCGGCCACACTCTCAAGGTGTCACAGAGCCGGGAAGACTCTCAGATGAGACCAGAGCACTGGCCTATGAGAGGGAGCCCCGGGAGCCCCTGATGACACCTCCTGCCCCCATCCATCTGCTCCAGGAGGCACGGACACCAGCAGGTGCCCTGTGTCCGACGGTGTGGGAGGAGGGGGCCTTTGCACTAATCGGCCCAGCTCCCCTCACTGACACCCCCCATCCCCATGAGGGCTGTTCAACACTGTGGAAACAAGACTTGGGAGCATTTTCAATTCCACATTCCTGATTAAAAGGTATAGTTTTTTTATGGTGGGTTTTTTTCCCTTCATGTTTCGACAGAAAATATTTTTTTATTCTTGACCCTCCACAAGTCACCCAAGAAATCCAGGCATTCTCACCCTGAGCAAATGTGTAGAAACCGCTCAGGCCCAGCCTGGAGGTGGGTGGTGGCTGGGTGGACAGGCCCCCCAGGGACAGAGCCCACCAGCTGGCGGGTGCCTTTTCTTTGCCCTCACTGGGCGCTTGCTGCTGACAGCTCCTGTACAACATGCCAAACTGCCGTGGGCCAGGCAGGCTCAGTCCTGAGGACCACATCCTTGCCCCTCCTCCGCCCCCATCTGCTCCCTGGTCCCCCCTCTACCTGAAAAGCCCTTCAATTTCTCTGTGTCGGCACCCACCCCCACTGCTCCTGCAGCTCTCCTATAGGGAGATCTTGGCTCTCCTGATGGGATCTTGGTCCCGAAGCTCTCCTGTAGCCTGGGATCCTGGTCACGAAGGAGGAGGGCTGCGACTCGGAACCAGCACTATCAGCACTTTGAGCCTTCCCTGGTCCAGGGAAGGGTCGTCTAGCCCAACCCTCAGCCCTCTGCCCTCCTCACTCCTACCCCTGACTGGTAGCCAGATGGGCAGGGGGCTGCTGCAGACACATTTCAGGAACGCACCCCCGCCTGACGGACCTGTGGGGACCGCGGTAGGCTGGGTCCACACTGCCCCCCACCGTCCTTCCACGAAGAGTGCCAGCCCTGCTGCAGAGATGCCCAAGGACACGCAGGAGAAGCCACCTGTGGAGGGATGCTCAGCCAGTTTATGAAGCCTTGAGTTCACAAAGTTTTGCTGGACTAGCCCAGGAGGGCTGCTGCCAAGAGATTGGAACATTTCACTGGAGCATGACTGCCTTTGGAAGGGGTCTTCAGGTGGAGCCTGAAATTGTTTTAAAAGTGATATTTAGACCCTGGGGCTTTGGGGAGGGGGCATGATTTCTTTGTTGCCTCCCCCCCC
>SJYX01003594.1:120708-149429 GCA_006410675.1 Oreotragus oreotragus | reverse complement strand
GCGGGGGGCGGGGGGGGGGGGGGGGGGGGGGGGGGGGGGGGCGGGGGGGGGGGGGGTTGGAGGCCCCAGTTCAACCCCAAAGAGGAGGGCTCATCTCATAATAAAATTAGTGATAATAATAACTCATCAGATGTGTGTTCTTACAATGTGATGATAACAATACTTGGCCTGACCTGCTGCAGTTCATGGGGTCACAGAGAGTCACAACTTAGTGACTGAACAACAATCCTATGAAGTAGGTGTTACTGTCCCCAGTTTACAGGAAAGCAAACTGAGATACAGAGATAAGGTGAGCATCTTGAGTTCAACCCCAGGAGGTTGCTCTGAGCTTTGACGGATTGGCTGGGGGTTGGGGGCGCTCCTCCCCCGCAAGGATCAAAGCCAGGAGGTAGGGGAAAGTGGGTGGAGTAGAGCAGCAGTGGAGGGAAACCTGGCCCGCCTTCCTCCCCGCTCATCCCACCGTCCAGGCTCTGCTGCCTTCCTCCAGGAGACAGCCAGGTGTGGCCCAGGATCCCCGGGAGGTGCAGGGGAAGGGGGTGGCGTCTGCGCTCCTCGGGCGCTGGCCCGTCCCAGAGAGGACAGGAAGCCAGGACACCGGGGATTGTCTCTCGCAGCCGCAGCCCCAGCCCCGGGAGGAAGTTCTGCCGGGTGCTCTCCGCCGGTGCCTCCCTCGCTATATTGTTGAACAGGAAACAGGGCAGCGCGGGAGCGGGGCGGTGGAGGAGGGAGCACCGGACGCCGAGCCCCCCGCGCGCCTGCCAGGACAAGTGGAGGCGAGGCCAGCGAGCGGACACCGAGGTGCCAGGGCCGGGCAGGACGGGGCGGGGGTGCTGATCCGGGGTGGGGAGGGGGACTGCTGGTGGCGGGGTCCTCACCCGGCGGCACCAAGCACCCTTCGCGCACCGCGCAGGAGCCGGAGCTGAGCGGCCTTGGAGGAGTGCGGCTCGGGACGGCTCTTGCCCTCGCTCGGGAGGAGGTGGGAGACGAAGGGCTGCCCGCCGTCCTGGGGCAGGAGGGGCCCAGGTCCAGCCCCCTGCGCCGACCCAGGCGTGGGCGCCGCTGTGACTCTTGTCTGTCTCCCAAGCCGTGGACGCAGGGCACCTCCTGGTGAAGGGTCGGTCCTCTCGCTCCAGGGACCCTCCCCGCTCCCCCGCTCCCTCTCCTGTTCGCTCTCCCCAGGATCGGGGAAGGAGACGAGGACCGGGTCCTCTCCCCACCCAGCCAGTGACCCAGCGCTCCGGGGAGCGTCACTGCAGTGGGAACCCCGCTCCAAGTTTTTCCAGGCCTGGCCGAGCTGAGTTCAGAAAGGGCCTGGGGAGGACGAGGATGAGACCGGAGCGGCAGTGCCTGCAATCCGGGTGGTTCAGGATGCAAATAGCCTTGCTAGGACTGCAAGCTAGACGGCAAGCGGGATCGAGCAGTCCTGAAGCATCGCGTCCGCGGGACGCAGAGCCTCTTGGAAGCCGTATCCCGAGCGTGGGGGTGGGGCGCGGCAGGGGCCGGACCCTACCCTCCCTTGGCTCCACTCGTGAACCTTCCGTGCCCCTTCGGGCGCAGCCCTCCCTGCCCCTGCCCCTGCCCCTGCCCCTCCCTCAGGCCTTCTCCTACTCGGGTCCCGCCTCCAAGGCCCCACCGGCCCAGGCGGATTTCTTCAGGCTCCGCCTCGCCCCTCCCAGACACCGCCGCTTCGGGAACTGAAGGCGGTCCTTCCAAGCGTCCTTCACCTTCTTTGCTCTTCTTGCCAGCTCCAGCTCCCTGAAGTCTCTCCAGCCAAGCCGTCTGAAGCCCCGCCCAAGGAGATGGCAGGGCCCTAACCTGCATCCATCCTCCGGCTCCACCCAGCCCGCCCATGGGCTCCTCGAGGCCCGCCCTGCCGACGTAAGTGAGAGGCAGGGGGTCCGGGGAAGGTGGAGAGAAGGGCGCCCTCCTTAAGCCTGGTTGGCTTAGCTCCAGTCAGCTCAAGGACCCGCGTCCAGGGCCCAGTGTGTTCAGTGGCTGTTTACGTTCCTTCCCCGTCGAGGAAAGTTTGAGAAAGTAGAGAAGGAGCGCTAGGCGCCCCGCGGCCAGACCCTGTGCCTTGGGTTCCTCAGGCTCAACCAGAGGCCGAGCTCCCACCTGCACCTGCGGGTCCCAGGTCACCGTCGTGGGGCAGTCGGTGTGGCCGATGTAAAGGCTTGGAGGCACCAGCCTCACAGACGGGCTTCCAGTTGGGCTGTGACGCCGCTCCCCCGACACACCTGGGGCCAGGCTGAGCTTGCGGGAAGGAGAGTGGGTTGTGGTGTTCACTCCGGGATAACTTTGGGGGTCCCTTGGGTACACTGCACGGATAGTCACTATCAAAGAGTGCATTCTCTAGGGGCCACTCTCATGGGGCAATATAGAGACCGCAGGGCAGGGGGCAGGCCGCAAGGGCCAAGCCTCTTTCTGGACGTGGAGGTAGGAGCCGGAGCGCAAGGGGCGGTGCTGGTCGGTCTGGGCGGGCGGGGCTCCGGGGTTACGTCTGTGGCTAAGCCGCTGGGGAAGGAAAGAGAAACCAAGAGAACCGGTTTCCCCGGCCTTGGCAGTCGCGGCCCCTTATGCCAAGGCCCCTGGACGAAGCAGGGCAGGGACACTCCCAGAGTAGAGCGAAGCAGGGGCCGCTCCCAGAACCTGCACCCCAACTCTGTCCCCCTCGGGCCTGAGGCGGACGCGCCGGGGTGGGTGGCTGGGACGATAATAGCTGCCAAGGACGCGATTCCCTGAGGGCTCCTGGAAGTGCCAGTGTCGGGACAGGGCGGAATGGAGGTATGGGCTATTTTTCCCACGTTACAAATGAGGAAACCGAGGCCCAGTCAATTTTTATACACACGTGATGTCAACTTTATCGCGGGGTGCTGCTGCTAAGTCACTTCAGTCGTGTCCGACTCTGTGCGGCCCCATAGACGGCAGCCCACCAAGCTCCATCCTTGGGATTCTCCAGGCATGGCCCGAGGCGGACGCGCCGGGGTGGGTGGCTGGGACGATAATAGCTGCCAAGGACGCGATTCCCTGAGGGCTCCTGGAAGTGCCAGTGTCGGGACAGGGCGGAATGGAGGTATGGGCTATTTTTCCCACGTTACAAATGAGGAAACCGAGGCCCAGTCAATTTTTATACACACGTGATGTCAACTTTATCGCGGGGTGCTGCTGCTAAGTCACTTCAGTCGTGTCCGACTCTGTGCGGCCCCATAGACGGCAGCCCACCAAGCTCCATCCTTGGGATTCTCCAGGCAAGAACACTGGAGTGGGTTGCCATTTCCTTCTCCAATGCATGAAAGTGAAAAGTGAAAGAAGTCGCTCAGTTGTGTCCGACTCAGCGACCTCATGAACTGCAGCCTACCAGGCTCCTCCGTCCATGGGATTTTCCAGGCAAGAGTACTGGAGTGGGTTGCCATTGCCTTCTCCGTTGTTAACGCCCAAAAATGTTGGTAGAATGTGGCTGAAAGTAGAATTACTTTGATGAAAACTCCCACTAAGAACTTTATGTGGAAAGATCTGGTCCATTGATTTCATTCAAATGTTTATAAAAGTCAGATCAGTAATAATAAAGAAAGCATAATGAATAAGAATATAAAATAAAAACACCTACAAAGCACTTACTATGTGCTAAACATTGTTCTAAGTGACACACATACACTGATTCAGTTAATACTTACAACACCTTTAGGATATAGTGGTCTTTTATTTGCAATTTAAAGGTTCAGTTCAGTTCGGTTCAGTCGCTCAGTCGTGTCCGACTCTTTGCGACCCCATGAATCGCAGCACGCCAGGCCTCCCTGTCCATCACCAACTCCCAGGGGTCACTCAGACTCACGTCCATCGAGTCCGTGATGCCATCCAGCCATCTCATCCTCAGTCATCCCCTTCTCCTCCTGCCCCAATCCCTCCCAGCATCAGAGTCTTTTCCAATGAGTCAACTCTTCTCATGAGGTGGCCAAAGTACTGGAGTTTCAGCTTTAGCATCATTCCTTCCAAAGAAATCCCAGAGTTGATCTCCTTCAGAATGGACTGGTTGGATCTCCTTGCAGTCCAAGGGACTCTCAAGAGTCTTCTCCAACACCACAGTTCAAAAGCATCGATTCTTAGGGGAACTGAAATAAGGAAAGGCTAAATAACTTGACCAAGCCATACAGTTAATGACTGATAAAACTTGAATTTAAACTTGGACAATCTGATTTTTGGAGTTGTGCAGTGAACTACAAATGTATGGAAAGCAACAGTGAAGGAATGATGACATAGATGTTCAGTTGTGTTGTTGAAAATCAAAAGGGAGTGATGGAGATGGTAGCAATTGGAGAAGAAACCATCTGTGAGTCAAATTCAATCCTTGGATCACTAGTTTGGAGCCTTAGGCCTTAAGAAGATAAGGACAACATTGCCCAGTGTAGGATATGATGAAAGCTGTAGCCTTGAGTCTGGTCCCAGATGGTGCTAGTTACAGAACATGTCTGCTAATGCAGGAGATATAAGGGACCCAAGTTCAATCCCTGGGTGGGGAAGAGCCCCTGGAGAGGGAAATGTCAACCCACTCCAGTATTCTTGCCTGAAAAATCTCATGGACAGAGAGGCCTAGCGAGCTACAGTCCATATGGTCACAAAGAGTCTGACACGACTCAAGCAACTTAGCACACATGTAGCCTTGAGAATTAAGCACAGAGGTTGTTCAAAGTCTCATGATAGCTTGACTCCCAGAAACTGAAGAGATGGATAAAGGTGGGTTTTGTGAAGTGGCAAATACTGGCTTATTTATTCATAGTGAAATAGGAGGGGGCAGGGCACAACCTTCAAAAGAATGACACAACCTGTGTGCTTAGTCATTCAGTCGTGTTCAACTCTTTGTGACCCCATGGACTGCAGCCTGCCAGGCTCCTCTGTCCAGGGGGATTCTCCAGGCAAGAATACTGGAATGCATTGTCATGCCCTCCTCCAGGGGATCTTCCCAACCAGGGACTGAACCCAGGTCTCCCACACCGCAGGTGGAGTCTTTACCAACTAAGCCACTGACATAGCCTGAGGACATGACATAACTGGTCAGAATCAAATAGGTATACGATGGAGAAGGAGGAAGAGGAGACATCAACTTCCAGTAGACCTTGAACCTCATTATACACTCATTGTAATGCATCAGCAAGCTAAATGAGACACCCACCAGCACCATGACAATTCCGAGGCCCACCATGAAAGGTCAGAAAGTGGCCCAATTCATGGAAATCCCCACCCCTTCCCCAAAATAGCTGGACTACTTCTCCAAATTATTAGCCTATGAAATTACCCACTCCTATAAAAACTGACCACCCTGTATCCTGGGGCTGCTCTAGTCTTCTGAGATTACTCACACTATGTCTAAGGAGTGTATTTCTCCTCAAATAAATTCACTTCTCGTTGCTCTTGTTCAGTTGCTAAGTCATGTCTGACTCTGTGAGGAGCATTTCTTCCAAGGACCAAGTGTCTTTTAATTTCATGGCTGCAGTCACTGTCTACAGTGATTTTGGACCCTAGGAAAAGAAAATCTATAACTGCTTCCATTTTTCCCCCTTCTATTTGCCATGAAGCGATGGGATCAGATGCCATGATCTTTATTTTTTGAATGTTGAGTTTCAAGCCAGCTTTTTCACTCTTGTCTTTCACTTCATCAAGAAGTTTTTAGTTCTTCATTTTCTGCCATTAGAGTCGTATAATATGCACATCTGAAGTTGCTGTTTATTCTGGATGAATCATAAGCTGGAATCAAGATTGCTTGGAGAAATATCAACAACTTCAAATTCATTTGTTACCTATCATTTTTTCTCTCACTGAATTCTTCATAAAATGAGACATCAAGAACCTGAGCTTCATTAGTTCTTAATACCAGGTATGTGATCTCAGTTAAAAGACTGTGTATTCAAGTCCCAATCTTGGTTTTGGCTAGGTTCAAGTCCTAATCTGAATTACACAGTTTCAGCAGCATCATAAAAAGGATAAGATCTAGGACACTGAATGAGTTCCTATGGAAATGGAGGCAAACAGAGCCTGGCCAAAGTTCCTAGAACAACACTTGGTTCTTAAGAAAGGACGCTACCTGCAGAGTTGGACACCTTTCAGAAACATCTTATGATCAGACAAAAGGCAATGGGAGTTGTGATGGCCGTAAACAGAGAGCCAGGGATTGCTCTTATTTTTCCTGGACTGTGTAAATCTCAGGTATGGACTAACCCAAGACCTAGGGCAGGACCTGTGAAAAATGAATGATTTTAAACGTTACCCTTGGAAAGGGTAAAAAAAACTCCAGTAGTAGGGCAAGACCTTGTCTGCCCTCTTTCCCAGAATTGAATACATGTCTGGTATACAATGGCCATTAAATGATTGTTTGTTGAATAAATAAGCTAAATTTATTTTTATCTAAAAAAACTCTACATGATATTTCTTACTTTCAGGTTTTAGAGGAATTCTTACTCTACTTATTGCTTATTTATAAATTACTTTTAAGCTAAAAGGGACTTTTGCAACAAACCCTATATTTTATGGATGAGGAAATGGAAAGAGCTAAGAACTCAGCCAGTTAGCATGAGACTCGGGACTAGAAACCCACCCAATTCTTCCTCACTCTCACAAAACCACTACACACTTCCCCTCTCAGACATTGTTATGGGATCAAAATAAGGCTTCTGGCTGAGTCACAAAACATCAGACAATTACAGTCCTTTTGCATTAAATGTCTTCCACTCACCCACATTATTGTCATGTAAAATTCCACTTTCTATACATGTCCTTTGTAGTCTCACTTTCACACATGTCATTTACTTCTACTCAGAATGCTTTCCCACATTACTTCTTTGTAGGAAACAGTTCCTCTTGGAGCTCAAATGTTTTTCACCATGGAGTCTTCCTTAACTAACCTAATTACATTGAAAGTTTGTGGTGGGCTAGTCACTAAATTAGTGTCTGACTCCTGCAACACCATGGACTGTAACCTGCCAGGCTCCTCTGTCCATTGAATTCTTCAGACAAGAATACTGGAGTGGGTTGCAATTTCCTTCTCTGGGGGATCTTCCCAACACAGGAATTGAACTCGGGTCTCCTGCATTGCAGGCAGATTCTTTACCAACTGAGGCTACAAGGGAAGCCCCCATTGAAAGTTTCCCGGTTTACAACCAAGGGCCACTATCTGACCAAGGGGCCCTTCCCACATTCTAAGAGACGATCAGAGTAATACACGCTAATCTGAGTTAAGTGAAACTTCTTTTCTATATAGATAATCCATTCCATTGCTTTCATTTGCCCCTGACTCATTCAAACAGACATTTCAAAACACAAATCTCTTACCAATAATTTCTAGTGAATCAGTGTTTTGTTTATTTTTAACTCACTTTGGTGGGGCTAACTTTTTGCTTGCTTGTTTGCTTTATTGCAGCTTTAGCATTTTATCCTTTTCTTACTCAGCGATATGATGAATATCCCTCCCCAGCTGGCTTCTGGAGATGAGAAGAAAGTCGCAGAAGAGGGAGTGCTAAAATGCAGAGTTACAGTTAGAAGTGACACCAGCATCCTGGCAGCAAAGGTGCCCTCACGTTTTGCTCCCCGCCTCAACAACAAAACTTAGCAACCATTCTCAGGCAAAAGTCTCTCTGAGGGAACTACTGGATCCAGCATCCTATACCAAGGCACCAGGAGGACTCTTCTTTACCTGGGCATCAGACCTCAGTGAGGCTGACAGACCTCAGTGCCCCCTGGGAACCCCGCAGTGGCCCATGAACCTGCTCCAGCCTCCACTGTCCTGCAGTCCAGGAGCCCCTGGAGATTCAACAATCACTCACAGATGAGAGAACATTTATGAAAGTATAGGTTTCCAGGGAGATATTCCAGCACTCTCTTGGGCCAAAAAATACCAACAACAAATAAACAAAAACCAAGTTTGGACACATTGGAGGAGATAAGAGGAACAGTCTGACAAAAGCTGTGTCACCATCTCCCAAGGTATTATAGCCTAGGGTCAAGAAAGTTCTTCCTCAATCCCATAATTTATCCTGTAAAGGAGAAGGAGAGCATGGGAGTAAGCACCCAACTTCCCCACCTGTGTGGGAAGCTAACAAAGGTGTTCACTTCTCTCTTGCACCATCTAGAGTGCTAAATCCAGAGCTTCATGGGGGCAGGGGGGACCCAGGTTGGCATTGCCAGGAGAGAGACAAGGAGTCTGGGAGAGCAGCAGAGAGGCAAGTTTTGAGCAGAGAAATGACATGGCCACTAAGAAGACACTGACAGTGGGCAAGAGAACTGAAGAGAGAACAGTGAGGTAGCCACTGCAAGAATCTCCAGGCCACAGCTGTTTGTGGCTTGCTTTATAATGGTAGCAGTGGTGATGGTGAGAAATGGTCAGATTCTGGATATTCTCTGAAGGCAATGCTAAGAGGTGATGTTAAATCATTACAGATGGCATATAAGAGAAAGCAACTTCAAGAGTTGCTCCAAGGCTATGGGCTGGAGCAACTGTCATGATGGAGACAGAATTAACTGAAGTCAAGAAGCCTGTGGAAGGAGTCTTCAGGCAAAAATCAAGTGCTCAACTTTGAACAAGTTACATGTGAAATGATTATCAGATCTTTAGGTTGAAATGTCAAATAGGCACTTAGAAATGAGTATGGATTTAGGGGAACTACCCAGGTTATAAGTTGCTTAGTCATCAGTGTACAGATTGCTTTTAAAGCCATCAGACTTGTTAAGACCTTGAGCACAGAAAGAAGAGAAAGTTCACGTGTAAGATCTAGAGCCCTTCTGTGTTAAGGATTTGGTAAGATGAGGCAGAATCAGCAAAGGAAACTGAACATAAAGGGTTGCTGAGCTAAGAGAAAGACAGTGACCTAAAGACCAAGAGAAAAAAGAGCTTCAAGAAGAAGGGAATAATCAATTGTACCAATGCTGCAGACACATTAATAGATGAGTACTGAAAAGTAACCACTGAATTTAGAAACAATCATTGGCAGAGGTTGAATGGAATGACGAAGGCAGAGGATTCGAGAGAGACTGGGAGGAGAGTCATTGAAGACACAAAATATAGAATAATAGTTCAAAGAGTTTTTCTCCAAAGAAAAGTGGAGGAAGAGGACAGTAATTTAAGTAAGGGTCGGGACAAAATTTTTCACAATCTAAAGAATTAACTGCATAAATATTGGTAAAAAGGTATGCTTAAATTTATATATAAATTTATATTTTTCTTAATAATTGAGTTAATTTCAAGAATATTGATTCATCTTGAATAGCTATGTTTAAAATTGGCATATATTTTCTTAACAAAAAGACAAAGCTACGGAATTAGTTCAATTTAAGGCTGCAGAATAGTGTTAATATAATTCTGATTGATAAAAATTCTCAAAAATATTTCTTTTTATATTTTACTTTGAATGTAAAAAAATACTTATTGATTCCTTTGACTATTATAGATTATTGGATCTTTTTTAACTCAGGCTAGAGTGGATATAAACACCACAGAATGTAAAACTGGGACAATAAGGAGAGGATAAAGGTGAATATATCTAACAATATGAACACACGTACTGAAAATGGTATAGAATTTACTGAGACATATTAATCAGTAACTTCCATTTTTTCATGTTAACTTTTACAAGGAAGTAAAAGGCTTGTATAAAAAATGACTATGAATTAATTTTAATTATACTGAGTTATACATTGAGGTGTGAGAATAGAATTGCATTCAAAATTGCTATGGTGCACAGGCTGCTCAAGCATATGAATGGCATGTAACTGAATTTATAAATTATCTCAGTAGAATAAGTGGTATTTCAGTTCTGAATTTGACTAACTTCTGTGATATGTTTGTTAAAAATGTACACGTTGATGTGGTATGTGGCAGACACCGGTGACTGTTGGCCAAAATCATCCTTCCTTTTAATTTTATTGCCAGACTCCTCCAAATTTAGCTGATCACACAGCAGCTCAAAATGTAGACATTTCTCCTCTCTTCATGAGCATAGGTGTGGCATGTGACTGAGAGCTGGTCTATGGGAAAGTCATGCAAGACATCTTACAGGAAGTGAAAGCCGCTCAGTCGTGTCCAACTCCTTGTGACCCCAAGGACTATACAGTCCATGGGATTCTCCAGGCCAGAATACTGGAGTGAGAAGCCTTTCCCTTCTCCAGGGGATCTTCCCAACCCAGGGATGAAACCCAGATCTTCTGCATTGCAAGCAGATTCTTTAGCAGCTGAGCCACAAGGGAAGCCCAGCTTACAGAAAGTGCCCTTAAAGAGAGGGTGCTTGCCTTGATTTATCCCTTTCTACTTTCTGACTGCAATGTAGTCCCTTTAGATCATCCAGGAAACTTAAAATGGTGACTATGCCCAAGAATGGTAACAGGGCATAGAAGCCCAGAATTTTCTTTCCCTACAGAATGCCATTCAGTCTTATACAGTCTCTTCTAAACTTCTCTAAAGCAAGAGAGAAATAAATATCTACATTTTTCAAGTCACTATTAGTTGATGCTTCTCTCTTGACCATGTTACATGGAATAATATATACAGGCCAAGAATTAATAAATTTGAATGATGTGAAGTAGAAATAGGAGACAGAAGTTCCAGAAATAATGACTGAGAGATTGTTTTAGAAAGAGAAATGATGACTACACAGATTTGTATGTGGGATAGTTGTCTGAAAGAATCTCTTTCTGACTTTATCTAAAATGTTTATCTCTTAAATCAGTGACTAACAAGTCACCTGTACTATCTTAAGGCCCATTTATGATCACCCATTTTTTAAATAAGAACAACTGCTTTATGAATATCCTTGTACTCTAGAGGCAAAACATAACTTTGTCACTTACTAAAGGAATTCAAGCGCCAAAACAGAAGTGAAATTGTGGATTTGGTGGAGAAATAGAACAGTTGCCTCTACTGATAAGTGTCTTCAAAGAAATTTATTCACAGGATGTTAGAGAATGCTATCAGAGTACTATAAAAAGAAAGAAGAATATAATAGCTCTTTCTAAGAGAAGAGATAGGAAATATGATCAAAGAAGGAAATTGATGGTGAGGTTCAGCAAAGAAAATCTATTCATCATACAATATTTTTTGAACCACATGAATAAAAAGAGACACCAAATCAAGGTTTCTGTATAATTTCCAAAGCCAATGTTTCTTATCCTGTCTTCTTTTGTTGCTTTTATTCAAAAGTAAAGATGTTCTTCTTTTGGTAGCAAGCACCACAGGTGGAGTAGTGTTAATTCTGGCATCTTCGTGTGAACTTCAGAACATGAAAGGAAATAAAATCTGTCTCTTATACACATCTGGAATTAGTTTAGTAAAGATGTTCTTCTTTTGGTAGCAAGCACCACAGGTGGAGTAGTGTTAATTCTGGCATCTTTGTGTGAACTTCAGAACATGAAAGGAAATAAAATAATAGACCACATTCGACTCCACTAAGCACTGACACTGAAAATGGTGAAGAATATGTTTCAGAGTCCCTGACCATCAAAATGCTTAGCTCTCAAGACTGGAAGAGGGCATTTATATTTCTATCGACCTCATTAACTTCTGTTCTCAGAAATATATGAAATTTTAAAATATTAAGCCATCCACTATCATTACAAGGAAGATAGAATAAATAAATTCTTGAATGAAAGTGAGCATATTTCATCTTTGATAAATGGAGGTGTATAAGTCCTGAAAAGTAGTAATGACAATTTATTTTTAATGTTCTTACAAAGAGGAGCAATCAGGTTGTAAATCAAGAGGGAAACAAAGACATTCATCTCCCCAGGCTGAAATGAAGAAGCCAAGAAGAAATCAGTATGACTATTAACAAAAGGGAATGAGCATGTAGTAGAAGTGTGTGTTCTGAAGGAGGGGTGAGTACAGCAGNAAGTGAGCATATTTCATCTTTGATAAATGGAGGTGTATAAGTCCTGAAAAGTAGTAATGACAATTTATTTTTAATGTTCTTACAAAGAGGAGCAATCAGGTTGTAAATCAAGAGGGAAACAAAGACATTCATCTCCCCAGGCTGAAATGAAGAAGCCAAGAAGAAATCAGTATGACTATTAACAAAAGGGAATGAGCATGTAGTAGAAGTGTGTGTTCTGAAGGAGGGGTGAGTACAGCAGCGGGTGGGGGTGGGAGGGGGAGTGAGCATATGTAACTAAATTTCTGCTTCTGGATTTCAGGCATAAATCACAGAACTTGGTTTTACTTCCACCAGTTAGAAGAGAAATATAAAAGTATATTGTATATATATATATACACATAATTGTATATATATTGTATATATATATAATATATTGTATATTGTATATATATACATATATATATACAAATATACTGTATATTGTATAGAGGAGACTACCACAAGCCCAGACCAACAAAATTGTTGTTCACTCGCTAAGTCCTGTCCAGCTCTTTCCAACCCCATGGACGGCAGCAAGCCAGACTCCACTGTCCTCCACTAGCTCCCAGAGTTTGCTCAAATTCATGTCCATTGAGTTTGTGATGCCATCTGACTATCTTATCCTCTGCCACTCCCTTCTCCTTTTGCCTTTCCTCTGTCCCAGCATCAGGGTCTTTTCCAATGAGTTGGCTCTTGCCATCAGGTGCCCAAAGTATTGGTGCTTCAACTTCAGCAACATACAGTTAAACAGTTATTAAGAACTACTGGATTCAGTAGAATGAGCAGCTATGCTATTGGAAGATGAGGCTGGTAGGAAGACCTTGTAACAGGAAAATGCAAGGGCACTGAAGAATATTTCAGACAATAATAGCAGCAAGACACAAACCCAGCTCAGTTTCCAACTACATGAACTCAATCCCTATGCAAAAGTTCAGCAAAGTAAGATTTGCAGCAATTTCCAGGCTCCTAATCCCAGATTCCATTTACCTCAGTCTCTACATTCCTATACAAGATGAGTACCATGCATGTGAAGCCTAAAGGGTACATGAAGAAGCAATTAAATAAAAAATCCACTGTCAAGAGTAATCAACAAAATCTCAGACACAGATATGACTGAGATGCCTAAGTACTAGACAGGGAGTTAAAAACAACTACACTTAAAACGCCAAATGGGAAAGTTGTACAGCATGCATGAACACATGGGAATTTTAACAAAGAGATAGAAACTATAAGAAAAAATGAAAAGGAAATGCTATAATTAAAAAATACAGTGACAGTGAGGTCGTTCAGTCGTGTCCAACTCTTTGCACCTCCATGGACTGTACCCTACTAGGCTCCTCCGTAAATGGGATTTTCCAGGCAAGAGTACTGGAGTGGGTTGCCATTTCCTTCTCCAAAGGATCTTCCCAACTCAGGGATCAAACCCAGGTCTCTTGCATTGTAGGCAGACGCTTTACCATCTGAGCCACCAGGGAAGTCAAAAATACAGTAACAGATGAGAATTCTTTCAACAAGTTCATTGGTAGATTTAAGACAACTAAGGAAAGAAGTGAACTTTAAAAGAGGTCAGTAGAAACCAGCCAGATTGAAACAGAAATAGAAAAGGTCAATTTGTTTTTAAAAATGGGATCACAAAGAAAATTAAGGAAGATTTTAAATTGAATGGAAATGAAAACATAGCTTATCAAATCTCACAGGATGACTGGAAAGTCGTGCTGAAGGCAAATTCATAGCACTAAACACATTAGAAAAGAAGAAAATTTTCAAATCAATGATCCAAGATTCCAATCTAAGAAAACTAGGAAAAAGGGATTAAAATAATTACAAACCAAATATAAGGAAGGAAATAATAAAAAGAGCAGAAATCAAAAGATTTGAAAACTACAAATGTAATAAATGAAATCAATTCCACCAGCAACTCCCTTGGGTGGTTTTGAGGTAGAGTACCTCCAGTGAGACACTTGTCCACAACAGCTTTCCCTGGGACCCTGGGCTCAGATTTCCAGCAAGTTCCACCCACGCAGTCTCACAGCCAGTTCTCAGCCATACTGGCCCATGACTATGTCCTTGCCAAGAAAGTATGTATCTCAGACCTACAGGTGACCACTTCTTAAATTTGTTATTCTTATATTGTTTAGAATTCTCCTTACTTCATACTACTTAATCTCTCATTACTTGAATCCCCTATGACCGTCAACAGTTCTTCATATGTAATTTTTCCTGTTCAAATGACTAATTACTGTGTAGTTTTTGTTTCTTGATAGACACAGACTGTTACAATCACAAATCCCTTCCTCTGACCTGGTGGTTTGACTATCATACAAAAAAATGTATACTCTCCTCCCTCTAAGCATCTTCAGACCACTTCACTGCAATGCCTACTTTTAATTCCACTCTAAAAAAGAAGGGGCGTCTATACTTTTTTCTGGTCATACAGGAAATTGCCATATGGTACCTGCACATAAAATGTAAGTCAGACACCCAGAGGAGTTTCAATTTTCTTTTTTCCTCATGAATAGAAGGCAGAATAGAAAGAACACTTGTGCCTCCCACCAATTCTTTACTGAATCCATCCTTTGGGACCACCCAGGTTAAGAAAAAGAATTGTTCAATATATGAATAAAGCTTTCCATTGATGGGAAAGCACAGAAGGAGAACCAAATTCTTAATCTCTCATTTCACATGCCATCTAAGGCTTAATTTCAAGACTGCATCTCTTACTAAGCTTTAAGGGAAAAAAAGTGAAATTCTGTACATAGTCTTCCAAAATTTCATGTGATTTTTATATGCCTACTATTTTAACACCATATACTTTTCTACTTAGAGGTTATTCCTTCTATTTCCCTAACTAGTAGAAGTTAGAACACAAGACCAAAGTCTTCGATAATAACAAGAAAGAGAGAGACGAAAGATAATTTGCTCTTCATATGTTGATTTTTTTGAATTTCACATGTCCAAAAAATTCTGACTGGCTAATCAAAGAGATTTGGAAAAGTAAGTGGAAGAATCATAAAACTGCAGACTGTGGACTAAAAAGAGCTTTATAATTTATTTACTCACATCAATCCCTAATACATGAACACCTTGTAGAATTCCCACTTATGTGACTGTCTCACCATCATGGAAACCCAGTGTCAACATTGCAGTCCATTCCATCTATGGACAACTGTTACAAAGTTCTGCTCTTTATTTTGAACTGAAGTCTATTAACATTACTCCTAGTTTTATTCCTTGGGTTTATATAGACAATAAATCTTAGTTCATTTTCATATAGCAATCTTTCAAATAACTGTTAGTCGCTCAGTCATGTCTGACTCTCTGACCCCATGAATTGCAGCCAGCCAGGTTCCTCTGTCCACGGAATTCCCCAAGCAAGAATACTGGAGCAGGTAGCCATTCCCTTCTCTGGAGATCTTCCCTACCCAAGGATCAAACCTGGGTCTCCTGCCTTGCAGGCAGATTCCTTACTGTCTGCTACAAGCATCTGCTATTTTCTCACTTTACCACATTGTCTGTGTACCTTTGGTAATGATGAACTTTGGTTCACTCCCAGAATAAGACTCCTGAAACAATTAAGATAGCAACTCCAATCAATGATGAGATGAGACAGAGTTCTCCTCACTTTACTCCCACAAGCAATGAGAGACTGAACGCTCAGGTCCAACTTCACTAGAGTCTGAGAGCAATGAAACAAAATGATATTTCCAAAATCCCTCCTGAACTGGAGCCGCCTCACCCCAGAAAATGCTTCCTTCTATAGAGAGCACCTCGTAGAGCCCAGAACCTCTAAGATTTCTGTACTTCTGGAAACTGAGCCTCTGATCCCAGGATCTGGCTGGGATCCCAGGATCTTTCTTTACCCAAAGAACCTCACAGTAGACAACTAATTTGTTGAATATGAGGATGTGAAGAAAGATATTTTATTCTGACATTTTACATTTTCTCTAATGATCTTCTCAATTCATTTTAAATAAATAGTCTGTTATCTGATGTGTTCTCCTAAAAATGTATTTCTCTATTGGAACATCAAAGTGAGTGTTGATAGTATACTGTTTGCTGAATTTGGTTAGAATATAGATGCAAGGTTAAGGGTTAAGCGCAAAGACTCAGTATTTTTTATGCAATCAATAATAGGCGTGGATATCACTTGTTAAAACTTGCATTATACTTTGCACAAGCAAAGAGGAGATTGAAACAGTTCTAGATCCCACAGAAAATGGGATCTGTGGAATCTGGGTTCAGAGCTCATACATAGTGTCTTCCAGACTAATTTTGGTGCTAAGACACAGACCCCAAACCACTCACCTCCAAGCCCATACTATAGTCATATTTCTTCTTTCTTAATCATCCAATGTTGATTGATACTACCTCATATACAGTATTTAAGATAACATATACATGTTTCAGAGGAAGTTCAAAATAAAAGATATCCACCAGTTATGTTTATTTGGTGAAGTAAGATAATGGGAACTCTAAGCACCGAGTATATAGATGATATCAAACCCAAAGCTGGCCTAGAAGATGGAAAAATTCCATGAATGAGTTCCTCCTTTACATTGGGAGGGAGGGGCAATATATTTCAATACAAGACAGCTGATGCTAAATGTCGAGATAGAAATCGCTACGTACAAAAGATGGGAGAGGTCGCTGGGAATCACGCAGATGGGGATGGCTTCCCAGAAAATGTATGCCTTATCCTGAGTCTATGAAGGAAAAATAAGATCTAAATAAAATAAATGGAAAGAACAAGTCATTTCAGATGGTGGAAACTATATGATCAAAAACACAGAGGCAAGAATGTGCAGAGTATCTTCTTTAAATGCTTAGCCCAGTTGGATTGAAAAGGAGGATTCAGTGTGAGGTAAGTATGGAAAACAGACAAATAAGTATGGAAGCCAGAGAGTAAAGGGTCTTAAAATGCCTAATTGATGAGAAAAACCTCAATCTGTTAGGAACAGAGGACTTTCCAAGAGGAAGTGTACTCTATCACTTTGTTGTTCAGTGGCTAAAGTCATGTCTGATTCTTTTGTAGCCCCACGGACTGTGCTCACAAGGATCCTCTGTCCATGGAATTTCCCAGGCAAGAATACTGGAGTGGGTTGCCATTTCCTTTTCCAGGGGATCTTCCCAACTCAGGGATCAAACCTACATCTCCTGTATTGGAGGTGGATTCTTTTCCACTGAGCCACCATCTGCATGATTTAGAGTTGCTGATGCAGAGTGATTTGTTTTAACGCAGAATGATTTTAGTTGGTGTTATTACCGTTTAAACTCTGTACAAACAATGCATCTCCTTTCAGCCTTCATCTGGGAGTTGACTGCTTCCATCCACCCCATGGTACCCCCACTGGTTTAGAATAAATAGAGATTATTTCATCCAAGCCCCGCGTTTTCGAGATAGGAAAACCGAGGCCCGAACTTACACGATTGTAGCTTCGGGACTCAAGTCTTCGGGCTCCCCTGTGCGGAGCGCGGCCCCCTCGGCGGCCCTGACCTCCGCGCCCCTCCTCCTTGTCGCCCACAGGGACACGCGGCGGCCGCGATGGCGGCGGACGTCGAGGGGGACGTGTACGTGCTGGTGGAGCATCCCTTCGAGTACACGGGCAAGGACGGGCGCCGCGTCGCCATCCAGCCCAACGAGCGCTACCGACTGCTGCGCCGCAGCACCGAGCACTGGTGGCACGTGCGGAGCGAGCCGGGCGGCCGCCCCTTCTACCTGCCGGCGCAGTACGTGCGCGAGCTGCCGGCCCTCGGCCACCCCGCGCCCGCCCCGCCACCGCCCGCGCCCCTCCAGGGCCCCGCAGCTCCCGAACCGCTCGCCTATGACTACCGCTTCGTGAGCGCGTCGACGCCCGCCGCACCCGACGGCGGCCCCGCCGAGCCCCGGGGACGCGCGGGCTCCTTGTGCGGCCGAGCTCGACCGGGCGCGGCCACCCAGCGTCGAAGCCTGGCGCCTGGCTCGCCCGCCTGCCTGTACACGCGGCCCGCGGCGCCCGTGAGGCCCGCGCAGTCCTTGGACGACCTGGCCCGCACCGCCGCGCCCCCTGCCGGCCTCCTCGGGAGCGGAGGCGGCTTCAAGGCCTGCAGCGTGGCCGGCTCATGGGTGTGCCCGCGGCCCCTGGCGCGCAGCGACTCCGAGAACGTCTACGAGGCCATCCAGGACGTGCGCGGCCCCCCGACGGAGCAGCGGCCGGAGCAGGTACGCTACCGGGAGTCGGGAGCGGGGAGACTGGGGCGGGGGTTACTACCCCCATCCAAGAGCCCGGACGCTGGGAGACCCTCTGAGCCTTAAGTCCCGGCTCGACCGAGCAGCAGTGTCTGCCGGCTTTGGACTAACTCGCTCACGCCGAGCCAGCTTTGCTCAACCACGAAACCAAAGGGGTACAGGCTCACTCAAGATTTCTTATCTGCAGTTCCCAAATGCCAAAGCTCCCTGGAGCTCAAAGGGCTTCTGTAACTCGGTTAATGGCAGAATTTAACCTGAGCCGATGTGCTGCCGTGGGCAGCCTTAATATACCCCATTTAGTGTGAAGATTCAAGTTTTGCTGTAGAAGTTCAAGTGAACCCGATCATACGGTGCCGCCCAAGCCTTGCTGGGAGCGTCTGTCCCCTGTAGCAGGTGCGGGCCCGTTACCTTTCTAACATCCAATTCATTCCAAAATACATCTGGAATGAAATAAGGGATGGTGGCGGAGTGCCGCCGCCGGCTCTGCCTGCCTCGAGTTTCTCACATAAGCTTGGGCTTCGGAGGAGATAATGGATGTGAAAGTCAGGGGTCTGCTTCCTTTTTTGGCTGGTTCCAACATTTTAGTTCCTTTTTTTTTTTTTTTAATTTCGATGGGTTTGTTTCAGAAATAAGTCCAGTTATAGTGAGGATGTTCTTTTTGTCTCAGAATCTGGTTATGTAAATTTGGGGATTTCTGAAATAATATTTAAATATTATTTTAAAAATAGGGGCACGTTTTAACAACTCTTACAACCTCAGAATCCTTTGCTGGCCCGGACTTCTTCAAGTTTAGGGACTTTTCCGGGAAAGATGGGGGAGGGGGTGCACAGGCCCCCTTCTGACATCTGCCGCAGCTGTGTAATTATGGGCAATCCACTTCCTCACTCAGAGTCTCAGTTTGCTTTTACACCAAGAGGCTAGGGGACGGTGGAGAGATGACTCCTGAAACTTGTGAGTCTCTGATTTCCTTTTTTGGACCCAATATGATTATAATAAATATTGATGCCTGCCACGTGCGGAGACTGAGTGTGGGATGCCCAGAGGAAGGACGCACCGTCCCCATCTGCGAGGCCCCGGATCTTCACTCCTGCTGGTCTTCTTATGGTGCAGTGCTCAGGATTTGAGGCTACACAGACTCGAATTTGACTCTGCTGGATCACCTGCCAGCGGCCAAACGAGTCACTTCATTCCCCCCGTCACGATGCCCTCTCTTGTACACGCAGAACAATATCAAAGGATTCGAGTTGTTGAGAGCCTTAAAAGAGGTGATGCGTGGAAGTGCTTGACACGTAGTAGGCGGTCTGCCAAGACTGGCTGAGGGCCCGCTCCACCTTCGTTACAGTTTTTGCAAGGGGCAACCCGCCCTCTGGTGGCCAGAATGGGGAACAACGTGCGGCGGGCAAGGAAAGAGATCAAGGACCCTGAGGGGAGAGAGCTGAGGAGGTGGAGGGTGATGGAGCCAAACCCTTGAGTGAAGCGCCTCTGCCAGCCCACCGTCCATCTATTCCATCTTCTCTGGAATGGCTGCACGCCTGCTCTCCTTGCCCCCGGCGCCGCTCCGTTTCTTCGGCAGGCTGTCGCGCCTCTCCACACTCTTTGTCCTTGTGATGGTGGGAATATCTATTTGGCTCTTGGAGGGGCACTCCTCCCTTCTGGAGGTGAGGGACTGGCCTTGCTCTCTGAACCCCAGCTCCCGGGATCGAGCCTGGGCCAGAGCCTTAGGGAATGTGCTGAGGAGGGACAAGGAGAGGCAGCTCCCTTAACCATGAACCCAAGGGGCATCACAGCAGAGCCCAGGACCACAGTGGGAGAAAACCTCCTGCCCAGATCCCAGGACCTCCTGAGCTCAAAGAAAAATCATCCCAGCAGCCAGCGTCTCCGCCTCGAGCCTCCAGCTTCCTGCAGCTGCAGTGGTGTGTTAGGAGTAGGTGGACATAGATGATCAGGGTAGGGGGTAGGGCTTGTACAGGGAGAAACTGAGGTGTCTGCCGGAGACCTGGGTTTCAACTGAGATGCTCTGCTCAGTCGAAGCTCTGGCCCTAATCCACTGTGTGACCTCAACAAGTCACTTAGCATCTCTGGTCCTGTTTCCACTCCGGTGTAATGGGAAAAATGGCCATGTTTTATTTGAGGGTCAGCTGTCGGCCTCCCTTGACACTCCATCCAGGACAAACTCCAGAGGAGGGGAGTTGGTTCCTTCCTGGGAAGGAGGTCCCACCCTGCTCTCTGCTCACGGCAGCACTTAGAAAAGGAGTTTCCTGAAACGAGAGCCTGCCTGTGACCTCCTTGGAGGAGAAAGTTCCCACGTTTCCCCCTCCATTCACTAAGTGTGAATTGATGGAACACCTGCCAAGCACCAGGTGAGCCTTTGGATCTAAAGGCAACCGAGGCAGGGCTCCAGCTCGGTGGGGGGGCTCACTGTCTGGGTTGGGAGACTGGCGGGAGGGGACAGATCTTCAGTGTGGGGCACAGGCCGTCTGTGATGGAGCTACACTCGAGGTGCTGAGATGCGTGGGCAGAGGCGAGGTGCAAATGTGGTACCTTTGGGACCTTACAGGTGGGGCTCAGGGATGAGAGTGTGGGGTCGGGAGTGGATGGTGTCTTGCTGAGCAGGGACTCATGGGCTCTCGGCAGGAATTTGGACTTTATTCTGCAGCCGTTGGAAGGCTCTCAGCAGAGAGGGGAAGGGGGTTGAGGGAAGACCCCTGTGGCTGGGCCTTGGAGAATGATGAGGACCTTCACGGGCTCCCAGGCACGCAGTGGTGGCGGGAGATTTGGGAGGTAGGCTGGGTGGGACCTGGTGGCCAATGGGCTGAGGGGGTGAGTAGAGAGTCGGGAGGAGCTCGTCTCCCAGAGTGCACTCTGGCACTGGCAGCCGTGCTGTTTGCTGCCTGGACACTGGGGAGGACGTGGTGGAGGAAAGAGGCGATGCCCACTCTGTCCGTGCCTGGCTCCAGTCCGGGACAGCTAGGACCGCTGCCCAGAAGGAGGCCCTCGGCTTGTGATAGTGGAGCGATGCGGGTGGACAAGAGCACCTGAGACAGTCCTGGGGCCACCGCATCTGAGACAGCCCCGGGGCCACTGCATCTGAGACAGCCCCGGGGCTACAGCATTTGGGTGATAAGGGAGGAGAGGGGAGCGGAAGAGGAAAGACCAGTCAGGGAACAAGAAGGGAAAGCAGCAGAGCACTGGCCCAAAAGCCAAGGAGCGTCCAGAAGGGAAGAGAGCCTGAGATAAAGGCCACTGGGCTTTATCGGAAGCGGCCACCAGAAGGTCAGCAGCCACCTTATCAGGAGCTGGTCCCAGGGTTGCTGAAGGCAGAAAGCAAAGGGTCAGAGAAATGAAGGCTGAGGACACAGGTTCAGAGTGTAGACAATTCTCAGAAGCTGGGCAGAGAGGGGAGATGCTGTGTGGCCAGATGTGGGTGTAAATCTTGGGTGGAGGCTCCCCAGAATCTCCTGAGAGGGGCAGGAAGACAGGGAGGCAGAGGATGGCGAGGAGGTAGTTGAAGAGATTCCATGACAGGAGAAAGGAGTGAGGAGCAGAGGCTGGGAACAAGTGGGGAGGAGGAGGGGAGGGGAGGAGGTGAAGGGATGTGTGGGTGGAGCTGAGATGGGGTCATCAGAGCAGGTGGGGACAGTGTCCAATAGGTGGACCATCGGACAAGGGGAGAGGGTGGTGAGGAGGGCAGGATGATCGGCAGAGGCAGGGACTGGCGCCCCTAGAAGCGAGAAGCCTCTACCGCATGGGGCATTTCACCAGTCACCCAGCTAGGCTAGCAGGCAGTAAGCACATGCTGTGGGTTGGCCACTGGGACATACAGGCTGGGAAGACACGACTGCCCCTGTCTCAAAGGGGCTAACAGTTCCACGAGCTCTCACTCATCCTGTGAGCTCTCACCCTCCCAGTGCTCACTTTGGCAGCACATAAATTCAAATTGGAACAATACAGAGGAGATTAGCATGGCCCCTGAGCAAGGATGACACGGAAGTTCGTGAAGTGTTCCATATTTTAAAAAACAACAACAACTCATATTCCCAGTGGCTTGGAAGGCAGGCCTGGGCACACCCCACACTTGCCCAGAGTACAGACAGAGGTTCAAAGAGGTTTAGTGACTGACCAAAGGTCACACAGCCAGGAGGAGGCGGCGTCAAGACCAGATGCGTTCCTCCAGGCCCCAAACCCCACGCTGACTCCCAGGCTGAGTCTCAGCCAGGCGGCTTTCAGGCTTGGCCGCCCCGTTCCCCTCAGCAAGGACAATACAAGCCCAAGGCAAACAGGTATTCACCTTTCAGAGTGCCCGGTATGTGCCCAGCCGTGTCATGGGCACCGGGGCAGGGAGGAGGCAGGAATTCGCTGCGCCTGATGGTGAGGTGGGAGAATGAGATGTCCCAGGAGAGGGTAGAGGGCCTTCCCTGGTGGCTCAGTGATAAGGGACCCACCTGCCAATGCAGGAGACACGTTCAATCCCTGGTCCAGGAAGACTCCCTGGAGAAGGAAATAGCAACCTGCTCCAGTGTTCTTGCCTGGGAAATCCCATGGACAGAGGAGCCTGGTGGGCTACAGTCCATGGGGCCGGACACAATCGGTAACTGAACAATAATAACTGGAGAGAGGTAGAAACACCCGTCCGAGGAGAGAGGGAGGGGGGAGGAAAGTGGAGGACTCCACCGGTCCTCCCCGCCCCCGTCCCCCACATGCTGCCAGGAGGCAGTCTGGGAACCCAGGGAAGCCGGGTGAGGAAGGGGCCTCTGTGACTCCTCCCCAGAGACTGCAGGGCCCACCCCTGGGCCAGGGCCCTTTCTGCCCCGGGGATTTCAGGGTGTGGTCACCACCGAGCCCTAGAACTACTCAGAGGTGGGAAGGGCCAGGCCGGCCACCTGGACTGGAGCCCGCCCCTGCCACTGGGCATTGGCCACTGGGAGGAAAGGGTCACAGCCCCAGCCTCCGCAGCGTCTTAGGCAAACGGCCCAGGGGGCGCTGCCCCTGAGCAGCTTCCAGACGGCTAGGAGCCCCAGGGCGCTCCTTCCTCCTCCTCGGCCGGACTGGTGAGTGACCAGGAAATGTGCCCTGGAGTCGGGACCCTGGGGGAGGAGGGGCACGCCACGGCGGTTTTCCCACACCCTCCCGCGTCCCCTCCCAATCATTCAGTGAGCCCACCCCAGAAGAGAGCCCACCCAGTGACCCCTGCTGCCACGTGCCCCGCCCTCCCCTCTGGATCCCAGCCCCACACTCCCTGGGACAGACTCCAAGGGCAGCCCCAGGGAGCTGTGACCGAGATGAGGGAACTGGCCTTGGGCAGACCCAGCGGGAACCCCCTTTGGGACCAGCCGGTGGGAGGGGGCTTCTGAAAAGGAGGGGGTGGTCAGAACAGAGGAGCGGAGGCCAAGTAGAGGGACTCGCGCGTCCACTTGTCCGCCCTCCCTTCTAACAGCCCTCCCCACTGCCCAGTTAGGATAGCTGTCCTAGAGTGGCCCAGCTGGTTTCTTTACACCTGGCCTGAACTCACCCTCCCCGTGACTCACCTGCAGCCCCAAGCTGCCTCAAGAGCCCCACTGCCCAGCCTATGACCTGGTTTCTGAAAGCGTAGGTCCTAGGGGACGCCCCCTCCCATGCTTACCCACACTGCTGGCTGCTGAGAGCCCTCCCTGCCCACTGTTCCCAAGGTGGAAAGGCACAGCCTCCAGCCCTGCAGGCTACTGTCGCTGGGTGGACCCCCCACCCCTACCCCCACCCCCAGCCTGGGTCTCACCTGGCTCCCTTCAGCCCCCAGGCTTCCTGAGACAATCCCCTGGCAAGCCCACCTGCCTCCCCGCTTCCTCCCTGAGCTCCGCAGCTTGCTTCACCCTATTTCTATTTGCTCTGTTCTTCCTGGAGCTGTCAGTCCGACAGTGGGAGACGATGGGCCCTCGTGGCCGCTCAGCGTCACGTCCTGGGCGCGGGAAAGCCCATGACCATGACTGGGGGTACCTGATGATCAGACGCAGTCACTGTTCCACAGCGGAGTGTTGGGGCAATTTGGAGCTGGATCTAGGTGGGGCTTCCCTGATGGCTCAGATGGTAAAGAATCTGCCTGCAGTGCTGGAGACCGGGATTCATTCCCTGGGTTGGGAAGATCCCCTGGAGAAGGAAATGGCTACTCACTCCAATATTCTTGCCTAGAGAATTCCATGGACAGAGGAGCCTAGTGAGCTACGGCCCATGGGGTCGAAAAGAGTTGGACAAGACTGAGAGGCTAACACTTTCGCTAGGTGGAGCAGTGAGGGGACACTTGATGTTGGTTGGTGTCCAGTGAAATGGGGCTGCTAGGGCTGGGCCCCGGGGAGGGGTGCTTGCTCAAATTCAGAGACTCTGTTTCCAAACTGAGGAAGGATTGTGGTGTTGGGGGATTTCCAGAGCTGCTGCCTTGGTGAGGTGAGGCCTGCAGGGCCCTCTGTCCAGCCCCAGCTCTGGGCTCCATGCTGCCGCCCTGCATCTCTCCTTCCTCTGCCTGGAGGTCCACAGCGAGCATGAAGGGGAGCAGGTCAGGGGTATGTGTCTAGGCTTCGCATCTGACCTAGAGGCTGCAGGCACTTGGGCCCAAGAGGGGCCTGCCTCCAATCCTGCCAGCCATCTTCCTTCCTCATTATACAACTGGAGGATCGTTGCCTGGTCTGAATTTGCAAAGTACTGTTTCCCCCATAATGGCTTCCCGTAAAGCTCAGCGTAAAGTGAGCTCAGCGTAAAGACTCCACCTACGGTGCCAGAGCCATAGGAGATGTGGATTCAGTCCCTGGGTGGGGAAGATCCCCTGAAGGGAGGGCATGGGGTGTATTGACACCAATTCGCTTGTGGTTCAGTGGGTAAAGAATCGGCCTGCAATGTGGGAGACCTGGGTTCAATCTCTGGGTTGGGAGGATCCCCTGGAGAAGGGAAAGGCCACTCACTCCAGTATTCTGGCCTGGAGAATGCCATGGACTGTATAGTCCATGGGGTCACAAAGAGTCGGACACGACTGAGCAACTTTCATTTTCCCTTCACATTCTGCCTGGAGAATCCCATGAACAGAGCACCCTGGAGGGCTGCAGTCCATGGGATTGCAGAGTCAGACACGACTGAAGCCAGTGAGCACGCACGTTCCCCCTATAAAGATAATTTGTGTGTGTGTGTTTAGTTGCTCAGTCATGTCCGACTCTTTGTGACCCCATGGATTACAGTCCACCAGGCTCCTCTGTCCCTGGAGTTTCTCTAGGCAAGAATACTGGGGTGGGTTGCCATACCCTCCTCCAGGGGATCTTCCCCACCCAGGGGTAGAGCCCAGGTCTCCCGCATTGCAGGCAGATTCTTTACCATCTGAGCCACCAGGGAAGCCCATAAAGACAGTTTAACCCCATTACAAATACTTGGATAATGGGGGGATTTCAATCTAGTGATTCGAGGTTTTGGTTTCTCTCCATCCATTCTGCTTTCCTAGGCTTACATGTTGGGGAGTTTTGCAGACATAGGGTTGTCCCAGTGTATGCTGACAATTATGATGCACTTTTTTGCTTCCACATCTCTTGATTCAGTAAAAAGCAGGTAATGGTACCAGGCACTGGAGACAATGAAAAATCAGAGGTGGTCCCTGCCTGAAGGTAGCTTACATTCCAGAAGGAGCAACTGACATTTAAATAAATGACAGTTACACTATTCTGTGGTGAATTCCAACGCAGGGTGCTATGGGGGACACGTCCAATGAGCACCCCCCCCCTCCGCCTCCATCCCACATCTCTCAGGCAAGAGGGAAATCTACAATACTGTCCAAGGAGGTGATCTCAGAGGTGAATTCTAACGGCATCTACAATTCAGCCTCCTGAGAAACCTTCTGGACCTGGTGCTTTGTCAGTGGCAGATTTTATTTATTAATTTTGCTCATCAATGGTAATTAGTCTTTTTAGGTTTTCCACTGGTTCGCTGATTTTGGCCATGTCACTTTTTATTTATTTTTGGCAGTTTTTTATTTTGCCAGGGAAGTGTTCCTTTTTTCTAGATTTGTAAAAGCTCCACTTTTGTAATGGATTTCCTTCTGGCCTAGTAAACAATTTTTTAAGTTTTCAAAGTTCTTCAAGGACAGAGAAAACCTGTACATTTTCTTTCTTTCTTTGGTTGCATCAGATCTTCATTGTGTCCTGTAGGATCTTGGCGGCACACAAACTCTCTAGTCGTGCCTTGCGGGCTTAGTTGCTCACTTCCTGTGGGATCAAACCTGTGTCCCCTGCATTGACAGATGGATTCTTAACCAATGGGCCACCAGGGAAGTCCGTGTATATTTTCTATACAAATATTTTTGTATACTTAAGGGATGTAAGGTTCCATATGTATCAAGTCAAGTTTATTGATTATTCAAATACATTTTCTTTATATGCTACTTTTCTTTTTTTGTTCTGGTTCTGATAGAGGTTTATTAAATCTCCAACTCAGATTCTCTCTATAAAGTGCTTCATGTACTTAAAAAAGATTTATTTGTTTGTTTATTTTTATTTTTGGTTGCACTGGGTCCTCATTGCCGCGCACAGGCTTTCTCTAGTGATGAGTGGAGGCTACTCTTCACTGCAGTGCGCTGGCTTCCCACAGTGGGGGGCTTCTCTTGTTTGCGGCACATGGGCTATAGAGAGCGGGCTCAGTAGTTATGGCTCGTGGGCTTAGTTGCTCCGTGGCATGTGGAATCTTCCCAGACCAGGGATCAAAGCTATGTCCCCTGCATTGGCAGGGGGTTCTTAACCACTGGACCACCAGGGAAGCCCTTTTTTCATACTTGTAATAGTTTTTCGCTTTTTCTATTTAACTATAATTCTATTGGGAGCATACAGGTTTTGACTGTCCTGTCATCACAAATTGTGCCTTGGTATCAGTAGGTTATATCCCTTTTTATCCTGCTTAGTGCCTGTTGCTCAGTAGCTCAGCTGTGTCTGACTCTTTGCAACCCCATGGACTGCAGCACACCAGTCTTGCCAGTCCATCACCATCTCCCAGAGCTTGCTCAAACTCATGCCTACTGAGTCGGTGATGCCATCCAAACATCTCATCCTCTGTTGTCCCCTTCTCCTCCTGTCTTCAATCTTTCCCAGCATCAGGGTATTTTCTAATGAGTCAGATCTTCGCATCAGGTGGCCAAAGTATTTGAACTTCAGCTTCAGCATCAGTCCTTCCGATGAATATTCAGGATTGATTTCCTTTAGGATTGACTCTTGCAGTCCAAGGGACTCTCAACTGCTAAGTCGCTTCAGTTGTGTCCGACTCTGTGCGACCCCATAGACGGCAGCCTAACAGGCTTCCCCATCCCTGGGATTCTCTAGGCAAGAACACTGGAGTGGGTTGCCATTTCCTTCTCCAATGCATGAAAGTGAAAAGTCAAAGTGAAGTCGCTCAGTCGTGTCCGACTCTTAGCGACCCCATGGACTGCAGCCTACCAGGCTCCTCTGTCCATGGGATTTTCCAGGCAAGAGTACTGGAGTGGGGTCCCATTGCCATTGCTTCTCTCAAGAATCCTCTCTAATACCACAGTTCAAAAGCATCAATTCTTCAACACTCAGCCTTCTTTAAAATAATAATAATAGTGGTTGAAAATAAAAGGACACAGAGAGATACTAGCAAGTGAAAAGGTTAAAATAAAATGAAATAAAAAGAAAGCATGACCATATTAATAACAGAAAGGTAGAATTTCCGGTTTAAGCTTTTCACTTGCTTGTATCTCTCTGTGTACTTTTATTTTCAACCATTATCATTTTTTTATTAAAAAAAGCATATTTCTTGTGTGTATCATATCACTGCTATCTTCTCCTCCAATTAGTAGTCAAGATCAAGTCGCTCAGTCGAGTCCGATTGTTTGCGACCCCGTGGACTGTAGCCTACCAGGCTCCTCCGTCCATGGGATTCTCCAGGCAAGAATACTGGAGTGGGTTGCCATTTAATTAGTAGTACAACAATATATTTTAAAGTTCTGAAGCAGTCCTTTTCTTCTTTTGTGCTTTACTTGAATCTTAGAGAGTTTTTTCTTCTTATTGTTCACATTGTAATTATATTTTCCAGGCCTCTATCTTGCCAATAGCCTCAAGGTATGTGTTTTTTCTTTTAAACTAGGTTGTATACTTACGTGTTTTTTTAAATCAAAGCATTAAAAAGTATATAACAATAATTCTCATACACATCATTTTCCTTGCCCTGTTCTTTATCAGCTTAAAAGTTACCACTTCAATCAATTCTTTATTCTCTCAGAGTTGCTTTCTGCAAACACAGATTAGTATGAAAATATTGATCATTTTCTGTCTGTCTTACACAAAGGTCAGTTCAGTTCAGTCAGTTCAGTCGCTCAGTCGTGTCCGACTCTTTGTGACCCCATGAACCGCAGCACGCCAGGCCTCCCTATCCATCACCATCTCCCGGAGTTCACTCAAACTCACGTCCATCGAGTCCGTGATGCCATCCAGCCATCTCATCCTCGGTCGTCCCCTTCTCCTCCTGCCCCCAATCCCTCCCAGCATCAGAGTCTTTTCCAATGAGTCAACTCTTCGCATGAGGTGGCCAAAGTACTGGAGTTTCAGCTTTAGCATCATTCCTTCCAAAGAAATCTCAGGGTTGATCTCCTTCAGAAT